>JAZKJV010000223.1:1743318-2096185 GCA_037367405.1 Ottelia alismoides
TTTAACCACGATGAAACAAGCATCTACCAGAAAATCTTGCACTAATAAGGTCCTCACCTACGCAACTGCGACAGCATTAGTTGACATATCAAACCAACCTATTGATTTAGATTTTCACATCTATACCTCATTGTGACACGCAAGTAGAGATAGAATCTTGGACGCAACAGGAAAACTGATGTCAAGGGCACCACGAAGAACTAGAATAGGATATCGTAAGTGCTACCCAAGTAGCAACGTGACAGATGTATACATCAACCGGCAACAGCCGTGCATCAACGTACAAGATGCACCTCCCAGCTTTCCCGGATCCATCGCACTTTTGTGCACCCTCCTATATCCTTGTTAATCATCGTTAAAATCTTCAGGGAAACTACAGACATTTCCAACCACAAACCTGAGCACAGCTCCATCAACCGCATGCAAGAAGTTGAAGAGCAGAAGTGCAGTTTAATTTGCAAAAGATGGAATGGCAAAAGACCCCAGGCAACATTAGCATACCAGGTCTTCGACAAGGGAGCTAGTCCGGGAAGGTTCCCTTAGATGTGAGCACAAGTACCGAGAATAACTAGTACATAAAATACACTTAAATAAATTAATTAAATTAATTACCAGGTCTCCAAAATGCAACAATCATCCCTAGCAGACAAGGTCAGCTAGATGGGAAAAAAATACCATCAGTGATACTTCTAGCTTCCTTCCATATTATTATTAAGAATCTCATGCAATAACACTTCTTGCTTGTTGAATTAAAATACTGTAACTAAACAACTATCTGCTATTTATAAATGAAAATATTCATGCAACGACAACACAAGGTCATGAAACAGGCAAACATGGATTTCAGCAATATAAGTAGTGTTCCAGGTACCATCTTTATAGTCGAATACGACCACTTTCCAATACTGAAAGACTACTGCATAAAATACGATGCAAAGAAACTCTCAAAAGAAAAGGTTCCCAGATCAAAATAAACCTGCACTCCCTAAACCACGCCCATAGCTTTTCAACTAGTTTCCCGTGTTAATGGAAGAAGATGCAAATGACATTACTTCTAATTGAGTACGACTTACAGGTCTCCTGCATGTCTGAAACTTACCAGCAAACTACCGAAATCAAAAACATGGACTTACTGAAGACCAAATACACTAACCTAAAAGCTACTGTAGAAATGTGACCTCTACTTGACCTCTGCAACTTGCACCTTCACTGTTTTCCCACATTTAAGCTACTTGTCTATGTACTCAACAAGATTGCTTCCAATTCGGAATATATTCAACTGGGATTTCGTCTTCACTCAATTGATGTTTAAAGACTTTTCACTGGCAATACTATTTAAGAAAAATCACCTTAGGGTTGACACCTACTATGCGTAGAGGTGAAACCTAGATGTTAAATGTAAAAATATAGAACTAAGACATATGACCTGTTGTTTTGCATCAAATGAACCTTCCGCCAATGGTGCTCTGCCCCCGCAAATGAAGACACATCTATAGGATACTGCATTATCAAGTGAGAGCGCAGTGTCCAAACACAACCAATCAGGAACCATCCAAGTGTGCGACGCTGGAGCTATATCTCCAAATCCACACAAACAAAACAGGTATTTCCATTTAAAAGACAATCAATACTAAACCATGATTTAATTTCTATGTAAACGAGATTGGTTGTTTTTCCATGCTTTTTTAAAGAAAACTAGAGTAAAAAACACGAAAGTGAGCTAATTGTATTATAGGATAATCCTTAGAGAAATACACAACTAAATTTGTCAGAAAAGTCTTGTTCCATGCAGCTTAATGAAAGCAGACAATCAGATGTCTAAAACGGGAGGGAAAAGAACACTGTGAGACCAATGCCAATTTCGTGAGGATTGTCTACTAGATGAGACTTTTGTGGTGTTCTTGCATCCACGGGAATCCTCTCCACCGGGACAATCTAGTAAACAAAAATGACTGAAAGAGAATCTTTGTGAGAAGGGTTAGACATAACCAAGAAAGTGTTAGCTAGCCAGCATCATATGACCATAACTTATCAATCAGGGTTTTAAGTAAATTTTTATATATTCAAATACAGATTCTACATTCTGAGGCAAATATGTTCAAATTTGGAGCCCAGAATTGTCAGCCAGGCTTTGACAACAAGCACAAAATCATTTTCTTCCCTCCGTTGGAAAAAAACTGAGGAATTTCAAAATATGTGCAAGCACCAAGAAAAGTAGCCAGGAAAATAACTAAGGAAATTTGTGACTGCAAAAACAGTAGGGGACAGAAAATAAGGTGGAAAGAGGTTATTGGAAGTTACTTCAAAAATATTTTCTTTTGTTGAGCGAGAATTACGCAAGACACAATGGATACTAAAAACATATTGATCTTCCATAGTCCCAGCACCCGAGGTACAAGTTCCCCCTCCTATTATCCTTAATATGAAGAGAAGGTAAATTTTCCCATTGGTAAACACATTAACTTTATCCAAGTGACCATCATGTCCTATAATGGTGGAAGATTAATAAAAGACAGTTCATTCAGTAACCAATCACTATGATTTATATAATACGGACCTTTATTTGAAGTTATTTCAAAAAAAATTTGTTGATCGAGAATTACACAAGACAGTCAACGGATACGAAAAACATACTGAGCTCCCATAGTCCCAGCACCCAAAGTACAAGTTATCCCTCCTATTATCCTTAATTTGAAGAGAAGCTAAAATTTTCCATATGTATGATAGTTTTTTAAAATACACTTATAATAAATCCCATTAAAATTTGAAGGATGATCGAACATTTACATCAATTTCTATAGAGATTACTTTATTTTGAATTTGTGACCGATGGTAACGCCGAGGCCGATCACTAATCATACAAAAAACAAGTCAAACTTGTAAAAAGATACATAACAAAAGATAGAACACTAATCGAAATATCCTGGTATATCATCGATATATCAATATCAACAAGTCAATGAGACTAATATAACCTAAAATATGATACCGACCGATATATCATCTCATAACACCTATATATCCACAAAATTTGATGTATTTGGTGCACATTTTGATTGAGAACGTCAATATCAATACTATAATCATCAATATCAACCTCGTCACTTGATTTCACTACTTGTTTTTATGAGGCAATAATCTCGGAAGGTAGTTTTTGACTCCACAAGCTTTATAGATTGATTCAGTGTAGTAGTATTCGCCGACTAGGCGGACTATTCGTCTGACTATGAGGTGCGAGGGGGTCCCCGACTGAATAACCTTTACTTGGCCAATAGTCGGTCCGATTATTCAATCGATTGACCGACTATTTGGTCGACCGATAGTTAACTGCTGGAAATTTTTAATTTTTAATTTTTTAAAATTCTCGAGAATTACCATGTCATGATGTTATAAAAAATGTCAAAGCTATGTATACGGATGTTGTTAATGGATACCTTTATCTTGGATTCTTGATGATAGATGATAATATATGTATAAATATATAAGAATATATGTATTAAAAATCGTTTTAGTTAAAAATAATTAAAAAATACAAAATCGAATAATTCTGAATAGTCGGCCGAATACTGATTATTCTCTATTCAGTGACCCCTCCGACTGAATACAAAAAACCGACTTCTGCAACACCGAGTTAATTTGTTCAAGATTTTAAATAGACATTCTGTGTGTTGACATGCATAAATATAAATCCGACACGAATAAGTTACTGTATTGCTAATTAGCAAGTATTAGTAATCCATCAATTTGGATCCAAGACAAACATTTGGTATTGATTATCTTAGTTCATAAGAAATGCTGGATTCTAATTTATATGAATTCATCTTCTTTCAAATTTTTGGTTGTCATAAATTGATGTGTTATATAGTATACATGCTAGTGTATGTTTGTTTATTTCATTTCAGATATTGTTAAGACTTTCATTTATACATAGTATACGAAGCAACATATTGTTAATATGCTAAATACATCTTCATGTCTATAGCAGTGCATCCATACATTACTTATTATTTTTAAAAACTAAAATCATTTCAAGGCCCTTTACGGCTTTACCTGATCCCCCTTATCAATAATGAAATGGGATTTCTACTCTTCCTTTTAGCTATGTATGATATAGCTCATCATTTTGTTTATACATAATACACGTAATGCAATATAAAGCTAATATGCCAGATGCATGTCCTTTATGTCTAAAAAGTTATGGTTCAAACTGCATCATCTCCTTTAGCCAGTCAACAGTCAGCAGTCAACGGTCATCACTCAACAATCAGCATTGATAGTAGTGATATGTGTGATATAATGTGTATTTGTATAGTTTTAGAAGACTTATCAAGCTTCGGGGAGAAGGTTTTAGAAGACTTATCTTGGGATTATAACGAAAGTGCAAATGAGATGTGGGACGCGGTAGCATCTTGTATCCGAAGGGTAGCCAAAGAGATGGTACGTGAGTCAAAGGGAGGAGCTCCAGCTAGGGCTGTCAGGAAAGCTCGAGCTCGATGAGCTCAACTCGGGCTTGGCTCGTTAAGGACTCGCGAGCCGGACTCGAAACCTTAACGAGCCCGAGCCCGAGTTGGGTTTTATGGCTCGTTAGCTTATCGAGTCCGAGTTGGGCATTGTTCAACTCGAAAACTCGACTCGATAACTCGTTTTCCCTCTTAATAAAAAATTAAAAACATATATACCAAAACTTCCATACTGAGTTTGATATAAAATAGAGGTAACATTTTTTTCCCCAAAAAGCTACAGAAAAGAGTATACAAAATCAAAATTACAAATGTCATTTACATAATTTAATGTATAAAATGGAACAATGACTCATTACGAAGTTCATGAGCCTGCTCATTTTGAGGCTCATGAGCCAGCTCAGAAACTCATGACTCGATAAGAGGCTCGTGAGCCAGCTCATTTTGAAGCTCGTGAACCAGCTCAGAAACTCGTGGCTCAATAAGAGACTCGTGAGTCAACTCGAACTCAACGAGTTCGAGTTGGCGATCCAGGGCTCGATCCTTATCGAGCCCGAGTTCGAGCTTTAGGTTTCTTATCGAGTTCGAGTCCGAGTTGAGGCCAACTCGTCTCGTTGAACTCGATAAACACCCCTAGCTCCAGCTCAAAAGGAAGCTTGGTGGTGGAGTAGAGGGGTGCAAGGGAAGCTCAAAATTAAAAGAGCGTGCTTTAAAGCTATGCCCAAGGATAGAATTGAGGAAACTGTCACAAACAAAAAAAATAATGAAAAAGGAAGCAAAGATGGTTGTAAAAGCGTAGCTAAGTTAAAGACTTAGCTAAGTTAAAAGCTTATGAAGTTTTGTACAAATATCTCAAGTTTAAGGAGTGCCACAAGGATATTTTCATGTTAACCGAAGCAAGAGAAAAAAAGATCAAAGATCTTTCTTAAGTGAGATGCATTAATGATGAGGAAGGTCGTGTGCTTGTTACTCAGAAGGATATGAAGACTAGATGGAAGCAATATTTCCATAAGTTTTTCATTGAAGAAGGAAATAGAGAGATCACTTTGGGAGATCTCGCTAGTGAATCGTGCAAGCTATAGATGAATACAAAGGAAGTAGAGGATGCTTTAAAGGTTATGAGACCTGAAAAAGGTGTAGGACCCAAATGGCATTCCTATTGAAGTATGAAGAGTTTTAGTTGAGTGTGATTTGACTTGGCTTACAAATTTATTCAATGTTATTTGGCGAAGCAAGAAAATATCTGAAGATTAGATACAAAGGTATCAAGCTGATGAGTCATGCTATGAAAATTTGGGAACGTGTGATTGAAAGAAGGTTGAGGCAAGCTTCCAAATTTAAAGAAAACCAATTCGGATGCATGCCAAGTCACTCAATTATTGAAGCCATGCACTTGCTGCGGAGAACAGTGGAGACTTCTAGAGCTAAAAGGAAGAACTTCCATGTAATTTTTATTGATTTGACCTATGATTTTGCCCCATGGGAGATATTATGGAGGGTTTTGGAGAAGAGACAAGTACGTGTCCCACATTAACCTCAGGCATGGAAGGTCGTTTCGATATCGTTTCGATATCATATCGATACGATATTTCGACGATATATCGTCGAAATATCGCCCATATCGAGGAGCCTTTGTGAAGAAAATGCCTGGAAATCGAGATATATCGCCATATCGGTGCCCATATCGGTCCCATGTCGATATCGATATATCTCCGATATATCGCGATATTTCCTTCCATGACCTCAGGACTTCATCTTGTGTAAGGATCCAGTCTAGGAAGAATGATTATTTTGGCATCAACATTGCTCTGTTTCAAGTTTGAGCTTTGAATCCATTCCTTTTTACTTTGATTATGGACGGGTTGACTAGTCACATTCACGATGAGATACATTGTTGTATGTTATTCGTTGATGATATTGTGATGATTGATGAGACTAGAGATGGAGTAAATGAGAAGCTTAAGGTCTGGAGACATGCATTGGAGACTAAAGCATTTCATATAAGTAGGACTAAAATCGAATATTTAGAGTACACATGTGATAGAAGTAATGGTGAAGGAATTGATGTGAAGATTGGTGATGATAACATTCAGAAGAGATATTCTTTTAGATACTTGGGATCTATTTTGCAACATGATAAGGAAATTGATGGAGATGTTGCTAACAAGATAAATACAGGTTGACTAAAATGGAGAGGAGCCTCTATTGTTCTTTGTGATAAGAAAATTCCTTTGAAAATCAAAGGAAAGTTCTACAAAGTAGTCGAGAGACATGATATGCTCTATTTCACAAAGCAGTCGTGAGACCTGTTATACTCTATGGATCTGAATGTTGACCTATGAGCCATAGACATGTGCAGAGAATGGTAGTAATAGAAATGAAAATGCTAGAGTGTATGTGTGGACACACGAAGCGATCGAATTCGGAATGATGCAATCTGAAAGAAAGTTGGTGTAGCTCCTATTGAGAATAAGATGTGAGAAAACCACTTAAGGTGGTTTGACCATATGCAGAGGAGGTCAACTGATAGCCTGATGCACCAATTAGGAGATGCATGTTTTGGGATGTTAAGCTACATAAGAAAGGGCAAGGAATGCCCAAGAAGTGTTGGAATGAGATTATACAAAGGGATCTTAGTTTTTTAGATTTATACGCCCAAAATTGGCCCAAGATAGATATGAATGGAGGCAAAGAATCCATGTAGCCGACCCCAAGGCCCTAAATGTTGATTTTGGTCACCATCTCGGTATCGACCAAAACAGGATTTTGATAGAATTTCGGTGGAATTTCGATCGGAGTATCGATCATTTCGGTCATTTTTTGTACTAGGACCCCCATATTTTGGTCATTTCAATCGAATTTCGATTTCGACTGGATATCAATATTCGACAAAAATTCGACTGAATTTCGCTGAAATTGGAGGCCATGGCCGACCCTACTTAATGAACATGATTTATTGTTGTTTTTGCAGTAGCCACATATCTAATGGAACATCTTCATCTCAAATACAAACATCTTATACGTGTGTCTATATTTAAATACCCAAGAACGCTCTTATAAAGCATTGCCAGTCTAGATACAATTAAATTGTGCATAGTAAAGCAATATGTCTTGTATATCAAAGCAGCATGGTACATACCTATAATTATAATTTACTCAACGGTAAATAACATCACAGATCAATTGCATCTTTGATTGCATTTTCCTTTAAGCTTTAAAAGTATCTTCTTATTGCAAAGGGCACCTAAAGCTCATCTCCATTGCATCCACCATGTGCTATTTATGAGTGGCATCTGCGTCCATTTTCCATCACTTTGACATCATAACCAATATTTAATAAGACACGGGCTTGGGTTGATAGCACTTCTTTAAAACATGCCTCAAAGACATCGAGGCATACACCTCGAGGTTATAACATTGAGAAATCCCATGTGAGCCATACACCACACAAATGTGGTGTCTAGGCACTCTTAAAGCATCGCCTCGCCTATATTATGGTTCAAAAAAAAAGCCTTGTTAAGAACAACTTCCTCATATATAATTGGGAAGCACTTCATGTCATCATCCTTTCGTGTTGAACTCCAACACACGAGGCCATGCAATAACCAGGTTGTTCAAGGACAATGTAAAGTCTATATGAAAGCTATCTCTCAAAGGATCATGTACCAAATGCCTAAATAAATTAATATCAGAATAAGCATCCAATATGATTAAAGTTTCTTCCAAGCAGTTCAAAATCTCTTTTTCAAGCCCCTCTTTGAGTAGTTGCACAAATTTTAATCATGTGCCTCGCACGTGACATCTATTTCGTTATTTCCTTTCCACTATTAAATCTTGTCTTCCACGGTTCCCTTTGACTCTGAAGTTGGTCAATGCTCGCCCCTTGATCCCCCCATTGCTTGTTGCCTTGAGAACCGCCGCTAAGTGCCAATTGTCCCTTTTGTTGCATGCTAACCTCGAGCAACGTCAACAAGTGTTGTGCACTGAGTGTCAATGCTTATTCATTCTAGGTTTTATAAACATTTTTCACTTTTAAGATCTTACTAAAATATATAGTTTATGATTAATTATCACTGTTATGAATCATTTTCTCGATAAAGTGGGACATGTGCCTCAAACAACTCAAAGTTTACACCTCTGTTCTATAATGGGGAAATGTCTCAATAAGCCTCATGTTTTTCAAAACCTTGATCCTTAGTGCAAACTGATACTGATATCAAAATGTGATCCATCATTCCATAAAATCCTCACTCAAGTTATTGATTGGCCATACATAATTTCTCCGAGTCAAGATACTAATGGAGCATTTTAGTTGCTACACATTCCTATATTTCTATTCAAAAAGCAATTCCTTATTGACTTCCACCAATTAAAATACTTTGAACTGTAATCCAATGCTAATTATTATGTAAGTTGTGACAGCACAACTGAACCATCACAAAATAAAAACTAATTAAGCGCCAGGGTACAATAAGACATAAACATTAAGCATCAACGTGCAAAGCATGCGACAAGTGGAGTTGTAGTAATTAGCTAATGAGTCGTTAACCATGGAATGATGAAAGCACAAAAGCAAACAAATGTGTTTTTAACTCAAAAACAAGGACGGGTTTCAAAAATATGTACAGATAAATATGGGATGAGCATGTGCGTGCAAGCATGATAATAATAATCTGCATAGCATCCAAACACAAGCTGGAAAAAAGATAGCAACGAAGTCGGGATATTAAAAAAAGTAAATGTGAGTTAGGATACCAATAGCTGTTTACGTGCATATAACAATGACAAAGAATCATGGAGAAAATATAATAGAACAAATATGGTAGGTACCATTAACTGAGGACTGTTAGTGCAGCATAACTAAAATGACCCATGACAACCTACCAACTGGGCAATAAGAGGAAGCATCATTCTGCTTTGGCATACAACAATAAGCACAACAAGAACAGCATTAGTCAAACAAATACAAAAATCCCCGTACAGAAATAATATGAGTTAAATTAAGCCCCAAAAATATCAGTGCCAAGGGACAAGCAGAAGGGCTAAAACCGGTGTGGTCCATTTAAATGAAGGAATAACATTGTTCACCAGAGAAACAATCACTAAATGATCTCACCTAGTACTTACACTACAATATGTAACCAAATCGACACAGCATGTCAAATATAGATGGTACAACCTAATAATTTTCACAAGGAAACACATTATTAATTGTTTCTAAGGGTACATTTCATTGGATGATGAACTAAAAAAGGTGCCTACTCAAATGAATGTTAAAAAGAGAACGTTAGCAACAAGAAATCAAGAAATAGTTTTATAAGTTACATAGAAGTAACTACTAATGTAGATAGTTCACTTAGGTCCATGATTGAACCGAGTATGACATGCACACCAGAGTGTAGAAATTAAAAACAAAGGATTGGATATCACCGAGCAACCACACAGCTAAGTTGGATATACACACTAAATAGAAGGCCTTCAAGAGGAAAGAACTAGATAAAAAATAAGCTTCAAAATGCATTGGTATCAGATACTTTGCATGGAACTCTCTGATGGCCATATGAATATGTTGACACTTTTTGAGCATGAATATAGGTGTTAAATGCATATCAATATGTATACCAGATAAGATAATACCCAAGAGATTTTTGATACTATCCATCATTTTGGACTATATTTTCCAAACCAGTTACCTATTCAAGTATGCATTGTTGCACTGACCAATCTTAGCACTGTTAAAATAACAGTAGCCTCCAACCTGCCAATGAAACCTTGAAGCCATGTCAGGTATACAGACAAAAACATAAAACAATAGCAAGGTCTTCCTGTTCACCTGCAGCATAACACTGTCACATGAAGCACTTGCGTGGAGATTTGACGATGACCTGGGAACAGATCAGTCATCCTCAATATCTAGCTAACTGCTAACAAGGTCAAAAAGACCAAACATCATGAGAACAACTAAAGCCTCAAACAAAAATAACCCAGATATTATCACAAGCAAACAGCATCTAAAAATGAGTTATAAGGTAAGCTCCAAAATAATAGTTCCCAATCAAAGAAGCTGTAAAAGGAACAAATTAGCAGTTCTGAGATGACGGTAATGATCAAATCCAACCACAGCCAGGAGTAGCGCCGATGTGACCTTGATACAAAACAAGGAGACCAAGCACAATAATCCTGCAGTTCTTTCAACCATAAAACCTCTGCAATTGTCATAACAGCACAGCAAAGTTAATGATGTGAGTCCCAAACTTCCAACTAGCTGAAGACATATAGGATAATTAATCAGGCTCTAAACTTCTCCAGAAACCTCCTGTCAAAACATCCAATCATCATCAAGAACCCCGTTAAGAAAGAGATAAAGAATGTGTTTAAACATTAAAAAAACAGAATGTGTTTAAACATTAAAAAACACAAGTTAAAACAATGCATACTGAATATAATGATCTATACTATGAATATGAATGTCAAGAAAAATAAAATTGAGCATTTTATACAGTCAAAAATGTTCTTATTTAAGTATACCGGTTCTCACAGATGGATATATGCAAGTAGGATCTTCGGGTGGATCTTCATTGCAATAAATTGTTAATAAGAAAATGCAGAGAAATCCTACACCTTCCTAACAAAGCATTCCACTAAAGAAATTCACACCATACCTTTGGAAGGAGTACAGTAAGAGCACAGAGCATCACTTCATCTCGGACATGAACTTTTCATAATCTGCATCAGCACCATAAGCTGATGTTGGGTCAGAAGTGGACGATGGGGGTGGAGGCGGAACGGAATTTGAAGCCCAAGGTGCACCAGCTATAATTTGAGAAGGATCTGATGGAGGAGGTGGAGGAGGGACAGAGGAAGGAGGAGGATAATAGGTAGGATATGTAAAGGACGAGTTCGAGTATCCTGCTTGATAATTCGGATACATATTGCTGGGAGGAACAGGTGCAGGAACGGTACTTTGGGATGTGACACCAGGAGGTAAGGTTTGTGCTGAATCACTGGAATGTGTGTTCTGCGCTTGGGCACCTGGAGGGGCCATGGGTGGTTGGCTATGTGGGTAGGGCGCACCATAAGGAGGAGCATGCTGACCTGGAAGAGGTGTGTACATGCTTGTTGAACCAGGAGGAGGTGGTGGTGCATATGGAGCATAAGGAGGCGGAACTGGAGGGCCCCAAGGAACTGGAGTTGCTGCATACCCAGCAGGAGGTGGAGGATGTGGTGGATTGGTCAGAGGCCCACCGACAGGATACTGCTGAGACGGATACCCTCCAGCAGAGGAAATAGGGGGAGGATATGTTGGGGCTGCTGATACAGGAGGACCTGGTGGAACAACAGGCTGTGGTGGCTTTCCCGCTACACGAACAGCGATGACCCTCCCTTCCAAATGGTAACCGTGCATACTGGCAATAGCATGGCTGGCCTGTGTCACATCTGCGTACTTCACAAATCCATAGCCTTTGCTCAGACCTGTAGCTCGATCCTTGATAACCTTGGCCATGACAATATCACCGAAAGGGGAGAACAAATGTATGAGGCTGTCATCATCAAAAGTAGGCGGCAAATACCCAATATACAAATTTGTCTCATCGTACTCCTTCTTGGCTCCGTTCTCCGTTGTCTGCCCCAGGCCACCAGCAGTTCCGCTGTTTGCCCAAGGCAGACTACTACCAAGAAGGCCGATCGGAGTGCTCTTTGTTAGTGAATCTGGGGCACTGCCACCCAACTCTGCTAAGAAGTTCTGATACTCTTCATCCATTTTCTTCCCAGTTCCTTTCATGGGGCAATCTATTGTAGGATGCCCACCATCGCCACATATCTTGCAAAGCACATCGCTCTTAAAAGTCGAGCTCCGGGCAGGGCAAGCATACTGCCGATGACCCGGCTCACCGCACAGCCTGCAAAACTCCTCGTCCTTTATAGTCCCATTAAGTGCCGCAAGTTCCCTCAGCTGCTGCCTCTTGTGCTCATTAAGAACCTCATCAACTGGCGTCAGAAGCTTCTCCACCATCCCGGCAGCTGCTTCCAGCGCATCTGGTGTTTCTGCCTCAACCAACACATGCAGGTCCTCGTTCTCAGAGGGGTCTGGCTTCAGATCCCTCTTTTGCTGCAGCCTCCCTTCCTTCACAGACCCCTTCCCCCTGATCACAATCTTTGCACCGGTCTCTTTCTCCATCCTCTTCTGTGTATTGCCCCTCGGCCCAATGATAAGCCCGATGAAATTGTAACCGGGATACTCCTTCATTGGTATGTAAAGCTTCTTCTGCAGCTTCGGGGGGCGGTAATCCGCAGGCGGACGGAACGCGGGGTTCTTCTTGATGAGCTGTGAAATGATCTCCTGCCGCTCCTTTGTTAGCCGCTCCCTGGCACGGAACTCCCTCGTGTTGATCCTGATCCCCATGTTGTCGTATATCGGTTCAGGGGACGGTGACCGCGCACCCTCAGGGCGATCATCCAGAGGAAGTCCAGATTGCAGCATCCTGCTTATATCGAGAAGACGGGCGTTGAGCGCCTGCACCTCAGGGTCGAGCCCCATGGTGAAATCCTTCATGAAGTCCGGGAGCTGCACGGAGGGACGAGGTTCCTCCTCCGCCCAACGTGACTTCCGCTTGCGTACACCGCCCGTCGAATTATCAGCAGCGGGATCATCGGAAGGCGGGTCCCACCTGCTCCTCCGGCGTCGTCTGCTGCTGGTCTCCTCCTCTCCGCCGGAGGCATCACGATCATTGCCGCTGGGCGTCTTAGCGAGGCTGTGGTCGGAGATGAGCGGCCTCGGGCTCGCGTGGTGCGGGGGCTCGGGAGGCGGGGGGTTTATGGGGTCTTCGGGGGGAGGCGGCGGGGGATTCTCAGGGATCGGTACGTCAGAAGGGGGCGCAGGGAAGGGCGGAAGGGGATCGGAGGCGTCGGGGAGGGGGTTCCAATTGGGGGTTAGGGTTTGGGGTTGGACGGGGAAGGCATCCATACGATGAAGGGGAGGGGGCGAATTGAGAGGGGAGTGAGTGGGGAGAGTTTGGGCGCGGAGACGTAACGTACCTCTGGAGGAGAGAGAGCGAGGAATTCTCGTCTCGTCTCGTCTCGAGAGAGAGAGAGAGAGAGAGAGAGAGAGAGAGAGAGAGAGAGGCGCTTGATGTTGTGGTGGGTGAAGATTGGGGGAGTCGGCGTTGGGAGCTTTTATACTGGGGAGATAAGGGGGAGAACGCGGTGATCACGTGAGGAGGGCGTGGGAGGAGTTGAGGGCCAACAACTATACTTATCTTCTAACATAATTTTGAGGGTACTGATTGGGTTGTGTTTCAAGATCTCTTGGGTTTTAACCCCCTATAGTCAGTGGAATCAAGATCTATAATATTAGATGCCGGGTTCACTTTTCAATTTCTATCTGACATGAAGAAACATGTGTTGCAATAATATTGTGGTTAATTACAAACGATAATGGGCCTCATATTTGAGACGTGACAAAAAAGGAAGTTGATCTTCCGCAAGCTTCCGTAACATTTTTATAAGACGTTCCACCTAGGGCGGTCAGAAAAATCTCGGGTTCGATATTCGTTCAGGTTCGATTCGACAAGAGTCCGATTCGAATTCGATTCGAGCATAAACGAACTGAACCTTAACATAGGTTTGGGCTCGTTTATATAAACGAACCGAACCTTGAAATGGTAGGTTCCCTTAGGTTCGGTTCATTAATAGTTCGATAAAAAATAAATAAATAAAATAATATAGTATTATTTAGAAATTAGGAGTTTTTACTATAATAATAAAGCTGGCAACTCTTATATCATAGTTTAATTTCACATCTCCAAAAATCAAGAGGCTATTTAAATATTTTGAAAGAATAAGAGCCAGATGGTGAATTTTTACCAATTTCCTGAATTAGTAAACCCTACCTCTTCTCATCTCCTCCTCACCCACGAGACATCCTACTGCCGTCGCCCTCCCTCTCGTTACCCATATGCCTCCTTCCCACCTTTCTCAACTCACACTTGGCCTCGACAAAAAGCCTGCCCCTCTCCTTCCACTCAAGCTCCAACAGACAACGACCCCCTATCCTTCCAACTCCCCCTCCTCGACACCAGCGGGCAGCGACCACCTCTCCTTTCGAACTCCCCTCCCCAGCACCAGCGGGTCGTGGTACCTCTCCATCGCCCTCCCCCTCCCCAACACCAGCGGCTCCCTCTCTTTCCACTCAAGCACCGATGGTCCCCTCTCCTTTCGACCTATCCATCTCGGCACCAGCAGACCGTGACACCTCTCCACCGTCCACCCTCGATGATGCCATTCACTGCCACCTCCAATGCCTTCAGGTCTGCTTCTACGGACTGAACACCTTTTTTTGCAAAATCTGTGACTGGAAAACATTTGATATCAAGTGGCTGCATCTTCGTAATGTTCGTTCATTTTTTTAGGATCTTTTTATTGATTTCCATGTCTTCCCGGCTTGAAAGTTAAAACAATTATTTTTTTAGTATTATTTGTTGCGCTTATTTTTTTATAATCGAACCTTTAACGAACCGGACCGAACGTTCGCGAACCTCAAACGGACCGAACCGAACCTGAAGATGATTCTAATCTTATCGAACCGAGCCGAACCCGAACCTATATACTTATTAAACGAACCGAACCGGACCATTTAGGTTCGCTCAAGTTCGATTCGTTTACACCCCTAGCTGCACCTAAAGGTCAAAAGTTTATTACATTTAGGGTTCGCAGGGTTGGGCAGGGTTGGGCAAGGTTGGGTGAATAGTAAACTGTGAGGAGGTGGTTGATGAATCTGTGATTCATCACATCAAAAGTCAAAAATAGAGCCTTGTTCCCGAGAAAATAGAGGCATATTTCCTTTTATCTTGCATAAATAACACTCATGCATGCATCCATAATTCATGCATTATAGCAGCTCATCTGCATTTAAAAAAAGAAGCCAAAAAAAAAATCCCCTGTAAAAGACATCTTCATCAAAATAACTTCTTCTCTATACTATATATATATTCATTATAAAACAGGGAGGAATCACCCTTGTAAAATAGCCCAAGTATCCTGAGAACCCCTGTACATTAAAACACACATAAAGCCCTCATACAAACTCCTAATTAGGTTTACTCACTCTTGGATTACTACCTTTAAAATGAGACTAATTTCATTGCAATTGGAGCTTGTATGAGAAACTTGGGTTTTTGGGTCATTTTGCATACTACATATGTACATTTATGTATCCTTGTATTTATGTACCATATTTGGCCTTATCTCCGTCTTTGATCAACATGAAACTTGTAGATCTCATCAAGATCTACAACTTTCATGTTTTGAGTTTTTCCAAATTCGGCTTCCTCCTCTCTCTACACGTGTTTCTTCTCCAGCCATTCACAGCAGGCCACGTGGCGCCCTCTGGTTGCGCCACGCGGCCCGCTGCCCATCACCTCATCCACCCGCGCCCTCCGCCGTTGGATCTCGCTTCAGATCCAACGGCCCCTCTGTGACCACGTGCGCTCATTCTCTCAGCCGTTCGATCTTCATCCGCATTCAGATCTGTCCGCTCGTTAGCGCCTTAAGCAGGGCTCGCCACGTGGCGCGTTGACGACCGATCGATCACATCTCAGAAGTTGCATCTCAGCCACTCCTTTTCTTGATGTCTCTCAACCGCTCGATCGGCCTAAGCTCTCCATCATCACCGTTCGCTAGCGCCTCACGCACAGCTTGCCACGTGGCCGCTTCATCGACCATCGATCTCACCGCCTCAGATCTAATCTGGCCCGTCGCTCCACGCTCTAATCTCCACCGTTGGATCTCAAGATCCAACGGTGGAGACTTCGTCTCCTACCTCCAGGCGCCCCTCTCCCCCACGTCCCTTGCCTTGCGGGAGGGGCGCCCCCTTTCCTTTTCTGGGCACACGTCAGCCTTCTCCTCCGGCCGCTGACCTCGCCACGACGCTCCCCACTCGTCCCTCTCCCTCGCCAGCACCCTCAATCGCCACCACCTCCACCATATTCGCCCCACGACGACCACCAACTTCGCCAATCCACCAGCTAACCCATCAACTCCACCTTATAAATACGCCATCACCAGCGACCTTCACCTCTATCCGCCACTCCAGAGAGATCCCTCGAGCTCCAAGCTTCCTATTGGTGACAGCAATCGGCTGATTTGTCGAGCGACGACAGAGCGTCTTCTCCGGCGAGATCCTCGGCCCACCGCCGTGTCGCAGCCACTCCTCCGAGCAGCTGCACGAGCTCGGGACCTTACCGATCCCTCGAGCGACGACCCTGGAACTCAAATCCGAGCTCCAATCCCCAGGTAACCTCCTTCATCTCCTCCGATCTTCGTCTTTGTTTTCTTGTTCTCTTTCTCCGATTTAATTCACCGTCCACGACCATCTTCGCACCTTCCAATCACCTCGGCGAGCTTCGCGTCGAAGCTCCGATCCTCGCTGACCCCTCCGCACCCTCAGACGCTCCACTCCACCGTTCATCGATCTCCAGCTCCGCCATTTGGCCGGAGCAACGTCGCCTGACCACCTCACGTCGCCTTAGGCCTCGCCAACCATCATCACGTCTCCACAAACGCACGCACGAGCTCCGGCTCTATATTTAACACTTGCAGGTGCTACTTTCATCATTGGCCGGAGCCTCGCCGGAGCTCTCCTCGAGCTTCATCGACACCGAGCTCCAGGGATCCAGAGACCACCAGAGGCTTCGCCCTTCACTTCCGCTTCTTCCGAGCAAGGTGGGAGCTGACGAAGCTCATCACCGGAGCTTGGACACCGAGGCGGAGCTCGGCTGCCTTCACCGGAGCACAGGCCTCTCCTCCGCAGGCGGCGGAGGACCGTTAGAGAAGAAGAAGCAGCCACCGTTCGATCATCTGATCGAACGGTCCTCGCCTCGCCACGCGTCCCTTCTCCGCCCTCGTCCTCGACCGTTCATCGCACTCCTGATCGGACGCCTCGCAAGTCGCCACGCGCCTTCATCGACATCCCTTGGATTCATCTTGATCCAAGGGCCTTCAGGCTGCCACGTAGACGCATCCGAGCCTCGGCCTCCCGAGCCTAGGCTCGGGTAACCCGAAGCTGCACCGAGGCTAGACCGAACCTCCAGAAGACCCGAGCCTCGACCCGAGCCTCCGAAGCCCTCCGAACCTAGGTCGGCCACGTGAAGCGCACGTGCGACCTGGGTTATTTGCACCGACGCCCCTGGAGCTTTCAGAAATTGCGAAGAGGCCCCTGTGAAGCAGACATCACGTGAGGAGCACGTGTTTCGTGGATAAATTGCATAGAAGCCCTGCATACTATTGGTAATTGCATTTTAGTCCCTGTCAGCACGTTTACTTATTGAAATTTTATTTTCCAGTATTGCATTTACACCCTTGTGTTTGCACGTGTCCTTAGCATGCATTTTTCATCATTTTGAAATTCTAAAAATTGCAAGTTGTTGAGAATTTTGTCCTCTACCTGTTTGTACACGTGTCTGATTTTTGTTGGCTTAATTGAATTATCAATGAATTAATTGGTTCATTTGTGACATATTTTGCCCAGTGATGCCTTTTGATTTTTAATTAATTATCAGTGCCTTCAAAAATCACCAAAAATTCACAGTAGCTTAAGGACATCATTTTTAACACTCCATAAAAATTTCATATCATTTGCACGCATATCGAGGCCTAAATAAATAGTTTAGTGATTTTCTTAAATGAATTTTAATTAATTCATTTCACAATAAATTTAAGTTCTGTTAATTTTCCTAGGTCCCTGATCATTAGACCCTCCTAGGATAATTTTAGTTCTTGGAAAAATTGTGATTTGATATTTATTAAAAATTAAACACTGAAAATCACTCTGTCTGTTTATTTAATTCACAGAAAATTTATTTTGAGTCGAAAAATTCCAAAAAAATTAGTGTAGGTCATTTTCATCATAAATAACCATCTGGCCAATTTTCATTATTTTTGGACTTCGTTTGATACATCAATTAAATTTAAAGTTAAATTGGCTGAGATTTGTCTGCATATGTCTGCATAAGAAATAAAAAGACTAAAAAAAAATTCGACCCTCGAATATCAACACTTGAAAATTGCTGTAATCCACCTAAGGAGACAGTTGCCTCCCTGAGATCGACCTTGGACTCCACCAAGTAAAAAAATATCACTGCTTAAAATTGACCAAAATCTGTCTTAAGTGGTTTTTGATCAACCTCCCGCATCCGACTGCAACGAACACTTAAAATTAATTTGGACCATTAATTTGACCGAATTAACTAAGGGTACGGGAGCGCCCATCAAAATGGCGCCGTTGCCGGGGAGGCACGGCTTAGGTTAATTATAGCATATTTTTGAAGTGTTTGATTTCTAATCCCCGGGTAGTCTGACCCCCGGTTTTTCTTGTAATTATTTCTCTTATTTGTTTTCTTTTTGCTTTATTTTTGTGTCACTCTCTGACCTCTATTTCATTTTTGTGCGAGGACCGCGAGGAGTCGGCGACGCTTCAAGGACTTAGCATTTAAAATGTGTTGAGAGAAAGAGAGGCATTGTACTTTTTACTTTATTTTTCTTTTGCATTATTTCCAGCGGTTCCCGTTTGGGAGCTCGCGCGTGTAAATATAGTGGAAACTGTGTCCCGTGTGCTGTGTGGGTGATTGGTAATTTAGCTTGCACTAGCGGCTCCTCGAGCCACTCTAGGACTTGTTTGTGCTCGTAATCAATAGGACCACACATTACACTTAAAAGACGCACCTAGACCGCAGGACTTAGTTCAAATTAAACTTTTCCTCACGCTAATAGAACTGCCTGTCTAGGAGCGGCTTTCATCGCTTGCATTTGCATGTAGAATAAAGTTTTCAATTCTGTATAGCATCCTGCATCAAAGAGCGAAGGATCACTGTAAGTATTCTCTACTCAGCATACGCATCATCGATTTCAACTTGCATCGGCTTTTCTCGATTTCCCCCTCTGATTTTCTCACTTAATTTAAAAAGGAAATTGGGACTGTCCGATAGGCGTGATTTGTGGTGATTAATTACAGTGATAACCTAACTTTAAAACCGGGACTGCTAACAGTATTGACCTTAAAAAGGGAATAAAAGCTAAAAATTGTTTGCGGGAGACTAATCCCCGACCTTGTTTTCAGGCTGAGTGAGGGTACCTGAGTGTGTGTGAACACCCTAAGGTAGAGCCCAAATCCCCGTCTTCCATATCACGTTCTAACTAATCCTAGCAAATATCACGAGCCGAATATTTTCAGATTCTTTGACTAGTACCAAGTAGCCTCCGCCTGTCTCAGGTAGATAGGGGCGAAATTGCGGTACTTTACGACAAGCTGCCAGTAACCCCCCGGGGCGAAGTTTCGGCCTTGTCAGCCTCCGCCTGCTTGCAGGTAGATAGGGGCGTGGTCACTGAGTCCATCGGCTTGGGATAGGAGCGAAGAAAGGAAGGAGCGGCGGTATCTTAGACGACAGGATAGACAGGGAAGATGCATCCGGCTCTGAGCCGACTTCCCTCTAAGCCGCGTAATCCTTGCTAGATTTGCTTGAAAATCACACTTAAAAAAATACAAGATAAATTGGACTCAACTTTGAGTCCTTCACTGTGTTGAGTGTGAATTCAGGGTCTTGGATTGATCTTGTGCTTGCTTCAGGTAGGAGTAAAATCCTATCTTCTTCTTTCACCAAGATGAGTGACTGGGGAGATCTCGACGCACCGTTCACTGATCTCTCTATGAGTCCCCCAAGTAACTCGTCTTTTCCGGTCCGAGCGCACCTTGGATCACCCAGGACTCATGACCCTCTTGAGTCCTGGTTCCCTCCGGCTCAGGGTGGTTACTCTCAAACCAACCCTTTTATCTCCTCTGAGATTACCGAGGAAGATCATTGCCTCGGTAATCCCTTCCTTGATTCAACCTCTAACACCGACCTTATTTTCCAATTCCCAGAAGTAGAGGAAGAAATGCCGCCAAAGATGCCGCCTGATGAGGACCAGATGAGACAGATCCTTAGACGCCTTGCTGAAGCTGAACAGAAAAATGCTGATCTCACTGCACGAATGGGGCGAATAATAGTAGCTGAAGGGATCGACCGACCAATGGTCGATACCTATAACCCGGCGGAGAATGAAATCCAGAATTGGCTAGCACCTGCAGTTCCCGACCAGGCATTCGAGCTGAAGCCCCACTTCCTTAGCCTGCTGCCGAAGTTCAACGGAAACCTCAGTGAAGAGCCGTACACTTTCCTCCGTGACTTCGAACTAGTCTGCAATAATCTGAGCCATCCCAATGTTGGCCAAGATTATATCCGGCTGAAAGCCACCCCGTTTGCCTTAGGAGATAAGGCTGCACATTGGCTGAAAAACCTAGGGGTGGTATGCACTACCTGGATGCAGTTCAAGGACCTCTTCTTGAAGAAGTTCTACCCACTCAGTAGAACCAATCAGATGCGAACAAAGATTGCCAGCTTCGCCCAAGGACCCTGCGAACCGTTCCACGAGGCGTGGGACAGGTTCAATGACTTAGTACAGAAATGCCCGTGCCACGGCATTTCTAAGGCGATCTTAGTCCAGACCTTGTTCTGCGGCCTAACCCCAGAGATGCAGGGGTTAGTCAGCGCCGCCTGTGGAGGAAGCTATCTGAACAAGAACGAGCACGCCGTGTGGAAAATCCTAGAGCAGATGGCAGAAACCGGCAGGTCACAGGCCACAAGGGCCTATCAGTTGTCTCCCTCGATTCTATCCAATGAGACAACTAGAAGGACTGTTGCAGATCTGACAGAGGACCTCATCCCCAGCATGGGGATGATTGCAGACAAGCTTACCATGGTCGAACAGATCCACAAGAGAGTCGCGGAGATGGAGTCTCTTTCGAGCCTTCCCAAGAAGGTGGAGGAACTCTCTGAAAAGGTAGCCAAGATCAAGCTACCCACCCCTTCTGCACCACCTGTACCTGTACATCGAGTCCATCTTGTACAGGAACAGGCACCGGGGTCTCAGAGCAGCTGGGATCAGACTTACACCCAGCAGAACCATCATGCACCCCCACCGGTGGAGACAGAGTACGAGGAGCCTCCGCCCGTCTACGAGATCAACGGGCTCTGGTATAGCCGGGACCCACTAGTCCGGCAAATCGAGATGGGGAAGGACCATGCACACCGCCCAACCCCAGTTTACCAGGAGACCAGGCCCGTCACAATCCCGCGATATCAGTCCAGGCCAGAACAGGGGTACCAGCCGCAGCAGCGCACCTACCAGCAGGGGCCAGCACCGCCCCATCAGCAGCAGTATCGGCATGGCCAGCAGGGCCAGTTCAGGACCGCATCCACTCAGCAGCCAGCCCAGCCCACCGAGTTGGAGTCCCTCACCTTGGCGATCCAGACCCTGTCTGATAGGGTCCAGCAGATGCAAAACGACTACCTGGACATGAGAACCGACATCAATCGGGTCTCTCGTGCTCAGGACCAACAAATGGCGCCAAGGACTCCAATTCCCGCACAGGTTCAGGCCAACCCAAATAGCATACAGCAGGGCCAGAACCGACCCCGAGATCAGGTATACTATTCAGATAACTATTTATCTGAACATGAGATCCTTTCGTACGATAATGTTAATCATATGTCCCTCAGGAGCGGAAGGACCGTGACCATACCTGATCGGGCACGGGCACAACAGGAAGGAACCTCCGGAATTCGACCTGAGGAGAAATCGGAGGAGGAAGAGGAGGAGCACCACCGTCACCGCCAGCAGAAGAAGAGGACATCTGAGTCCTCGAAGCACCAGCCCCGCAGTCATCCGGAGTCCGACGACACCGATGAGCCCGCACCTCCATCTGAGGAGGACCAGCCAGAAGAAGCGGAAGAAGCATCACCGGTTTCGCCCAAGCATTTTCCCTTTCGTCAGAGTCAGAGTCAGAGTCTGTATAAAAGTCCGAGTCAGAGTCTTGTTCAGAACTCAGTTTCAGCAGCTAATGAAGATATTTCAGTTCCAGAACCTGAGTTAATAATCCCTTTCCCCCAAGCTCTCAAGGGTGGGAAGAAGAAAAACAAAAAAATCCAAAAAGATGACCCTGATATGGCTGAGTTTTGTAACAAACATATCAAGGTCACAATCCCCTTTGACAAGTTCGTGGAAATGACCCCTGCATTCCAAAAATATCTTAAGGTGAGATGCACACCTACTAGGGTTAGCAGGAAAACCAAAAGCCGTGTTGAGAAACACGTCCTATCAGTAGCCACGACTTGTGCAATAAAGAACTCGTTTCCTCGGAAACGAAGAGACATGGGTGCACACTATGTAGTGAGTCATGTTGATGACATCGCGTTTGCACGCACTCTCCTGGACAATGGTTCCTCGATCAATTTGATGCCCACAGCCCTCTATGAGCGGCTTAATCTCGGACCTCTTAGGAAATCTAGAGCTATTCTTCAGTTCGCGGACAAATCCACTAAGAGGTCCCAAGGAGAGTTAAGGAACATTGTGATCAAAGTCAAGGGGCAAGAATACATGGTGGACTTTACTGTCCTCGATATGGAAACCCCTCGTAATTGGAGAGATTCCCAGATCATTTTGGGTAGGCCCTTCCTCAGAACAGCAGGGGCCTTATTCGATTATAAGAATGGGAAAATTCAGTTCCAAACTCCAGGCGGAGATGAGGAATTAGAGATGAAGCAGACGAGATGGCAGAGACCAGACTCCGAATCCAGCACCGAGTACTCTTCTCTCGAAACAGACCGTGAACATGTAGACTTAGTTGGGCCATGGAGACAGAACCCAGCCAGCACCGATGAGTCCATCTCCTTTGAAGATGATCCAGTGCATGAGTCAGTCTGCGAGATCCTTAGGAACGAGTACAGCTCTGAGCCTGCATCGCCCTACATCTTCGATGACACAGAGGCCCAAGTAGGCCTGCCAGTCCTTACATCCTTAGGACAATCGGAAGATGAGGATGACGAGTCGGACGAGGCGTTTGCCGATTGCATGGAGACCTTTGACGATCCGACTCCAGAGCCGAGCTTGGTGGCAGCCAATGAAGAACAGGATCCAGCCACTTCCAACACCGAACCAGATCGGATTGAGCCAGACTTCTTAGACGATCATACCATCCCTGAGCTCAAACCCTTACCCACGACCCTGAAATATGCCTTCCTTGCGGGCCAAGACAAGAAATTTCCGGTCATTATCAGTTCGCAATTGACCGAGGAGCAGGAATCTCGCTTGCTAGAGATCCTGGAGAAGAACCGCAAGGCAATAGGCTGGAGCATTTCCGATCTCCATGGGATAAATCCCGCTCTGTGTTCGCACCATATATATTTGGAAAACGAAGCCAAACCCTCTCGTGAATTCCAACGTCGGTTGAATCCAAATCTACGAGAGGTTGTGAAGAAAGAGATAGAAAAATGGTGCGACGCGGGTTTCATTTACCCAATCTCCGATTCTAAGTGGGTGGCCCCAATCCATGTTGTCCCGAAAAAGTCGGGAATTCAGACGACCACCAACGAGGACGGAGAGGAGATCGTGACAAGAGTACCCACGTCGTGGCGCGTCTGTGTGGATTACAGACGCCTGAATGCCGCGACGAAAAAGGATCATTTCCCCCTACCATTTATTGATCAGATTTTAGAAAGACTAGCGGGGAAAGAATTCTTTTGTTTTCTTGATGGGTTCTCGGGCTACAATCAAGTAGCCATAGCTCCGGAGGACCAGGAAAAAACCACGTTCACATGCCCCTTTGGTACCTATGCTTTCAGGCGCATGCCTTTTGGGCTATGCAATGCTCCAGGTACTTTCCAAAGGTGCATGATTGCTGTATTCGCCGAAATGGTCGGCGAATTCCTGGAAGTCTTCATGGATGACTTCTCGGTCCACGGCGACTCTTTTGATTCCTGCCTTAGGAATCTGGACCGAGTCCTCAAAAGATGTTGTGAGGTCAATCTGGTGCTCTCCTGGGAGAAAAGTCACTTTATGGTGACGGAGGGCATAGTGTTGGGGCATGTCATCTCCAAGAGAGGAATGGAGGTTGACCCTGCCAAGGTGGACGTGATCAGACGACTCCAGCCACCAACCAACGTAAGGCAGTTGCGGTCGTTCCTCGGGCATGTCGGATTTTATCGGAGATTTATAAAGGATTTTTCTAAGATTGCCCGACCGCTAACTGAGCTTTTAGGCAAAGACGCGGAGTTTATTGTCGATCACAAGTGTCTTGAGGCCTTTAAGCGGTTACAAGGAATGATCATGGACGCACCCATCTTACAAGCCCCAGATTGGTCTCTTCCTTTTGAGATCATGACGGATGCCTCAGATTATGCTGTTGGGGCTGTATTGGGACAAAGAAGAGATGGCGTCCCGTTTGCAATTCACTACGCAAGCAAAGTGCTTGATTCTGCTCAGCGTAACTATACAGTTACCGAAAAGGAAATGCTTGCGGTAGTGTTTGCCTTGGACAAATTCAGATCTCATTTAATCGGATCCAAGGTAACTGTGTTCACAGACCACACGGCACTACGATATTTGATGGAGAAGAAGGACGCGAAGGCGCGTCTTCTTCGTTGGATTTTACTTATCCAGGAGTTTGATTTGGACATCCGTGATAAACCTGGAAAGAAGAATGTAGTAGCCGATCATCTCTCTCGTCTCGAAGATCTTAATACTTCCGAGGTTCCCCCGATTCGAGACTCCTTCCCTGACGAGTCGATTTTTGTTATCGACTCACTCCCATGGTATGCCAATATCGTGAACTATCTTGTCTCCAAGAAAGTTCCCGAGGATTGGCCCAAGAGCCAAATTGACCGACTAAAGTCGGACGCTAGACACTACCATTGGGAGGATCCGATCCTTTTCTTTGAAGGACCGGATTGTGTCTGGAGACGTTGTATTCCTCAGGAGGAATACCAGAGTGTCCTTTCTTTATGCCATAGCTTAGAGGCAGGAGGACACCACTCCGGGAAGAGGACCGCATGGAAGGTACTTCAATGTGGCTTTTACTGGCCGACTCTGTTTCGCGATGCCACCGCCTTCGCGAAGTCGTGCCCAGTTTGCCAGAGGATGGGAGGAACCGTTGGTTCCAAGGATGAGATGCCAATGCAGCCAGTCATCATTTGTGATGTCTTTGACGCCTGGGGCATCGATTTCATGGGCCCATTCCCTGTCAGCCACGGGTTTGAATACATCCTTCTTGCGGTTGACTATCTGTCCAGATGGGTGGAGGCTATCCCGACCCGAGCCGCAGACAGCAGGACTGTCTGTAAATTTATCAGAGAGCACATAATCTCTAGGTTCGGGATCCCCAAAATAATGATATCAGATGGGGGTAGCCACTTTGTGAATCGGGAGGTGAAGAAACTCCTGAAGGACTACGGCATCGAACACCGTGTCGCTAGTCCTTACCACCCACAAACCAATGGTATGGCTGAGGTGTCGAATAGGGAGGTGAAAACCATATTGCAAAAGCTCGTCCGCCCAGACAGGAAGGACTGGTCTCAGATCTTGGATCAAGTCCTCTGGGCGTATAGGACGGCTTACAAGACTCCGTTAGGCACTTCCCCATTCCGAATGGTATTCGGAAAGCCGTGCCATTTGCCCGCAGAGTTAGTGCACAAATCAGAATGGGCAATAAAGAAGGTCAACTGGAACACACACCTAGGCCAGAAACAAAGAGACATGGATCTGAATGAGCTTGTGGAAGTCAGAAACCGAGCATACGACAACAGTGTAGTGTACAAGGACAAGGTAAAGCGTTGGCACGATAGATATATCAGACGAAAGACCTTTGTTCCTGGACAGAAGGTATGGTTGTTCAATGCCAGGCTGAAGACTTTCCAAGGCAAACTTAAGTCTAAGTGGACGGGACCATTCGTTGTCCGAACGGTGCATGATAGTGGATGTGTCGAGATCTCAGATCTCGCAGATGATGCACCGACATTCCTAGTAAATGGGCAGCTGTTGAAGCACTTCGTCGAATCCAATGAACAGTTAGTCCATGTGGAGGAGATTGTATTCATATGCGAGAAAGATACAGCAGATACATCTCAAGCCGCGTATGAGACCTTGCAGCAATGAACTCCAGCCTTCAGCAGCATCTTCAAAAGATTCAGACCGACTCAGCTGTATATATATCATTCTTCCTGTATATCCTATCCTTACCTTCACGATTCTAGTAACCCGTCCCCACATCATCGAATCATTATCTCGGACTGTACTTAGGATGACCAGATCCTAAGTATAGGGGGAAGGGGTCACCCGAGTCGATTCACTGTACATTCTCCAGATCACATTGGTCCTTATACTCATTTCCTACCGATACTTAGGCTGACCTAAGCCTAAGTATAGGGGGGACCGATGCCCGCGCTGATACTCCTCCATTTCTCATCTTTCCCTCGTCTGCCCCGTTTTTCGATCTTCTTCTACACTTAGACTGCCAGAGCCTAAGTATAGGGGGGCGAGACGACTTCTATACTTACTATTTCTTTTTGGCTCTCCTACGCTTAGCACGAGCTATGTCTTTTCCTCGCTCTTTGTGCTCTGAGGACATAGCACACGCTAAGTATAGGGGGGCATGTATATATTACATATATACTTTACCCATAGCTCGTACTTTCGCGTATCGCGTATTTTTGTATATTTACAATAATTACGTGTGGGTAAAAATTCGAAAAAAAAAACAAAAAAAAATTAAAATAAAATATAGGCTTCTTATTTACTCTTGCACATTATCTCGGCATAAAGAGTCTTGCATTTTCATAGCATGACATCTCATCTCATCTGCATATCTTTGCATATGCAAAGTGAAAAGCTAGTGGGTTCTGAACCAAGTTATGAGTAGATATTGAGGATGGACTTGATTTGACCTTAATCCACCTAATTTCAGAGGAACCTTATAGGGACTGGAGTTAAGATTTCTCAGGTCAAGTGACTTAATTCGTTGAGTCCACAAATCTATGTTCACATGTCATCTTAATTAGTCTAAGTAGAATATCTCGTGCATACGCAGGATTCTTTTAGATAATGACCTAACTTAGACAAGCACAATGCACATAGCTCTTCATTGATGAGGTGTTGAGGAAGTAGTTTCCTTTGGCTTGGGGTAGCATATGAGGGTAGTACTTCTAGGCGGAACCTCTCTTCTTCTTCTAGTGAAGGAAGTGCGTCTCAACTTGGTCTAGTGGTGATGAAGGCTAAGGACGGGATGCTGTGGGTTGCAATAATGCTTCAAAAGAGGGATAGTCTACTGGCTCAAGAGGAAAAACTCCTGATGTACATGCTGCACCTTGTATATAGTTCCAAAAAAAAAAGAAAAAAAAAGAGAGAGAAAAATGCAAGAACTCCAAAAAAAATAGACAGGTCAAAAATAAAAGAAAAAAATATATTGCCTGTCGGAGTATGTATATTAGCAAGAAGTCTGCAGCTGGATGACTTGGCTACACTGGTCAGGCATCCCGGGATAGGTTAGCTACACTGGCTACCGTCCATTCTTTTCTCTACCCCCTCCTCTTGAGTTGGTCGCACTTGAACTTAGAAGGGAATACCCCGCTCCTCGAGGAAAGAGTTACTGGACCAGGTTATTGAGTTACCTTGTTAGAGGAGGCTGGTTCCGAGTCATTTCTGATATGGAGAGCTATATCTCACTTACACAGTACAAGTAAGAATCATAGTCATCAGAAATTTGCGTTTGAGGAATTATTCTGACCTGACTGTTAAGGCGTCTTGAATAGAAGACTTGTGGAACTTGAAGTCTGTTAGGTCTTAAGTTCAGGTCCAAATAAGGTTCCGCCACACAATTAATCCAAAGGTCGAGTCAGGCTCCATTTTCAACTTTTGTTCATGACCTTGGTATGGAACCCAAAATCATTTCACTCTTGCATTCCATTTAGTTGCTCGGGGACGAGCAAGGTTTAAGTATAGGGGGTTGATGAATCTGTGATTCATCACATCAAAAGTCAAAAATAGAGCCTTGTTCCCGAGAAAATAGAGGCATATTTCCTTTTATCTTGCATAAATAACACTCATGCATGCATCCATAATTCATGCATTATAGCAGCTCATCTGCATTTAAAAAAAGAAGCCAAAAAAAAAATCCCCTGTAAAAGACATCTTCATCAAAATAACTTCTTCTCTATACTATATATATATTCATTATAAAACAGGGAGGAATCACCCTTGTAAAATAGCCCAAGTATCCTGAGAACCCCTGTACATTAAAACACACATAAAGCCCTCATACAAACTCCTAATTAGGTTTACTCACTCTTGGATTACTACCTTTAAAATGAGACTAATTTCATTGCAATTGGAGCTTGTATGAGAAACTTGGGTTTTTGGGTCATTTTGCATACTACATATGTACATTTATGTATCCTTGTATTTATGTACCATATTTGGCCTTATCTCCGTCTTTGATCAACATGAAACTTGTAGATCTCATCAAGATCTACAACTTTCATGTTTTGAGTTTTTCCAAATTCGGCTTCCTCCTCTCTCTACACGTGTTTCTTCTCCAGCCATTCACAGCAGGCCACGTGGCGCCCTCTGGTTGCGCCACGCGGCCCGCTGCCCATCACCTCATCCACCCGCGCCCTCCGCCGTTGGATCTCGCTTCAGATCCAACGGCCCCTCTGTGACCACGTGCGCTCATTCTCTCAGCCGTTCGATCTTCATCCGCATTCAGATCTGTCCGCTCATTAGCGCCTTAAGCAGGGCTCGCCACGTGGCGCGTTGACGACCGATCGATCACATCTCAGAAGTTGCATCTCAGCCACTCCTTTTCTTGATGTCTCTCAACCGCTCGATCGGCCTAAGCTCTCCATCATCACCGTTCGCTAGCGCCTCACGCACAGCTTGCCACGTGGCCGCTTCATCGACCATCGATCTCACCGCCTCAGATCTAATCTGGCCCGTCGCTCCACGCTCTAATCTCCACCGTTGGATCTCAAGATCCAACGGTGGAGACTTCGTCTCCTACCTCCAGGCGCCCCTCTCCCCCACGTCCCTTGCCTTGCGGGAGGGGCGCCCCCTTTCCTTTTCTGGGCACACGTCAGCCTTCTCCTCCGGCCGCTGACCTCGCCACGACGCTCCCCACTCGTCCCTCTCCCTCGCCAGCACCCTCAATCGCCACCACCTCCACCATATTCGCCCCACGACGACCACTAACTTCGCCAATCCACCAGCTAACCCATCAACTCCACCTTATAAATACGCCATCACCAGCGACTTTCACCTCTATCCGCCACTCCAGAGAGATCCCTCGAGCTCCAAGCTTCCTATTGGTGACAGCAATCGGCTGATTTGTCGAGCGACGACAGAGCGTCTTCTCCGGCGAGATCCTCGGCCCACCGCCGTGTCGCAGCCACTCCTCCGAGCAGCTGCACGAGCTCGGGACCTTACCGATCCCTCGAGCGACGACCCTGGAACTCAAATCCGAGCTCCAATCCCCAGGTAACCTCCTTCATCTCCTCCGATCTTCGTCTTTGTTTTCTTGTTCTCTTTCTCCGATTTAATTCACCGTCCACGACCATCTTCGCACCTTCCAATCACCTCGGCGAGCTTCGCGTCGAAGCTCCGATCCTCGCTGACCCCTCCGCACCCTCAGACGCTCCACTCCACCGTTCATCGATCTCCAGCTCCGCCATTTGGCCGGAGCAACGTCGCCTGACCACCTCACGTCGCCTTAGGCCTCGCCAACCATCATCACGTCTCCACAAACGCACGCACGAGCTCCGGCTCTATATTTAACACTTGCAGGTGCTACTTTCATCATTGGCCGGAGCCTCGCCGGAGCTCTCCTCGAGCTTCATCGACACCGAGCTCCAGGGATCCAGAGACCACCAGAGGCTTCGCCCTTCACTTCCGCTTCTTCCGAGCAAGGTGGGAGCTGACGAAGCTCATCACCGGAGCTTGGACACCGAGGCGGAGCTCGGCTGCCTTCACCGGAGCACAGGCCTCTCCTCCGCAGGCGGCGGAGGACCGTTAGAGAAGAAGAAGCAGCCACCGTTCGATCATCTGATCGAACGGTCCTCGCCTCGCCACGCGTCCCTTCTCCGCCCTCGTCCTCGACCGTTCATCGCACTCCTGATCGGACGCCTCGCAAGTCGCCACGCGCCTTCATCGACATCCCTTGGATTCATCTTGATCCAAGGGCCTTCAGGCTGCCACGTAGACGCATCCGAGCCTCGGCCTCCCGAGCCTAGGCTCGGGTAACCCGAAGCTGCACCGAGGCTAGACCGAACCTCCAGAAGACCCGAGCCTCGACCCGAGCCTCCGAAGCCCTCCGAACCTAGGTCGGCCACGTGAAGCGCACGTGCGACCTGGGTTATTTGCACCGACGCCCCTGGAGCTTTCAGAAATTGCGAAGAGGCCCCTGTGAAGCAGACATCACGTGAGGAGCACGTGTTTCGTGGATAAATTGCATAGAAGCCCTGCATACTATTGGTAATTGCATTTTAGTCCCTGTCAGCACGTTTACTTATTGAAATTTTATTTTCCAGTATTGCATTTACACCCTTGTGTTTGCACGTGTCCTTAGCATGCATTTTTCATCATTTTGAAATTCTAAAAATTGCAAGTTGTTGAGAATTTTGTCCTCTACCTGTTTGTACACGTGTCTGATTTTTGTTGGCTTAATTGAATTATCAATGAATTAATTGGTTCATTTGTGACATATTTTGCCCAGTGATGCCTTTTGATTTTTAATTAATTATCAGTGCCTTCAAAAATCACCAAAAATTCACAGTAGCTTAAGGACATCATTTTTAACACTCCATAAAAATTTCATATCATTTGCACGCATATCGAGGCCTAAATAAATAGTTTAGTGATTTTCTTAAATGAATTTTAATTAATTCATTTCACAATAAATTTAAGTTCTGTTAATTTTCCTAGGTCCCTGATCATTAGACCCTCCTAGGATAATTTTAGTTCTTGGAAAAATTGTGATTTGATATTTATTAAAAATTAAACACTGAAAATCACTCTGTCTGTTTATTTAATTCACAGAAAATTTATTTTGAGTCGAAAAATTCCAAAAAAATTAGTGTAGGTCATTTTCATCATAAATAACCATCTGGCCAATTTTCATTATTTTTTGACTTCGTTTGATACATCAATTAAATTTAAAGTTAAATTGGCTGAGATTTGTCTGCATATGTCTGCATAAGAAATAAAAAGACTAAAAAAAATTCGACCCTCGAATATCAACACTTGAAAATTGCTGTAATCCACCTAAGGAGACAGTTGCCTCCCTGAGATCGACCTTGGACTCCACCAAGTAAAAAAATATCACTGCTTAAAATTGACCAAAATCTGTCTTAAGTGGTTTTTGATCAACCTCCCGCATCCGACTGCAACGAACACTTAAAATTAATTTGGACCATTAATTTGACCGAATTAACTAAGGGTACGGGAGCGCCCATCAGTGGTACCCTGTGAATAATACCCAACCCAATCCAACTCTGTCCAACCATGCAACCAAACGAACCTTTAGGCATGTTTGATTAATGATTGGGTTGGGGTGTTCACTTGTGAATAGTAGGTATATGGATGGTTATGATGGTTAGAAGAGGGTTGGAATAATGAATGTGATGTGATATCACCTTGATTTGTGATATATTTCCAACCGAACTATTTCCCATTGGGGGTATGAGGAGGATAAAAATCCCAGGAATGGGCATGAGCTCAAATTAATGCTCACAATAGGGACGTATCGGTAAACCATTTGCCGTGCAGGCAAATGGTTTGCCGTTAAGTTGATTCAGCATTTAACTTGTATATATTATAATAATAAAGTAAAGTTTGTATTATATGTGTTATAGGAAAAAATGTGTGCCTCTTGCAGGCAACCAACATATACGGATATCATTATCAAAAAATTACCGTATCCACTTACCGTATTCAAAAAATTACCAAATACAGATATCAGTATCCGAATATTAATCGATACGGATCAAATATGGATATGAGTTGTAAAAGATTTCCAGATATGGTTCAGATATGGTAATGACTTGAATATCCGGATCCAAATATCTGAATACCAACATTTAATATTATTTATATATTAGTTATTATAATATAATTTATGTTCCTCTGTTATTATATTATTATTATATTATATTGTTTAATATATTAATGGTATTAATAAACTTCTGTTTGTTTGGGATGTGAGTGACGAAAGTTAGGAAACGGTGACCTCTTTTGCTTGCGATCAAGAACGCAGGTTATAGCGACACTCCCTTTTGTCACGATACAACTTATTTTTATTTCAATGCTATTTTTTTAAAATCATTATGAACTTTGATAAAAAAAATGAAGTCATGTTTTTTATGTGATCTTTATTCGATTCATATTCGGATTCCATGTTTATCAGATCAAAATTCGGCTAGACTTTTTATTTGATCCATATTCGAGTCCGCTCTTTATTAGATCTGTATTCGGATTCGATAAATATCCATTTCGAATTCGTATCCATATTTTTAATGATGTGGTTTTCTTAATGCATATCCCAATCATATCTGTATCCGTATTCGATAGAGATAAACTGAATATGGATATGGAAATAGGCACATATCGGATCCATATCCGATTCGTTTTCATCCTAGTGAGAAGTTCGACCCCGTACGGACGACCACCGCTGAGTGCTTCGATGAGTCGACCGTGTTCTGGAAGGTAATCTAACCACTCAGTGCACTCACCAACCGCACAAAGCCAGACTTTAATATTATTATAATATATATAACTTAAGCTTTACTTTATTATTATAATATATACAAGTTAAACGTTGAATCAAATTAACGGCAAACTATTTGTCGTGCATGGAAAATGATTTACCGATATGTCCCTGTTGTGGTCATTAATTTGAGCCCACGCCCATTCTTGGGATTTTTATCCTGTGCATACCCCTGATAGGAAATAGCTCTTTCCAATCTAAGAATGTATAGAGGTACACTGGTAACCCGGGATAACTTGACAACGAAACGGTCCCTTAGGATGAGTTTGGTTGTCGGCTTATCCTGGGGTAAATTTGGGAGTGTAACCTATTTTTTGTTTTGGTGTTTGGATAGAAGGTTTTGGATTGATAGAGTTTGTTGTAATGCGATTGTATTGAAATTTTGGGGAAAAAATAGTTATTATGATGTGATTTGTATTAAAGTTTGAAAAATAGGTAGAAGTTGAGTATTTTTATAATTTTAAAATGTTATGATGATATAATATATTATTTTTTTAGAATGAATAAAAGAGAAATAATTTATTTAATGTATTACAAAAGAGAAAATAGTGGCCCCCACATGATAGATAAAGATATGAGTTTTTGAGGTAACCCTCCTCAAATGGGGGGGGGGATAGCCTCATGCTGAACGCCTCTTATAGTTGTCTTACAAAAATTATTACATTTATTGGGAATCATGACATAGATGGGGTCTTTTTTTAATATAGCCTACATATATTCTTGATTCATGTTGATTTTAAAGGTATCCTTACAGCTGCAAATACTTCGCCTTTACTTGACATTATGCAAATTTCCGTGATGTTTGGATGTTGTTTGATTATGTAAATTACAAAGTGATTGGCTTTATATTGTTTGCTCATGATTGCTAGTCTATTTTGATTTTGAATGAAGATATGTCGGTTTACGGGGCATGCTGCAAACTATCGTATTTTTTTATTAAAATTTGGAACATTTTTGACATCCAATTGGACAATACCGCTCCATTTGTAGAGCTTGTGGACATTTCCAATGAGTGCATGAACATTAAATTCTAATCTTTATGACTCAAGTTCCATTTAAGATTCTAACCGTATCAAAAATATCATTTGCCTATAAAAAAAGAGAGGAGTAGGTTGCTCTCTCAAACCCTAATTGTCAACTTTCTCTCATCTCACTGGAGCCACGACGTTGGCCAGAATAGGGCTTCCAAAAGCGTTGGAGCGATAAACAATCCAAAGGTGTTGTTGCATAGAGAAGTATGAGGTCATCTCCTTGCACACAGTTTTACGATCATCCAAGTTGCCAGAGATGTCAAATTGAATGAGAGGAAATCTTAATGGAACATCCTCAAAGGTAACATGATCTCCTCCTTTTTACTATTGATTGACACGAGTTTTCTCGATCGTATGTGATTGAAATCCCTAAAGCCTTTTGTGTTTTCTTGATGCTTGTGTTCCTTATGTTCAATGAAATATCACACACCTATGTTAATGAATATTGCGCATAAACACAATTGTCTAGTCCTTAGATAATGTTCCAAATAATGTATTAAGGGTGGTAATGCATCAAGGGAGAGAACAATCATCAAAATCTCATGAAAATATGCTAAAAATGGTGAAAACAATGCACATAATCATGCCTAGGTCAGTGGTATACAGGCGCACATGCATTATATATTGGTACACTATTAACCTAGAGAATATATGTCATTCGGGGGCCACTGGCTACTGTGGACCTATATGTTAGACATGTGAGCTCCGGGCGAACCATTCTTACAATAAATGTTATTCTAGTATATATGTTTATCAATAACAGTTTTTGATGTTTCACTCCCTATCTGAAATTAAATGAATGAATGCACTGTAAGGTCCCTATGTACAATTAGGGTTATGTACCATGTCCATCTTGATGATCATATAGCTGTTGATTCATTAAATGAAGCGATGGTGATGGGCGGAGCACGACGGCGATGACCGCCGAACCTGGGGCTAGGGCGCCTCAATCCTCGCTGGACACCTCCCAAAGCTTGCTGTCACTCAAGGCAGGAAGGTGGAGGTCCTGGGAGTCGAAGACGGTGGCCGAAGGTGTGCCAAATGGCAGAGGAATACAAAGCTATATACTGGTAGGGATCCAACAAAAATGGAGTCGGGCAGGCGATTGTGGCGCACGGATCCTAGAAAGATCCTTGGGCGTGAATCTCGGATGGTTCATGGATAATCGGGCCCGGGATTTAAGGGAATGGGTGACGGATCGGTGACGCGATAATTCGGAGAAGTCGAGTCGAAGGCGCATATCCGCGAAGGAGTGGTCCTGGGGGGAGAGTTGACCGGGGGTCAACAATCCCCCGTGGACCAATGAGAAAAATTCATTGGAAAAAGATTTAAAAATTCAAAATAAATTAGAAAAAGACTTTATTCAAATATTTACGAAATGAAAAATGTTTATTTATTTTCAAAGTAATTTTTAGTGATTTTTATTTATTTTTTTTGAAAAATAAATTATGTATTTACATTATATTATTATTATATACAAGTATAACTATCTATGTATTTTTAAATTTTAATTTTTAATTGTTTATTTTTGTATAATTATTCCAATTTTATATTTTATTTATTTACAACATAAAAATATGGAATATAAAAAGATTTTTATTTGATTTTTATTAATTATTTACAAAGGTGAAATTAATACATCTTTTATTTTATGTACATGGTATATATACATTGATGAGAGAGAAAGTATGTATTTTTATTTTTCTTTTATTAATCAAAAACACATTTTTGTTTTTATTTTGAGGAAAATAAAATTATTATATATAGGTGTATGTACAATCATGATTGACACTATCTCGCTCTACTTGGTTTCTTTTGCGATCAGGCCAATGCTTGGCCCTCCCTTGGGATTAGGTCGTTCAATATTTATTCTAAATATTTCCCTCTTTTTCTATGTCTCTTTATTATTTTATTTATACACAAAAACATGCTAATTATTCAATATTAATAAATGCATGCCTTTTGATAATTTACTATATTTACATATATATATACATGGTGTTTTGCCAAAATAACTAGCTAAAATAAAAGAATAAAGAGTGATGAATGGGTATTCATCACCCCCCTATACTTAACTTTGCTAGTCCCTTAGCAACCATTTATTGAATAAGAAGTGCAAAAGAGAAAGAAACAGAAAAAATAGGAGAAAATCAAGGTTGAGTATTAAACTTTCCTTCATTAAATTGAAATATGGAGCTCAGTCAGACCTTTGGATTATTAATTGTCGGAACCTTATTTGGACTTAAGCTTAAAACTTAACAGCCTCTAAGTTCCACCAATCTATGGTCAAGACTCCTCAATAAATCAGATCAGAACAAGTCTACATACACAAACTCTAATGACCATGAATCTTTTCTTGTATTGTGTAAGTGATATGTAGCTCCCCACCTCAGAAGTGACAAAGAACCAACCTCCCTCAACCTGGTAACTTTAATGCCTCGGTCTAGCAACTCTTTCCTCGAGGAGAGGGGTATTCGCTTCTAAGTTCAAGTACAACCGGCTCAAGAAGAGAGGCAAGAAGAGAATGGACCATGACCAGTGTAGCCATGTATCCTTGGGAGCTCTAACCAGTGTAGCCGAGTCTCCCGCTGCAAGATTCATGAGATGGTCATGTGTAACATAAGCTTTGCTTTGTTTGACTATATACACTATGGTGGGATTATTAAATTTTCAATCCGACCCACCACTTTTTCGGAGTTTTTCTTTCTTTGCATGTTTTTTTCATGTGCATATGTACAACATATCTACATGGTGCATCATATATACATAAGGAGTTTTTCCTCTTGAGCCAATAGACTATCCCTCTTTTGAAGCTTTCTTGCAACCCACAACTCATGTCTTTAGACTTCATAACCACCAGACCAAGTTGAGACGCACTTCCTTCACTATAAGAAGAAGAGAGGTTCCGCCTAGAAATACTACCCTCATATGCTACCCCAAGCCAAAGGAAACTGCCTCCTCGCCACCTCATCCGTGGAATGCTATGTGTAAAGTGTTGGTGCAAGTAAAGCCATTGTCTCTGAGAGTCATGTGTGTGTTGTTAAGTGATCTACTTAAGCTCATCAAGATGACATATGCTCATAGCCTAGTGGACTCAAAGAATTAAGTCCCAATGGACCTGAAAAGTCTTAATCCTAAGCCCTATAAGGTTCCTCTTATAATTAGGTGGATTAAGGTCTTAACCAAGCTCCATTTTCCAATTTAATTCCAGACCAGTTTAAATGTCAACTATGATTTGGAAAAACTGTACAAATATTTACAAAGATGCAATTTTACAAATTTTTACAATTGTGCAACATTTCTGAAAAATGTTTGAAAATATGGATGTATGCATGAATGCAAAGTTTTGCAAAATATTTACAAAAATTTACACAAGGTTTTTGCAAACTTTTTATTTTTCAAACATTTTACAAAAATTTTGTACTATATACATAATTTTTGTAGGAAAATATTTACAAATTATTTACACAAATCATTTTTACAAACATTTGTACAAAAATAATTTTTATAAATAGATAGGTATGTGCAAGAAGAATTTTATGTACAAAGGGAAAAAATTTTAAATTTTTATGAATTTTTAGCCATTTTATTTATTAACACACTCACACAAAGTACGAGTTACGGCTAAAGTATATATGAAGTATATACGACACCCCCTATACTTAGCTCGAACGATGTCCTCAGAGTGATCAAGAGCGATGGAGAAGACATAACTCGTGCTTAGTATAGGGAAGTGAAATGGAATGGTATATACAAAGACGAATCAAAGAATAGAATGAAGAGGACTCGGTGTTTCCCCCTATACTTAGGATCAAGTAATCCTAAGTATAGTAAGTTGTACATGAAGGGAAATCCACGTGGAAGGATGTACAAAGTCTACCCCCCTATACTTAGGGTAATACATCCCTAAGTATAGGCAGCAAAACAGAGGTAGAAAGAATGAATAGAATACCCGAGAGTCCTACACCCCCCTATACTTAGGGTAAAGTACACCCTAAGTATAACATAATCATAAGATGAGAAAAGGGGTGTGGGACAAAAGAATAGAGTGATATGGACAACTGGATCTATACAAGTCGGAAGAACAATGATAATCAGGCGTGAGATACCATAGATGTGAGTCAAGAGACCACATCTCACGCAAAGTGAATCGGGGCAACATCAACAACCCGCGGCTCATGATCTAGATATGGCTCGAGTCGCTGGCCGTTAACATGAAAGGTAACATCAGAAGACAACTCAAATATATCAATACTCCCGTTGTCATATACCTTTCTAACCAAATAGGATCCCTTCCATTTGCTATGTAGCTTCCCTGGAAATAAACGAAGCCTAGCATCAAACAACCATACTCTCTGTCCTGACTCAAACTGCTTGTGGCTGATATGAGAATCATGCCACTCTTTCACTCTCTCCTTATACTGTAGGCTGTTCGAAAAGGCTGTATCACGAAGTTCCTCCAGGGCTTCTAACTCTACCCTCCTCTGATCTCCTACACTCTATGGATCCAAAAGTATATCAGTAACAACCCAAAGTGACCTATGTCTCAGCTCAACAGGTAAATGGCAGGGCTTGCCATAAATGAGGCGAAAGGGAGATGTACCCAATGGAGTCTTGAAAGACGTCCTATATGCCCACAAGACCGAGTCCAAAAGCTGTGACGAGTCCTTTCGGTCAGGGCGGACGACTTTCTGCAATATAGTGTTGATCTCCCTATTCGACACTTCAGCAAGACCATTCTTCGGAGGGTGGTACGGAGTGGCTACTCGATGGTCTATGTTGAACTCGCTAGCAAGGGCCTTTACCTTGTCGTTGACGAAATGAGACCCTCTGTCAGAAATCAACACTCGAGGAATCCCGAACCGTGAAATGATATTCTTCCTCAAAAATATGCAAACAGTCCTAGCATCTGCGGTTCGGGTGGGGATGGCCTCAACCCAACGATTCACATAATCTACAGCTAACAGAATGTACTTAATCCCTGACTCCTGGGAAATGGACCCATGAAATCGATGCCCCATGTGTCAAAAACCTCACAGAAGTGTATGGGTTGCATCGGCATCATATCACGCTGTCCACAAGTGCCCATCCTCTGACAGTTAGTACACCTCTTCACGAACTCATCAGAGTCCTTGAAGAGAGTAGGCCATCATAGGCCGGATTGGAGCACCTTCTGTGTCGTTCTCCTCCCATAGTGATGTCCTCCTGCCTCAAGATTTGAAGGATATGGTTAGATCCTCAAGCGCATCACGGAAGCGTGAGCGTCGCATCGAATACGACGAAGAACGACTAGTCGCACTAGTTGTTCTATGCAGCGGAAATTAAAAAATTTTCTTGCGACGAAACCACATGATCCAAGAACACTTCTCGGATCGTTTCGTCTAAACCACAAACAAGTATTAGGTTTACCTCTTGAAGCGTGGTTGCGATCGAGTCTCTAAACAAAAAGACCTCCTGTCTCAAGTCCGATCCGACGGAGGAGACGCTTGCGAGCGCGGGGATGAACCGCGTGCTTCTCGCAATCCATGTTGATGATCCAAGCGACGGATCTCCTGATCTCGACACACGAGATCCGATGTCTTCTTCACGAGCGGGGCGCACCGAAGGAGACGGAGATCCACGAGCAAACCATCGGGCAGCATAACGACGATGCCGCGGCGATGGAGAACCTCTCTAGGGCATCCATGGTGGACGGCCACATGAGAGAGAAAGAGAGAGGACGTGTAGAGAGAATGAGAGAGAGAGAGATTTGTTGCCTCCACTTATGTGTCTAGAAGAGCAATGAGGTGCCTCTCCTTATATAGGGTTTTGGGATCCATGGATCTCAATCCATGTGTCAACACACATCCAATGGTCCACATTAATTTGTGTTTCTTTCAATGGTCATGATTTGTTGCTAAAAACACAACAACAATTAATTTAATTTAAATTAAATATATGTTGATAAATCAACACAATTTAATTACAAAATTAAATCATCAATACATGGAGATAATGAAAGGAGAGAAAGCCTCCTTCCATGTGGAGAGGGGGGACGACCTCCCTTTCCTAATGGGAGTGGTGGCCGTCCACCCTCCTCCATTAGGAAGGTGGCTATTTCACCTTTTATGTAATCTCCATTATTTGCAACAACTTTTGTTGCAAATTATTTCACAAAAAATAAATCCAATTTATTTTGTGAACATTGCAATCATGCCATTGAAAATTTGTGAATCACATTCACAACCCAAAACAAAATGTAAATTACATTTTCAATTTAATGTCCAATGTGAATCCAATTCACATTCACATTTAATTAACAAATGTAAATTACAAATAGCTCTCTCTTATATATTATAAATCACATTTATAATATATATATGACTAATATGGATATTGCTATCCACATTATTCATATCCATGATAATTAAATCATATTTAATCATCTTGGATCTCTATTCTCTTGTGTCCAAATAATATGAATCACATTCACATTATTTACATCTTTGATAATTAAATCTCATTTAATTATCTAAGATAACTCTCTTTATAATATGAATCAAATTCATATTACTCATGATAATTAAATCACATTCAATTATCCATTTTCTCAATGCTCGGATACATATATCAACAATAGAATTATCCATGAACTCCTTCAAGGATAATGCGCTTTCTCCGCAGATACTTGGAGATAAGGACAGGGCGATTGTATTGTTCCACGTATAGTGACATGGATATTGAGATCGTATCTCAAATCCAGATCGCGGGCCTCCCATAGATGCTTGATTAAATCAAGACCGTAAATCTAATCTTCTCATTGTATCTGAATCACATTCAGATCAATGTCCAATACTTGGACCAAGATCAGATCACTTCTCTACTGAGAGGAGTCACTAAAATCCAGACCCGTTTCATCACTCCCTAGGAATGGAAGCGTCATGGTTATACAATCGTTTATGATCACATCACCCTCAGGTATTCCCAATACCTGTACATCCTGCATACTGGAAGACTCAGACTAAACCCGAAGTATTCGATCAACTTTATACTGTCTACTTCATGGTTTTATCAGTAAGTTTCTCATTCGATCATTGGGAGTCGGTATTGATCATATACTTTCCAAAAGCATATATCATACCTAGGTCTTGATCATATACTTTCCAAAAGTATATATCAAACCTACAAATTCAGTCAAGCTTCCAAAGCGAGACGACCGTGCGCACGGAATTTGATTCTTCCCAATATCTCATGAGTGAGCTCATGTCTTCCGGTTCAGTAACTGAACCTGTATGATCCCTTTGAGAGATCGTATTACTCATATGCCCTTATATGCACACCAGCGCGCCGGTGTGTAGACCTTGATTAGGTCATCAACCTATTGGTCTGCCAAATGTACATACTTAGACATATAGCAACACATCTGTCTCCGGTCAGAGGATGCGTGCCTATATCCTGACAGCATACGATATAGGACTTTGGTTATCTCGATCTCGTTAAGTCAACTCTTTGACCTAACTAATCTGACACCTCTGAATCTCTATTTCTATGCAGAGGACCTGCATCAAGAGGTCGGTCAGATATCAGCCTTCAGAGATAAGGATTGCCATCTCCTACTCAGGCTGGAGATCATCTCTTAACAATCATCTGACGGTGCTTGATGAGTCCTCAATCTAACTCTTTAGATATTCATTCAAGCACCAGCCTCTATGATTCAATAGTTGAATCAACAGCTGTATGATCTTCAAGATGGCCATGGTACATAACCCTAATTGTACTAAGGGACCTATTATGCAAATTATGTAATCTTCATTTCAGATTAAGGAGTGAATTGCAATAACATTTATTGCATAATGGCTCGCCGTGGGCTCGCATTTCCAACAATCTCCCACTAGCCCAAAGAGCCATTAATGGGCTAATCATTTAAACCCGCACTCATGTGACAATCATAGGCTATTTAGAAAATAGCTAGGTAAGCTGATCAGTCACTCTGTTCCCGCGAGACTATGCCAAGTCCTTTTACGGCACTTGCATATCCCCAGTAACAGTGCTCGCATTTAATGCGAATGTTGCATCTCATGCAACCAATACTCAATCTAGTTGGTTACAGTGTCCCTGACATCATAATCAGTATCCCCATAATCCTTATTAGAATACCTTCATTCCTGGAGATCTCTATCTCCTAAGGTATCTATAGTTTAGACCTTTATAGATCACTATCTACATGGTCTTAAACTTTTGAAGACAAGACTTTGAGATTACTATCTCAAAAATCTCCTCATCTATGAAGATTTTGTTATTTCTGCAATCAAGTGTTTTATCTCTACAGTAGGATTAGTAACAATTTACTACTCCCACTGCATGACAGACATCTGGTATTTGTACACTCTAGCATACACTCAGCTTCTCGTAACTAATGCACAAGTGCAAGTAGTTGTAGCATTTACTTCCTCAACTCTTTGAGGTGTTATCCTTTAAGATAGGTCAGTACCATATCTTAAGGGTTAGAAGCCTTTCTTGGAATTTCTATGAATAGAATATGTCCAAGGTATACTACAAATGTGACAGTCCAATTATCCTCTTCTCTTGGCTTCTGAACAACTTCAGAACTAAGATCTAAGAGGTATCTTTGAAATCATATTTCAAGATATGGAATAACCAGATTATAAAACACTTATTATTATCCTTATATCATTTTAAATGATCAGGATATCATCTATATTTAGCGCAATGAACACATAGGCACTCCCACTAAGCTTCGCATGGCTCATCAAGATTTTATTTGAAATCATAACATTTATAATTTCATCAAATCTTATGGTCCATCTCAAAGAAGCTTATTTGAGTCCTTAGATGGATTCCTTATCTTGCACACCTTGCTTTCCTCAACCATGAAGCCCTGGGGCTACTTCATGTGAATATCCTCAGAGAGATATTCATAGAAGAATGCAATCTGGACTTACATCTCGAAGATGCAATAGTCAAGTTGTGTAGCTAAGGTTAGCAATATTCTGATGATTTTAAGCATGTTCACCGAAAAGCAAGTCTCATTGCAAGCAATGTCTTCTCTTCCATGTGTAGCTCATTGCTACGAACTATGCTTTGAAGGTATGTACCTTCTCATCAGGTTCCCTTTCTCTTGAAGATCCATTTACACCTTTACGGGTCTTACCCATATAGGTGGATCCTCGAGGGTCCATATACAACACTTGTACATGAAGTCTACGTTAGACTTTTATTGCTAACATCCATCTATCCATGCTATGATCTTCAGAAGCTTCATCACATGAAGTTCGATCATTGTCAGATTTCTCTGACACATGGAATCCATCCTCAAACTTATTTGAAGAGGTTTTAGTGTTTCATCTTCAATTATCCCTTTAGTTTCCAATTTTAGGAGCCTCATTATCTTTTCAAGATTAAATGAGTTCCTACACTTCATTTTTATCTTGATTCTCAAGAGTCTCAACCTCCAAGAATCACATTCTCAGAGATGAGATATTTCAAGAATCTCAAGATCATAAAGTAGGTATCCAATACCATCCTTTATTTTCCTAATGAAGCAGCACTCTCAAGTGCTAGATTCCATCTTGCATGGAACCTTATTAAGGATATACATTGTAGTCTCTACTACACATATATACCTGGAAACTAAGGGATAATTATGCTAAAATTCATCATTGATAAGATCATGTCACACATGATCCAATTGTATCTGCCTATAACTCTATTGAGTTAAGGTGTGTTAGGAGGATTGAGATAGAAATGATATTCATATCTCTATAAGGTATTCTTTGAATTTATCTAACAGGTACTTGCTACCTAGATTAGATCAAATTCATTTTATCTTCCTTCAAACTTTTGGTTTTAAACCAAAAATAATGAAATCTTTGAACATTTCAAAGGTTTCTTAGGTGAAGAGAAGAAATCTCATATCATACATAATCATCAACAGATATCACATATCCATAATGTTTACTATGATATAGATGATCTACATACATCAATATGTATGAGATCCTGAATACCTTGACATCTTACACCTTTCTCTAAGAAGGGTGTATTGGACATTTTTCTTTGAATACAATATTCATAAGTATGTAAGTTTTGAAATTTTAGACATTCTAAAGTTTCATCTCTTACTAGTCTATTGATCAAATCAATAGATAAATGTCCAAGGCTTGATGCTAGATCATTGTCAAATGATCTTCATCCTCCTATTGATCTTAAGGTTTAATTTCAGTATTTAGAAATGTTAATGAACCATTCATTAATTTTCTAATTTAGTGAAGTCCACTAGATTATTAGATTACTATCTGAAATATATACACCATAACTCTTTATGATAGTTCTATCTCAGATTCATGTTCATTTCTAACATTTAGAAACAAACAATGAGTGTATTCTTATATCTAGGTCATAGAGACATTCTCTAAGACTAAGGACTCTCCCACTGAAATTAACAAGTCTATCAATCCAACAGAGATTGTTGCAACAATTGCATCGATATCCATGTGGATAACTATAAACCTTTAAGATCAAATTTTTCAGTCTTCTAAAACATATGCAACCTATTGCAAATGTCATCAGAAGATTGAGATACAATTATTTGACTTTATCTTATCAATGATTTATGTAGATTAATCTGATGCTCCATCCGAGTCCTTTTCTAAGGATTCTAGATAGACTTGATAGTCATACTATCAACACATCAACTTATTGCAGTATTGGCATTCATCCAACTCTTCGGATGACATATGGAAGTCATAGATGTATAGTCAACTCTTTGACCATACTTCTTACTCGGGTCCAACCCATGCTTCCACTGTGCTCCCTTTATCTATAAGCAACCATTGCTTAAGACTAAGGATCTCTTATGTAAGAGCATTTCAACATTTATACATGCTTCATTAAATTCATACAATATGAATATTATGAAGCTTCATGAATGACCAGAGTATAGATAGTAGAATGATGACACTCATCATCTACATCCATCTAAACTCTTAAAACATAGGTTCAGGTAGGTACTCAAACAATTTGAATACACCATCTCTTATAGAGCCACCATTCTGCATGATGCAGTGAACCATCTCATTCATGTTAAATGTCAAGAGCACATATGTATGCCCGAATATCTTCATAAATTTTATAAGGATTATTTGACAATTGCGATCATCATCGACATGTCACTTCCAAAGTACATCCGATGAGAGATCAAGACTATAGAGACATACAAACCCTAGGGTTGTAGTCTTATTATCTATTTAATTGTCATTCCTCATTATTATGAGGAAACTTGCTCATTGCAACCACATACATTATGTGTCCAACTGCAAGTACAATATCTGGATCATGAGTCCAATCCAAGATATTTCACTGGTTATTATTGAGTATATCATTGAGTGGGTTTTAATGAAGGATTATCTGAAATAAGAAATTTGCATAAATATATAAATATATATATTTTACTTTGATTTAGAATTTTTTTTATATCAAAGTTGTCTTGTCTTGTCAACACTGAAAGTTCATTCCCTTAATCACTTTCAATGTAAGAGATATACTTACCACTATATCTCAACAAGATCTGGGATCTCCTTCCTTATCTTTGTTACATCCCAATAATATGATAATCTGCAACTCGGATAAAAAGAAGCGAGAACACATTCCGCTTTGCAAGTCCAACTTGCATCTCCCAATTCGGTCTTTAACACCCGAGCCCACCACCCCTAAGGCGATGTTGACCCGTCGTTAATTGAACCAACCGTCAACAGGAATAGTACTCGCTATACGCAATCCAATATCGCCCCAATAATATGAGGATCCGATATTGGGGTCACTACGTATACGGCCTTACTCTTTCGAGAAGCAAAGAATCCGATCCAGATGCGCTTGCATACAGGAGCTGTCACTTCGGACAGGCGTCTCCCACATACAATCCCTGGCGACGGAACCCTTTGCCTTGACGGGAGACCATGGATGTCACTTATGTGATCCTCCACCTCATATTCAAATTTTAATTAATTATCGTGAATCACATTCACATAATTAATTCTTCCAAGGGAATTATTAACTCTAATAATATTAGAGTATTCCAATCTTAATTGGATTCCAATTAATCTAATCATATTAAATTAATGATCCAATTAATATCCAACAAACATTTTAATAGTTACTTGAATAATGGTATTATCTCAAATACGTATTATTTCGAATTTTAATAATTAGAAAAATACATCTTAATCCCTCGGACATTATCCCGGCCCTACCCGTTGTCATGGCCAGTACCGACGAGAGTGGGACGGACCACATACGTTGCAACCCGCAACCCCAATGCTCTCCGACTAGGCACCATATCCGCCTCGGGAAAGGATAATGCCAAATTGATTAATTTGTACTTGAGATGATCATCGGTTCTTCAACCGAAATTGTACCATATAGTAATAATCAAAACATTTTTGATTAACATTATAATGAGATTTGCTAAACAAATCCCAAGTCCTATTCAAGCAACATGTTTGTTGGAATGTTGATCATGTAGATCATGTAACCAATCTTGATCTAGATCACATCTAATCATTTGTTGGTTAGGGCAAAGTCATTTAAGGACATAATTGTCATTAAATATTTCACAAATATTTATGCATAATTATTCCAGGAAATTAAACAATTTAATTTCACTAATTAATTAAATGACAATCACTAGGTTCTTGATTAGGAAAGTATTTTCAGCAGTGACCGTCACTTACTAAAAATATCATATCTCAATCAATTTAAATCCAAATTAAGCAAAGTAAATTTCTAAAGTTTGCTAACTTGATTTACAACAGAACCCAAGTGATTTGCACGCATTTCAAGGCGTATCAAATCCACAATTAACATCTTAATTACGTCATGATCCGCAGTCCCCGAAACAGTGGATACATGTTCACTAAAATGAGCATATCTAGAGCAAACGGAATCGAAATCACGCAAACTCAGATCCTACGGTTTCCTTATTTAATGGGAATAAAATACAAATATTATTTTCGTGTTTAAACAATTTAAACAGTGCCGAAAATAATATCAAAACAGAGATGCGAAAATGAAATGCAAGAAAACTTTCGCAAACCCTAATGAACCCAAGTCGTCCTCGGTTTATGGATCGTATCCAAAACCATCGACCTAAGGCTCTGATACCACTTGAAGGATATGGTTAGATCCTCAAGCGCATCACGGAAGCGTGAGCGTCGCATCGAATACGACGAAGAACGACTAGTCGCACTAGTTGTTCTATGCAGCGGAAATTAAAAAATTTTCTTGCGACGAAACCACATGATCCAAGAACACTTCTCGGATCGTTTCGTCTAAACCACAAACAAGTATTAGGTTTACCTCTTGAAGCGTGGTTGCGATCGAGTCTCTAAACAAAAAGACCTCCTGTCTCAAGTCTGATCCGACGGAGGAGACGCTTGCGAGCGCGGGGATGAACCGCGTGCTTCTCGCAATCCATGTTGATGATCCAAGCGACGGATCTCCTGATCTCGACACACGAGATCCGATGTCTTCTTCACGAGCGGGGCGCACCGAAGGAGACGGAGATCCACGAGCAAACCATCGGGCAGCATAACGACGATGCCGCGGCGATGGAGAACCTCTCTAGGGCATCCATGGTGGACGGCCACATGAGAGAGAAAGAGAGAGGACGTGTAGAGAGAATGAGAGAGAGAGAGAGATTTGTTGCCTCCACTTATGTGTCTAGAAGAGCAATGGGGTGCCTCTCCTTATATAGGGTTTTGGGATCCATGGATCTCAATCCATGTGTCAACACAAATCCAATGGTCCACATTAATTTGTGTTTCTTTCAATGGTCATGATTTGTTGCTAAAAACACAACAACAATTAATTTAATTTAAATTAAATATATGTTGATAAATCAACACAATTTAATTACAAAATTAAATCATCAATACATGGAGATAATGAAAGGAGAGAAAGCCTCCTTCCATGTGGAGAGGGGGGACGGCCTCCCTTTCCTAATGGGAGTGGTGGCCGTCCACCCTCCTCCATTAGGAAGGTGGCTATTTCACCTTTTATGTAATCTCCATTATTTGCAACAACTTTTGTTGCAAATTATTTCACAAAAAATAAATCCAATTTATTTTGTGAACATTGCAATCATGCCATTGAAAATTTGTGAATCACATTCACAACCCAAAACAAAATGTAAATTACATTTTCAATTTGATGTCCAATGTGAATCCAATTCACATTAACATTTAATTAACAAATGTAAATTACAAATAGCTCTCTCTTATATATTATAAATCACATTTATAATATATATATGACTAATATGGATATTGCTATCCACATTATTCATATCCATGATAATTAAATCATATTTAATCATCTTGGATCTCTATTCTCTTGTGTCCAAATAATATGAATCACATTCACATTATTTACATCTTTGATAATTAAATCTCATTTAATTATCTAAGATAACTCTCTTTATAATATGAATCAAATTCATATTACTCATGATAATTAAATCACATTCAATTATCCATTTTCTCAATGCTCGGATACATATATCAACAATAGAATTATCCATGAACTCCTTCAAGGATAATGCGCTTTCTCCGCAGATACTTGGAGATAAGGACAGGGCGATTGTATTGTTCCACGTATAGTGACATGGATATTGAGATCGTATCTCAAATCCAGATCGCGGGCCTCCCATAGATGCTTGATTAAATCAAGACCGTAAATCTAATCTTCTCATTGTATCTGAATCACATTCAGATCAATGTCCAATACTTGGACCAAGATTAGATCACTTCTTTACTAAGAGGAGTCACTAAAATCCAGACCCGTTTCATCACTCCCTAGGAATGGAAGCGTCATGGTTATACAATCGTTTATGATCACATCACCCTCAGGTATTCCCAATACCTGTACATCCTGCATACTGGAAGACTCAGACTAAACCCGAAGTATTCGATCAACTTTATACTGTCTACTTCATGGTTTTATCAGTAAGTTTCTCATTCGATCATTGGGAGTCGGTATTGATCATATACTTTCCAAAAGCATATATCATACCTAGGTCTTGATCATATACTTTCCAAAAGTATATATCAAACCTACAAATTCAGTCAAGCTTCCAAAGCGAGACGACCGTGCGCACGGAATTTGATTCTTCCCAATATCTCATGAGTGAGCTCATGTCTTCCGGTTCAGTAACTGAACCTGTATGATCCCTTTGAGAGATCGTATTACTCATATGCCCTTATATGCACACCAGCGCGCCGGTGTGTAGACCTTGATTAGGTCATCAACCTATTGGTCTGCCAAATGTACATACTTAGACATATAGCAACACATCTGTCTCCGGTCAGAGGATGCGTGCCTATATCCTGACAGCATACGATATAGGACTTTGGTTATCTCGATCTCGTTAAGTCAACTCTTTGACCTAACTAATCTGACACCTCTGAATCTCTATTTCTATGCAGAGGACCTGCATCAAGAGGTCGGTCAGATATCAACCTTCAGAGATAAGGATTGCCATCTCCTACTCAGGCTGGAGATCATCTCTTAACAATCATCTGACGGTGCTTGATGAGTCCTCAATCTAACTCTTTAGATATTCATTCAAGCACCAGCCTCTATGATTCAATAGTTGAATCAACAGCTGTATGATCATCAAGATGGCCATGGTACATAACCCTAATTGTACTAAGGGACCTATTATGCAAATTATGTAATCTTCATTTCAGATTAAGGAGTGAATTGCAATAACATTTATTGCATAATGGCTCGCCGTGGGCTCGCATTTCCAATAAGATTGTGGTAGTAAGTAAGGACACTGTGGTGCTCCTCCTAAGGAATGCACCAACGCAAGATACTATCCCCTCCCTCATGATAAAGGACGGGATTCTCCCAATGGTAAAACTTGACCTTCGCGAGGAAGGTCTCAAGTTTCTGCCTGGGCCAATCTTGTGGAACTTTCTTGGCGACAAGATAGTTCACAATATCGGCATACCATGGGAGAGAGGCGATAGCAAGGATCGCCTCATCTGGGAAGATCTCACATATAGTCTCAATCTACTCAGAATCCTCAAGATACTCCAATCGGGAGAGATGATCCCCCACCACATTCTTGACTCCAGGCTTATCCTTAATCTCTATATCAAACTCCTGGAGTAGAAGGATCCATCTGGTCAATCTGGCTTTGGAATCCTTCTTTGCCATGAGGTACCTGATGGCGGTATGATCAGTACAGATGGTCACTCTAGATCCAATGATGTAAGATTTGAACTTATCCAGGGCAAAAACTATGGCTAGCATCTCCTTCTCAGTGACTGTATAGTTCCGTTGCACGACATCCAATGTACGGCTAGCGGAGTGAATAGCAAAGGGGACTCCATCCCTCCTCTATCCCAGCATGGCCCCCACGGCAAAATTGGAGGCGTCCGCCATGATCTCGAATGGGAGAGACCAATCGGGCGGCTGAAGAACAAGAGCCTCTACAACACGACTCTTGAGAGTCTCAAATGACGACAAACACTTATCATCAACAAGGAACTCAGTGTCTTTCATCAGCAGATCAGTCAACGGTCGGGCAATCCTACTGAAATCATGAATGAAGCGCCTGTAGAAACCTACGTGCCCCAGAAAAGACCGTAACTGTCCCAAGTTGGACAGTGGATTGAGTTTTCTAATGACATCCACCTTGACCGGATCAACCTACATGCCCATGTTGGAGATGATATGGCCAAGCACTGTCCCTTGAGTCACCATGAAGTGACTCTTCTCCCAAGACAACATAAGGTGAACCTCAATGCATCGCTGAAGGACTCGGTCTAGGCAGTCAAGACAAGAATTGAATCTGTCACCGTAAACCGAGAAATCATCCATGAAGACCTCCAAGCACTCCCCCACCATGTCCGAAAAGATGGACAACATGCATCTCTGGAATGTCGCCGGAGCGTTGCACAATCTAAATGGCATGCGTCTGAAAGCATATGTCCCGAAGGGACATGTGAAGGTGGTCTTGTCTTGGTCCTCAGGCGCAATGGCCACCTGATTATAGCCAGAGTACCCATCCAAGAAACAGTAGTGGCTCTTCTTTGCCAGCCTCTCTATAATCTGATCAATAAAGGGCAGGGGAAATGATCCTTCTTGGTGGTCTGGTTCAATCGTCTGTAGTCCACACATACCCGCCAAGAAGTTGGTACCCGAGTAGCGATCTCCTCTCTAGACTCACTAACAATTGTGGTGATGCCCGTCTTCTTGGGCACCACATGTAACGAACTGACCCACTTGGAGTTGAAGATGGGGAAGATAAAATCGGCGCTCCACCATTTCGAGATCTCCTTCATGACAACATCTCGAAGATTTGGGTTCAGCCGCCGTTGGAACTCACGCGACGGCTTCGCCTCCTCCTCGAGATAGATATGGTGGGAGCACAGGACCGGACTTATCCCCTGGAGATCGGCTACACTCCATACAATCGCCTTGCAGTTTTTCTCAAGAACCCCCATCAGACGGGATTCCTGCTCTCCAGTCAAATCAGCGGAGATGATGACTGGGTACATCTCATGCTCACCCGCAAGGAACCTATACTTCAGCGATGACGGTAGCGGCTTTAGCTCTGGAAAAGTAGGTACTGGCAGATCTGGCCTCTAAAAAGTCTGAGTGATGCTGCCAAATCTGCATGGAAGAATAAGAACTCTCGCTCACAATCTAAATCTGGTGAAGGCTGCTCAGCTGGACTGTCTTTGCTCTGTATGGAATCGGCCTCCTCCATAGCTGTATGCTCAGTATAAGTCAGACACGGTATCAAATCATCAAACTCTGCCCAATTAATATCTGACTCCGAGGGATCTGTATCAAACTCACAAAAATATGTCTCGCGATCGGGAACCGGCTCTGCTGCCTGAGATGTATCCTGGACCAGGAATGCGCTCTCCAAGCTCTCCTCTATTAGCATCTCTGTGTCAGTGAACTCTAAAGGTGAGAGGATGGCCGGTGCGACTGAATCTGCCCAAACTACCTCGTCATTTGTAATCACAAAATTGCAGTCCTGGTGGATGTCTCGCTCTGCCTCTTTCATCTGTTCTGAATCGGAAGTCAGTTCTGAGCAAGCTGAATCTCTGGCTCTAGTCTCCTCATCCGTCTCTATTTGTATACTCTCACCCTCGACGCAAAGTACACCTTCCCGCTATCATGGTCAGACACTGCCTTGGCGGTGGCCAAGAACTGGCATCTTAGAATGATCGGGGTATCGGTCATGGACTCAGGGATCTCCATGTCTAACAACGAAGTCCACAGGGAATTTCAGGCCCTGAATCGTGACGACAATGTCCTTCAACAACCCCTTCAGCCTCTTGACAGATCGATCAGCAAACTGAAGGCCCGTCCTGCTCTGTCGAAGAGGGACCAACTCGAAGCGACCGAGAAGGGCTGCCGGAAGTAGGTTGATCGAAGAGCCGCTGTCTAATAGAGTGCGTTCGAACCTCTGCTCATGGATGTGGCATCTGACATACGGGGCTCCTGCATCTGGCCTCTTGGCTAGTAGACGATTCTGAATCACGAAACATGTGGAACGAGTAAGCACATGGATCTCTAACTGATGGTTCCGCCTCTTCCTCCTAACTGTGGTCCTATCTCTGAGTGATCTCTGGAGTAGAGGTATGTGCTCCAAGGCCTCTTGTAGAGTCAGTTGTATCTATCATCTGCTGGCTGAACTCTATCTGATGGTTCTTTTTTGGATTTTCTTTTTTCTGCCCCTTAGCCAAATGGAGTTCTCTAGGAAAGAGCAATACAGGATCCTTCTCAAATGAAGGACTAGGAGAGGGTCTGGCATGCTCATGAACAACAGAATCCACACAAACATCATCAAGTAACACATGTGGATCCGAAAATAACAAACCCTTTCCTTTATTTACAGATTTGTCCTGAGATACATGTACGAAAGGAAAAACAACAGGACTAGCAGAACTGGAAATGGTGGCATTAGTACCACCCTCGGCATCTGGACTTGCGGCATCAGTACCGCGCTCTGGTTCAACAACTGTAATGGTGGCGTCAGTACCACCTCCTCCAACTGGTGAAGCGACGGCCTCAATACCATCGGTTGGATCAACATCCTTGGTGGCATCAGTACCACCGACATCATCTCTAGCGGCATCAGTACCGCTCTCCTTTTCTCCTGGCACTCCTGAAGTGGCATGGGATCGTCGCTCAGACGAGGCGCCGCCTGCTGGCATCCTACCGCTCCTAAGTGTAACAAAATCAGCATCAAACATGTATGCAGACATATCACCAAGTGAAGCACTAGGAGTGGTAATCTCAGTGAACTCTACCTGCTCAGACTTCCTCTTGAGGTTGTTCGGGTTCAACTCAATTTGGGCACGGATGGTGGCCTTCCCTCTCACAATCTCCCGCATCTCCTGGTGGAACTCATCCATCTCCCGTCGAAAAGTAGCCTGCTGCTCGGTCATGAGGCGGGCTAGATCATCCAAGGCGAAGTTCTCATAGGTCGGCCCATGAGAACCTGACGGGTGGCCTCGTTGGTAGTGAGGCTGCTAATGCTGGTGCGGGTGAGAAGGGTACTGTTGATGATACTGCTGCTACTGAGGCTGCTCTTGCCTCCAAGACTGTCCCTGCTGATAGGTACGAGGACCATACTTCTCTCTGTGGGATGGCTGTTATGGCTGGTGTACTGGGGGCTGGGGCTGCTGGTGTTGCTCATGCTGCTGGCCGTACTGGCCACCCTGAACTGGAGGCTGTTGTTGGGAACTGGTGCCTCCGACCGACCAGCGGAATCTGGGATGGTCTCGTCAGATACCGGGCTGGGGTCGGTTATACCAAATCCTGTTGACATCCATCAACGGCTCCAGCTCGTAGGTGGGTGGAGGGAGTACTGCCAGGGGCTGATCTGGCTGGTAGACCACCATCTGAGTGGATGGTGGCGACTGGTAAAACTATGGTGGCTGCTGGTACGATTCCGTATGTACAAGGTGAACCTGTCTAGGCTGACTGGAGTACTAGGACGAGCTACCACTGTTGCTCGGATCTCCTCATGACCGAAGACGGGGCTGAGAAGCCGTCTGTGCCTCCTGAAGACACATGAGCTGTATCTTCAGGTCACTCAGCGTCTGTGCCATCTGATCCATCTGCGATATGCCTTAGCATTGCTTCTTCTCGATCAACTCGATCCGGTCCAACTTCTCGTTGATGATGCCCATGTCTGTGACTGTAGACTCGGCCTGTGCGGCTGCTGCGGACGAAGTAGAAGGACCGGCATCGACCCGTGCTATCCTATGGTACTACACGGTCTGTGGTTGGGGACATCCCTGAGTGTAGAGGCGGGTTTGGAACATCACTGTATAGTTCTCGGTCATCTCCTCATAGATGGACTAAACCTGATCCTCATCCCTGGCGAAGTAGGAACCGCCACAAGAAGCATTCACCAGGCCCTGCATCTCTGGTGTCAGTCCGCAAAAGAAGCTCTGAACTAGGTTCGGCTTTGTGATGTCGTGGTGCGGGCATCTGTTGGTGAGCTTTCGGAACCTCTCCCATGCCTCGTGAAACTGCTCGTTGGGGAGCATGGAGAAGTTGCTGATCAGGGCCCTCGCTGCATTGGTCCGCTCGAGTGGATAGTACTTGTTCAAGTACTCAGTGCGTAGCTGCTCCCAGGTGTACATAAATTTCCCCAAATGCTTCTGCCAGTTGGTTGCTCTGTCAACAAGGGAGAAGGGGAAGGCAATCATCTGAATAGTGTCTTCGTCCACCTACCAATCGTGGACGGTGCTGCAGATCATCACAAACTCCTGAAGATGTAGATGGGGCTCCTCAGTGGCGAGCCCGTAGAAGAGCGGAAGAATCTGAAGTGTCTGTGGGGGGAACTTGAAGTCTCCCACGATCGCCGGAAGTACTACCCACCGGTGTGTAAGTGTCGATGCGAGGTTGTGCAACTCCCGCATCGGTCTCGGCTGCTCTGCCGGTTGGGCTGGCTCCTTTGGTTGTGCTGGATCCCTCTCTCCTGCGGCTCGTGGCTGGTCTCGCGCTGTCCTCAACCTCTCCATCTCTCTCCTCATCTCCACCATGAAGGCTCCCTGATCCCGTATCTGACGTTGCATCGTCTCAAGGGAAGCCAACATGATGTTATTGATCGCTGTTGGAAATGCGAGCCCACGGTGAGCCATTATGCAATAAATGTTATTGCACATATCATTCCCTGATCTGAAATGAAGAATGAATAATTTGTATAATAGGTCCCTTAGTACAATTAGGGTTATGTACCATGGCCATCTTGATGATCATACAGCTGTTGATTCAACTATTGAATCATAGAGGCTGGTGCTTGGATGAATATCTAAAGGGTTAGATTGAGGACTCATCAAGCACCGTCAAATGATTGTTAAGAGATGATCTCCAGCCTGAGTAGGAGATGGCAATCCTTATCTCTGAAGGTTGATATCTGACCGACCTCTTGATGCAGGTCCTCTGCATAGGAATAGAGATTCGGAGGTGCCAGATTAATTAGGTCAAAGAGTTGACTTAACGAGATCGAGATAACCAAAGTCCTATATCGTATGTTGTCATGATATAGGCACGCATCCTCTGACCGGAGACAGATGTGTTACTATATGTCTGAGTATGTACATTTGGCAGACCAATAGGTTGATGACCTAACCAAGGTCTATACACCGACGCGCTGGTGTGCATATAAGGGCATATGAGTAATACGATCTCTCAAAGGGATCATACAGGTTCAGTTACTGAACCAGAAGACATGAGCTCAATCATGAGATATTCGGAAGAATCAAATTCCATGTGCATGGTCGTCTCGCTTTGGAAGCTTGACTGAATTTGCAGGTTTGATATATACTTTTGGAAAGTATATGATCGAGACCAAGGTATGATATATGCTTTTGGAAAGTATATGATCGATACCAACTCCCAATGATCGAATGAGAAACTTACTGATAAAAACCATGAAGTAGACAGTGTAAAGTTGATCTAATACTTCGGGTTTATTCTGAGTCTTTCAGTATGCAGGATGTACAGGTATTGGGAATACCTGAGGGTGATGTGATCATGAACGATTGTATAACCATGACGCTTCCATTCCTAAGGTGTGATGAAACAGGTCTGGATTTTAGTGACTCCTCTCGGTAGAGAAGTGATCTGATCTTGGTCCAAGTTTTGGACATTGATCTGAATGTGATTCAGATACAATGAGAAGATTAGATTTACGGTCTTGATTTAATGAAGCATCTATGGGAGGCCCGCAATCTGGATTTGAGATATGATCTCAACATCTATGTCACTATACGTGGAACAATACAATCGCCCTGTCCTTATCTCCAAGTGTCTGCGGAGAGATTGCATTATTCTTGAAGGGTTTAAGAATAATTCCATAAGATCTAAGCATTGAAGAAATCATGATTAAATGTGATTTAATCATCTTGATATATGAAGAAATTATCCAATATAATTAAATGTGATTTAATTAATGTGGATAAGAATAATGTGGATAGAAGTATCCAATTATTCATAATATATTATAAATGTGATTTATAATGTATTAGAGAGAGCTAATTATAATTTATATGTGTTGATTAATTATTATGTGTATTGGATACACATTGTGTAATTAATTGACAATGTAAATTATATGTTGTTTTGGGTTGTGAATATGATTCACAATTTTTCCATGGCAAGATTGCAATATTCTCAAATATAATTATGAATTATTTTTAAAGAATAAAAGCCAACAAAAGTTGTTGGAAATAAATAAAAGAGATTTTCAAGGAGATATGCAATCTCATGGATTTCCATGAGATTGCTCTCTCCATGGAAGGTATGGGCGGCACACCATTCCTAATAGGAATGTGTGGCCGTCCACATGGAATGTGCATGGAGATAAAATCTCCATGTACATTCTCTCCTTATTTATTGGTTTGATTTAGGAATAATTTATATTTGATTTTGTCAAATATATTTTGACCTAAATTTGTTGGTTTTACCAACAACAATCTTGACCATTGGATTAGACATAAATCAATCTCAACCATTGATTTTATATGTTATATGGATTGAGATCCATGGATCCCAAAACCCTATAAATAGAGAGGCATACCATGCTCTCTCTTTACATGCATTATTGGAGCTCTCTCTTCCTCTTTCTTCATACACGACAGCCCTCTCTCCCTCTAATATTGGTGGCCGTCCACCATACCCTAGAGGAGGTAATTGTCGACGCCATCGCCACCGCACCGCCGCTTCGACGTTCTTCGGTTCTCCGTCTTCTTGGTGTGTCATGCTCACGAAGGAGACGTTCGATCTCGTGCGACGAGATCAGGAGCAACCGCTCTTGGATCAACTTCTTGGATTGCGAGGACAACGCGGTTCATCCCCGCGCACAAGCAGTCTCGCCGACGATCGGACTTGAGACAGGAGGTCTCTTCTCTTAGAGACTCGATCAACCACGCTTCAAGAGGTATTGCATTATACTTGTTGTGGTTATAGATGAAACGATCTGAGAATGGTTCTCAGATCATCTGGTTTCATCGAATAAAATTTTTTAAATTCCGCTGCACAGAACAACTAGTATGACTAGTCGTTCTTCGTCGTATCCGATACGACGATCACGCTTCCGTGATGCGCTTGAGGATAATTCCATATCCTTTAAGCACCCTGGTCCAATACATATGTAGTCGTCTCTGGCCTCTCACCCTCGGTGTGCTCCTTACTGCTGGTCATGGTCTCTGCAAAGGCAAAAGACCAAACTCAGGTGCTGATAATGTTGGACATGTGAGCCCACGACGAGCCATTATGCAATAAATGTTATTGCAAATATCATTCCCTGATCTGAAATGAAGAATAAATAATTTGCATAAAAGGTCCCTCTGTACAATTAGGGTTATGTACCATGGCTATCTTAATGATCATACAACTGTTGATTCAATAATTGAATCATAGAGGCTGGTGCTTGGATGAATATCTAAGGAGTTAGATTGAGGACTCATCAAGCACCGTCAAATGATTGTTAAGATGTGATCTCCAGCCTGAGTAGGAGATGGCAATCCTTTTCTCACATAAGCTGATATCTGACTGACCTCTTGATGCAGGTCCTCTGCATAGGAATAGAGATTCGGAGGTGTCAGATTAGTTAGGTCAATGGGTTGACTTAACGAGATCGAGATAACCTAAGTACTATGTTGAATGTTGTCACAACATAGGCACGCATCCTCTGACCGGAGACAGATGTGTTACTATATGTCTGAGTGTGTACATTTGGCAGACCAATAGGTTGATGACCTAACCAAGGTCTATAAACCGACGCGTTGGTGTGCATGTAAGGGCATATGAGTAATACGATCTCTCAAAGGGATCATACAGGTTCACTACTGAACCGGAAGACATGAGCTCACTCATGAGATATTGGGAAGAATCAAATTCCGTGCACGGTCGTCTCGCTTTGGAAGCTTGACTGAATTTGTAGGTTTGATGTATACTTTTGGAAAGTATATGATCAAGACCTAGGTATGATATATGCTTTTGGAAAGTATATGATCGATACCAAAATCCCAATGATCAAATGAGAAACTTAGTGATCAAACCCTGAAGAAGACAGTGTAAAATTGATCTTGATCCTTCGGGTTGACCATGGGTCTTCCAGTATGCAGGATGTGCAGGTATTGGGAATACCTGAGGGTGATGTGATCATAAACGATTGTATATCCATAACGCTTCCATTCCGAGGGAGTGATGAAACAGGTCTGGATTTTAGTGACTCCTTCCAGTAGAGAAGCAATCTGATCTTAGTCCAAGTATTGGACATTGGGATGAATGAGATTCAGATTCAATGAGAAGATTAGATTTGCGGTCTTGATTTAATTAAGCATCTGTGGGAGGTCCGTAAGATCTGGGTTTGAGATGAGATCTCAACATCCAAGTCACTATACGTGGAATAATACAATCGCCCTGTCCTTATCTCCAAGTATCTGCTGAGAAAGCACATTATTCTTGAAAGGGTTCGAGAATAATTTGTTTGATGAAATTCATATCCAAGCAAGAAGAACTTGATGATTAAATGAGATTTAGTAATCAAGCTTAATATGAATATGATTCATATTGTGAGAATGATTATCCAAGATAATTAAATGGAATTTAATTATCAAGGATTAGAGAATGTGGATATTATTGCCCATAATATTTGTGTATTGTAAATATGATTTATAATATACATATATTCAAGAGAGAGAAATTTAGTAAATAACATTTGTTAATATTAAATGTGGATTGGATTCACATTTGTTAATTAACTGGAAATGTCATTTACAAATTTAGTTTGGGTTGTGAATTTGATTCACATAATTTTCAATGGCATAATTGAAATATTCACAAATTAATTTGGAATTAATTTGGTGTATATTTTTGTGATAATTGAGAGATAATGTAATATAATAAAAAGGAGAAATAAAGCCACCATTTTAGGAGGCAATATCATCTCCATTTTATTATGATAATTAATCTCTCAACTAACTTATTTATGTTAAATTAAAAATGTGTTGATAATGTTGCAACATATATTTAATTTAATCATAAATAAATGTTGTTGGTTTTAACCAACAATAATTATAGCCATTGATTTTACATGGACCAAGCCTGGCCGTTGGATCCATGTGTCCCATGGATTGAGATCCATTGGATCCTAAACTAATATAAAAAGAGGGCTAGGGTAGCCTTCCAAGGTACATGATTAAGAGTTGTACAAGGTTACAACGCTCTCTCTCTCTCTCTTATATTCTTGCCCTCTCTCTTTCTCTCTTCCAAAAGGATGGCCGTCCATCTTATGTAGAGAAAGGAGAAACTTTCTCAGCTTCGCCTTCGACGACTCGAGGATCTCCTTCTTCTTTGGAGTTGCATACTCTAAAGGAAGACGACGGATTTCATTTGACGAAATCAGGGGAGCCATCGCTTGGATTTTCATCAAGGATTGCGGGAAGGAACATGACTCATCATCGCGCCCGCAAGTGCGTTCTTCGTGGATCGGACTTAAGACAGGAGGATCTCTACTTTGGGATCTCGCGATCACAACCACGCTTCAAGAGGTATTCCTTATACTTGTGGTTTGATGAAATGATCCGAGAAGTGTTCTCGTGATCATGTGGTTTCATCTTCAGATTTTAATTTTTTTAATTTCCGCTGCATCTAGCGACTAGTGCGACTAATTGCTCCGATTGCATATGATGCGATCGACACGTTTCCGTGATGCGCTTAAGGATTCCCAATATCCTTCAGATAAATCATCTGTCTGCCGTCTCTCATCTGGCACTGGTATCTCTGTACTGGTAGAAGGGTGGTCAAGGAGGAACAGGGTGGAATCGAACTCGGGTTCGGAGAGCGGGTCTCGGCTCTCACGAACCAACCTAGATGAACGGGTCGGAGTGCTAAAAAACGGTGCAGCCAGAGGTTGCGTAAGAGACCTCCTGCCCATCATCTTAATCTGACGAGTCGGGCGGATGAGATCTGGAAACACACAAGATGAGCAAACAAACCCCCGGTTCACCTACTCAATAGAGAGCTGAAGACCGTAAGAGATCGGTCGATTATCTTGTCAATTTTATTTTAGGCGATAATGTCAGTCTATCAGAAAGGTTACGTGAGCTGATGGAAATCCAATCCTCCTACCATACTATCCCGTATAAAAGGCCGGTAGTCTGATCGGGGTTCGGATATGGCTCTAGCCTAGTATGCGGGTCGCTCTCTCGCTCATCCAAATCAGACAATGAGGGGATTGCTCTCCCAAGATAAATTTTTAGGTGAGGTGTCTTTTATGGTCAAGCGTGTTTAGCAGTCCCAATTTTATAGTTTTTCTTTTTAGTTATTTTTCAATGCAAGCAACGCCTAACGAATTTTTCGGTTCTCCTGATTATTTAAGTCTGAAAACAGGGGGAGAAGACGAAAAAGCCGATGAGAGATAAAATCAATGATGCATGCAGAGTAAGTGATGCGTACCTGACTCTAGCAGTCTACATGCAAAATGATCCGCGCATAAATGTAAAGATTGAAAGTAAACTACCTATATGATGCACGAGAAACATGCCTTAAGCAGAGCAATTTCTACACGATAAGCACAGTAGCCGGGTACTCAAACCTAAGTTCGGAGTCCTATCTTGGGAGCCACTCGGAGTCCGCCACAACGGATCCTGCACGCGCTGTATGTGACTCCTTAAGGCACGTGGACTAGAGTCTAAGTAATCTGACTTTTTATTGTGATTTAATTAATTAGGTCCAATTACGATCTAATAGGTGCAGGCAGATAATTAGGGTTTGGATTCTAATCAATTACGTCACATTTAGCAGAAAATCCTAAGCTAAGGCCAAAACCGCGTAAATAAGACAAGCAGTTATAATAAAATGAGGTAAAACCAAAACCGGCGAAAAACATGGTGAGGTCCCCCGAGCACACCGGTGCTCAGCGAAACAGACCCCGGTAGTCACCGATAGAGTCCAAGTCTGTCCCTGTATTATTACAATAAAAGTTTTGTAGAAAATAAATCTAAACTATCCTACGGCTATCTAGCGGCTATTCTGCGGCTCCCGCACCCCTGCTCGACTCCTCGCGCTCTCCTGCGGCTCTATGCAGAAAAGAGCCGCCTCCGACTCCCAAGATTGCTTCGGCTTCCGAAAAAGCCGCGTCGGTCCTCGAGCCCCTCGCAAGAAATCAAATAAGAGTGTACCATACACATATTATTATAAAATATGCAAATAATATCATACAAAAAATATCTATAAGTATCTACAGCAAAGCCGCGAAAAAGAAAACGTGAAGAATAAAAAGTCTACTAAGACGTGCTCCCGGTAACGGCGCCATTCTGATGATCGAGAAAAAGCTCTCAATATCGATCCAAGGTAAAAATATTCGGTCTCATTGCGACCCGAATAGAGAGACTCAGTCAACAAGAAGATAAGACCACCAAATTAGAAAATAAATCAATAAGCACGAATAGCGGTCTCGTAATTTATTTAACCTGGTATAGCGATCAAAAGAGCCTACGAAGTAGTCAAAAAGAATAAAAAGATAAACTGTATTTTTAGTGGATTTTATGTATTTTTAATTTTTTTGTATTTTTAATTCTAAAGAAAATGTAAGAAAAGGCTAAAGAGGACACATTCAACAATTTATTCAATACATCAAAACAACTCAGAAAATTCAAATAAAATTATTTTTGTTTTTTATATTTTTAAGTATTTTTGGTGATTTTTTCAGAATTTTATAATTTTTAATTGATTTTATAAAAATCGAAAAAAATAAAAACAGTGAAGAAATGTGCAGTCAGATTTGAAAGGCTAATTAAAAATAGATAATTAGCCTATAAAAATCTGAAGGTAATTTTTATGATGAGTATGAATAAAATCTAAACTACAGAAACCAAAATTATATTTTTTGATTTTGTATAATTTTTAACAATTTTTAAAAGATTTTTGGTGTTTTGTATTTTTATGGGTTTTATGAATCCAAATTTAATAAAAATTGGATAGAAGTAAGAAAACACTAAAACAAACTAGTCCTATTTTTTGTAATTTTTAAATGAGTTTTTATATTTTTAATCGATTTTATAAATAAAACAGTAACAAATATGAAGGTTTTTAAATTTTTAAAAATAACAAAACAACCTCAAAAATCCCTCAAAAAATTTGTGAAATTTTTACACAGTGGCATGATCCGTGTTTCTAAATTTCACTTGATTTGGATTTTATTTGATATTTTATTCAACCAGTGACAAGGAGACAACACACAAGGACCAAAGTGGAAAGAAAACTAAGTTGCAGGTCCAAGTAATAACATGCGTTAAAAGTTCTGGGCCAATATTGCAAAAAGTCCAAACAAGCAAGCGACATACACATGATTCCCATTCACAGGGATTAAAATGTAAATCCTATTTATAAAAATATAAACAGTAATAGCTCAGAACTATAGGGGAAATAATGCAAAAGTTCCACAGATCATGTGTCGAAGCACGTGCACAGCATAAATAGGGACTAAAATGCAATATCTAAAAATGCTAAGGTCCTACATGCAATTTACCCTAATTAAAAACAACTCGATAAAATATTGACAGGATTTCACTATAAATGCGAAAAGAAGAGGGGCCTAAGTGCGAATTACCCCTTTATTAAGATCCACGACTAAGGGGGTGCCACGTGTAAGATCTGACGGCTCTGATGCAAGGGTACCCCTTCGATGATCGACACTCCAGATGGGATCCTGAGCTCGATCCAACGGCTGAAATCTACCCTCAGATGGACGGATGTGATCTAATCTGGCGCAAGGGAGCTCGATCAACGGCGACGGAGGCATATGGAAGAACTGCTCGCCAGCGAGGTTCGTCGGGCTACCGTGTGCGCTCTGGACCTCCTCTGGTGCTGCTATAAGAGGGGAAATGAAGCCCTAGATCGTCCGCAGCTGATGCCATGCTCAGATGGGGCCGGAGACGGCCGAGGGGCCTTGACGGCGTGAATCTCCTAGAGCACTTGTGCTTCCGAGTTGGACCTCCAGATGAGGTCGCTTTGACCTTCAAACCTGCACAGAACGAGTCCTGGGTCTGGGGTAAAATGCCCGACCCAGTTAAGGGCGAAGTAGGTGGTCTGGTGAGGTGGAGTGGGGGTCTCCGGCGAGGCGACAGATGGAGGAGACCTACTTCTTAGTTCCGGGGCGAACCAAGATGATCGAAGGGGCATAGAAGATGTAGAGGGATCTCGCGGAGGTGATGCGATGATCGGATGGTTGAAAGAGTGATCGGAGTGGAGTGGGTCGACCGGAATCGGCTGACAGTGCAAACTACCAAACTAGGAATGGAAGCTAATCTAAGTGACGAAGAGGCTACTTGATGATCGCGGACGTCTGTGCTGGAGGTGGGTGACCTTCTGGGGTCCTTGCCTCAATGGAGCGACGTCTCCAGAGGCTCGAGCTCCGATGGGCGGAGCACGGCGGCGATGACCACCGGGCCTGGGGCTAGGGCGCCTCAATCCTCGCTGTGACACCTCCCAAAGCTTGCTGTCCCTCAAGGCAGGAAGGTGGAGGTCCTAGGATTCGAAGACGGTGGTCAAAGGTGCGCCAAATGGCGGAGGAAGACGAAGCTATATACTGGTAGGGATCCGACAGAAATGGAGTCGGGCATGCGATTGTGGCGCAGGGATCCCTAGAAAGATCCCCGGGCGTGAATCTCGGATGGTTCGTGGATAATCGGGGCCCAAGGTTTAAGGGAATGGGTGACGGATCGTGACGCGATAATTCGGAGAAGTCGGGTCGAAGGCGTAGATCCACGAAGGAGTGGTCCTGGGGGAAGAGTTGACCGGGGGTCAACAATCTCCGTGGACCAATGAGAAAAATTCATTGGAAAAAGATTTAAAAGTTCAAAATAAATTAGAAAAAGACTTTATTCAAAATATTTACAAAATGAAAAATGTTTATTTATTTTCAAAGTATTTTTAGTGATTTTTATTTATTTTTTTGAAAAATAAATTATGTATTTACATTATATTATTATCATATACATGTATAAATACCTATGTATTTTTATATTTTAATTTTTAATTGTTCATTTTTGTACAATTATCCCTATTTTATATTTTATTTATTTACACCATAAAATATGGAATATAAAAAGATTTTTATTTGATTTTTATTAATTATTTACAAAGGTGAATTAATACATCTTTTATTTCATGTACATGGTATATATACACTGATGAGAGAGAAAGTATGCATTTTTATTTTTCTTTTATTAATCAAAACCCATTTTTATTTTTATTTTGAGGAAAATAAAATTATTTATATATAGGTGTATGTACAATCATGATTGTCCCTATCTCCCTCTACTTGGTTTCTTTTGCGGTCAGGCCAATGCTTGGCCCTCCCTTGGGATTAGGCCGCTCAATATTTATTCTAAATATTTCCCTCTTTTTCTGTGTCTCTTTATTCTTTTATTTATGCACAAAAACATGCTAATTATTCAATATTAACAAATGCATGCCTTTTTATAATTTATAATATTTACATATATATACATGGTGTTTTTGCCAAAATAACTAGCTAAAATGAAAGAATAAAGAGTGATGAATGGGTATTCATCATATTCCTGTTGAACGGTGGTGAGCTGGAGAGGCAAGAAGCAGGACACTATGGCAGATTCAATAACAGAAGCCAAATACATTGCCGCATCGGATGCTGCAAAAAAGACGATGTGATTGCGCAAGTTCATCTTGGAGCTTGGCGTAGTTTCCTCTGATACTCCCATCCTGTTACTCTACGATAACACGAGAGCCATTGCATAGGCAAAGGAACCCAGATGGCATCAAAAGAGCAAGCATGTGGAAAGGAAATACCACATCATCCGCGAGATTCAAAAGCGTGGTGATATCATCATCACCAAGGTTACCGCTGCCGACAACGTTGCTGATCCTCTTACCAAACCTCTGACACAGAAGGTTTTTGACCAGCATGTAATGAGTATGGGTTTACGGATTGTACCTGAATGGTTCTGAGGGCTAGTGGGAGATTATTAGACATGTGAGCCCCATGAGAACCGTTCTTACAATAAATGTTATTGTAATATATATGTTTGTCAATAAAAGTTATTGATGTTTCACTCCCTTTTTGAAATAAAAGGAATGAATGCGTTGTAAGGTCCCTCTGTACAATTAGGGTTATGTACCATGGCCATCTTGATGATCATATAGCTGTTGATTCATTAAATGAATCATAGAGGTCGGTGTTTGGATGAATATCTAAAGAGTTAGATAGAGGACTCATCAAGCACCGTCAAATGATCATTAAGAGATGATCTCCAACCTGAATAGGAGATGACAATCCTTTCTCACATAGGCTGATATCTGACCGACCTCTTGATGCAGGTCCTCTGCATAGGAATAGTGATTCGGAGGTGTCAGATTAGTTAGGTCAATGGGTTGACTTAACGAGATCGAGATAACCTAAGTCCTATGTTGAATGCTGTCACAACATAGGCACGCATCCTCTGACCGGAGACAGATGTGTTACTATATGTCTGAGTGTGTACATTTGGCAGACCAATAGGTTGATGACCTAACCAAGGTCTATACACCGGTGCGCTGATGTGCATGTAAGGGCATATGAGTAATACGATCTCTCAAAGGGATCATACATGTTCACTTATGAACCGGAAGACATGAGCTCACTGATTTAACCGAAATTCACGGGGTCTAAATGTGTCTCACACAAAGCGGAGACAACAGTCGCTGTGGCGACCCTCAATGAATCTCGATCAAAGTCAACAATTAACCCACAATCAAATCAAACAATGACAAGCAAAAGTGGAGTTAAAATTTATTATTAACTCTACATAAAAGATGTATAGGTGTAAGTATGTAGAGGTCGAACTCAGGGAGCAAGGCAAGATAGATCAAGCAAATGCAAAAAGTGTGAATGTGATTAAGTATCTACAAAGATGCAAATTTTTGTGGGTTTTTGATTTTATATATATTTTTATTTTTTTTGCTTTTGTATTTTTGTATTTTGATTTTTAATTTTCTGATTTTATATTTTCTTTTTTATATTTTATATTTTTTACATTTTCTTTTTCAATAATTAAGTATATATACAATATAAGAAAAGAGAGGATGCGATATTTATAAAAATGAGGAAAAACAGCCAAAATTCAGAAAATAAAATGTTTTTGGTCTTTTTATATTTTTAAGATGTTTTTGTGATTTTTTGGAGATTTTTCTAAATGTTTTTGGTATTTTTAAAGTCAAAATACATAAGCTACTAACCGAGACTAAAAAGAGGATAAAAATTATCAAACAATATCCAAAATTCCTCAAATTAATTTTAAAATAAAGACAATACAATAAGGAAATTACAGAAACTGAGTTTATATTTTTAGGATTTTTCTAGATTTTTTTAGATTTTTTTGAAGATTTTAGAGGTTTTCTAATTTTTAGGAGTTTTACTTTGAATTTTTTGTGGTTTTTGTACTGACACTAAAATATGATAAGACAAGCAAAATATAATTTTTTGGAATTTTTCAAAACATTTTTATAATTTTTATGGATTTTCTAATGCAAACAATAGCAAAAATGCATGTTTTTGATTTTTAATAAATATTAAAATGCAATAAATATGCAAAATAAAAATATGGCGTGATACTATGATGTAACAGGAACACAAGGTAATTTTTTTGATGATTTTTAGGAATTTAGAGATGCGTGCAATAAATAGATATAGCAAAAAGAAACTACACCCTAGCAGGGGTATAAACGTAAATAGAGCACAGTCCAGGGGTTCGCAGGCAAATTTTTCACAAAAATATATACTGAAATAAAACTTTTTTGGACTAGATATAAAATCCAAGACCCGCAAGGGTGCCCTTGCAAAAGCACCAGACCCACATGCGTCGCACGCGCACCTGGCAGGGGCACCAATGCAATTATCGAAAAGTTCTGGGAAAGATTACAAAATTTCTAGAAAGTTTATAACTGTAATTGAAAGTTCAGGTACTAAACATAAATAAAACAATGCCTCGGGGGTCTCTACGTAAAAATGCCAAGTCACGTGCGTAAAGCACGTGACCTGGCAAGGACCCAGAAGTAATAATACAATAAATGGGGGGCAATATGCAAATTTTACAAAAACTATTGAACAACCTATGAAAGTTTAGATATTACTTAATAAATAAACAAAAACACGGGGGTTTGAATGCAAAATACCCACGCAGGCAGATCAGACGACGGATAGATGAGCCACTTAGACACGTGTCGTCCTCCGGTGGCGCGATACCCCTTCGCGTGTGCGGTCGGGATTAGATTGTTGATGTCAATCCAACGGCTGGGGCCTCGCAAGATCTGATGGCTGCTGCTCCTCAGGAAGACTGGGCTCGATCGGACGGCTATCAAGCCATCTAGAAGAACACGCGAGGAACCGCGCGCTGATGAGCTTCGAGCGGCGATTCCACGCGAATCCGGTTGCTTCTGGTTGTAGACCGAGGTGCAAAAGCTCCCTGGGAGGTTCTCTATCGGCTGGGGGAGGCAAAATGATCTGAGGAGCGCCATAGAAGCCCTGTGGCGTCGGAGACGATGGCGACCCCAGGAAGCTCCGGCTGCTCCTAAAATATCCACCCAACGCGCAACTAGTTCGGAGCACCTGCAAAATATGTTAAGGGGGTCGAGGGCAAAGTGCCTCGACCCTCCTGGAAGCTAAATAGAGCGGTGGAAGCGGTATGGGTGCTCGCCGGAGCAAGCTCCTGTGAGGGGAGTGGTGGAGTTGAATGGTTTGATTTCAGGCCAAATGGAATGCGGGGAAGGGTTCTTACGACTACTGGGAACAACTAAATGCAAGAAAAACAACAAGAAAATACCTTGAAGGCTGGTTGGCCTGAGGTTGGGTACCTCACGGTGGCGCGGCCGTCGGAGATGGTGGAATGCGCCTCAGAGCCCGAGATGCACCTCAACGAGGTGCTGGGATCGACCCACTATCACTGGGGATCCTTCAGCAACCACCCGGAGGTCTCAGTCGGCCCTAACGCGGTTCAAAGAGGAAGGGGGGCGACGGGGGTATTTTTGAATAGACGGCCGAGTGGGCACCAAGAACGAGGTGTGCAGTTCGATTCAGCAATCCAAAGCCCAAGGTGGACCTAGGGCGTGAATCACCGTCGATCGAGGAAAAAGTCGCAAGAAGGAAGCGACGCAAGAAGGTGAAAGGCGTGGCCTAGAAAAAAGGGCGAAAACGGGTGCAGGCACAGGTCCCGCGGTCACAGACCTGGGGTCAAGGAGTTGACCCTCGGTCAACGGATGGCGTGGCCTGATTGGGCCACGTCATCAGCAAAAAGACAAAAATTAATTAAAAGTTTTGTAAATTAAATAAAAAATATTAAATGATTTAATTAATTTTATGTTATTAAATAAAAAATGTTTATTATTTTGTAAGTTATTTTATTATGATTTTTATTTATTTTTATTAGGTATATATTTACAAGTTACCTTTTATACCCTTTATAGGTATATATATCTATATATTTTAATGATTTATTTTTATTTTGTATTTTTAATTTATTTATTTTTGTTTATTATTTTATAAATTTATACAATATTTTTATACACTTAAATATATTTTTATTTTATTTTTCTGATGTATTTTGTACACTTAAAAAAATAGAAAAAGTAATTATATAGGTGTGTATATAGGTAATATACCTAGGTGTAGTATATATAGGAATTTTATTTTGTATTTTATTTAGGTTTTTCTTCATGTTTTAATGTACATATATTCTATAATTAATATTTACAAAATTATAAAAATATAAAATCATAAAAATAATGAATAATAAATAAAATGAATATTTTAATATGTACAAGTATATAATAGGGGTCCAAAACTCAACTTTCAAACCGTAACACTGAAAAATACAAAACCACTGCCATTAAATAGCTTATTTTAAATTATATACAAATTAAAGTGAGTTTGGTGTGTTTTGAGTTTTTATTTGGGAGATACTGATCTAAGAATTTGGGATTCTGGAATCTTATTCAGATCATATCTTTTTATCTGTATGTTATTTTTCAGTGAAATCAATTTTTTATTTTTCTATATGAAATTATCTACAACTTTCATGTACAAAGTTTCTTTATTTGAGGTATAAACAGTTGAACCAAAAATAGGTCCCAAAATGAAGAAAGAATGAATTAAATAACAAGGGGTTTTATTGTATTTTGGCCCTTATCCCCCCTACTTTATTCCTTGTCGACCTAGTCATCGAGATGCCAAGGTCTTGGGGTTTTGGATCATAAAATATTTACAATATTTTATTCTTTTTCTTTTATTTTATTTATTCTATAACTTTGGCTTTAAATACCGTATTTTATACACTATTTACAGGCACATGCATGAACGCTAAGATGCGGGAATTAAGGGTATTTACACGCATTTGCCAGGGTTTTTAATGCCAAAATGATAGAATAAAGATGATGAAATGTGGCTTCATCACTCACTCATGAGGTATTGGGACCGATCAAATTCCATGCATGGTCATCGTGCTTTGTAAGCATGACATGAATTTGAAGGTATGATATATGCTTTGGGAAAGCATATGATCGATACCGATTCCCAATGACCAAGATTGAGGAACTTGGTGATCAAACCCTGAAGAAGACAGTGTAAAATTGATCTTGATCTTCAGGTTGATCATAAGTCTTCCAGTATGCAGGATGTATAGGTATTGTGAATACCTGAGGGTGATGTGATCATAAACGATTGTATAACCATGACGCTTCCATTCCGAGGGAGTGATGAAACAGGTTTGTATTTTAGTGACTCCTCTCAGTAGAGAAGCAATCTGATCTTGATCCAAGTGTTGGACATTGGTCTGAATGAGATTCAGATGCAATGAGAAGATTAGATTAGCGGTCTTGATTTAATCAAGCATCTGTGGGAGGTGCGTAAGATCTGTATTTGAGATGAGATCTCAACATCCAAGTCACTATACGTGGAGCAATACAATCGCCCTGTCCTTATCTCCAAGTATCTGCGGAGAAAGCACATTATTCTTGAAAGGGATTCAAGAATAATTCATTTAATGAATTATGTATCCAAGCAACAAGATAATGATAATTAAATGAGATTTAATTATCAAGAATAATATGAATGAGATTCATATTATGAAAATGGTTATCCAAGATAATTAATGGGATTTGATTATCGAGGATTAGAGATTATGGATAGTGCTAACCATAATATATGTGTATATTATAAATGTTATTTATAATATATCAGAGAGAGAGAAACTTTGTAAATAACATTTGTTAATTGTTAATGTGGATTGGATTCACATTAATTAATTAATTGGAAATGTAATTTACAAATTAGTTTTGGTTGTGAATATGATTCACATATTTTTCAATGGCATGATTGAAATATTCACAAATTAATTTGGAATTAATTTGGTGGATAATTTTGCAATAATAGTTATTGCAATTTATTAAGGAATAATAGGATAAAATAAAGAGGAAATAATCACCACAAAATAGGTGACGTCACCTATAAGTGACGCCCCATATTTTTGGGGGGTGATTAATTATCCTCTCTTTTGTTATCTTGTTATCTCTTAATAATTGATTTATGTTAAATTAAATTGTGTTGATGATAATGCAACATATATTTGATTTGATATAAATTAATGTTGTTGGTTTTAACCAACAACAATCATGGTTGTTGATTGATACGTAGATCAACCTGGCCGTTGGATCTATGTATGCCATGGATTGAGATCCATTGGATCCCAAACTAATATATAAGGAGGGCAACCCTAGCCCCTTGAAGGCACATCAATAGTACACGCCTACTCTCTCTCTCTCTCATTCTCGCTGTCTCTCTCTCTCTAAGGTGGTCGTCCATCTTATGCGTTGAGAGAGACCTTCTCGCCTTCGCCTTCGACTACTTGAGGATCTCCATCTTCTTTGGGACTGCTTGCTCTAAAGGAAACGACGGATTTTGTTGGATGAAATCAGGGGATTCGAAGCTTGGATCTTCTCAAGGATTGCGGAAGTCACACATCTCATCATCACGCCCGCAAGTGCTGTCTTCGTGGATCGGACTTGAGTCAGGAGGATCTCTTGCTTTAGGGATCTCATGATTGCAACCATGCTTCAAGAGGTATTTCTAATACTTTGTGATTTGATGAAATGATCCAAGAAATGTTCTTGTGATCATGTGGTTTCATCACTTAATTAAAAATTTTAATTTCCGCTGCATCTAGAGACTAGTGCGACTAGTCGCCCCGATCGCATGAGATGCAATCAACACGCTTCCGTGATGCACTTGAGGATTCCTTGTATCCTTCACTATACGCATGTCGATATGAGTAATTTTTGATATAGGACGTGCATTTCCAAAATAATACCTGAAATGGGTATGGATGAAAAAAATTCCCACAATGTGTATTAATTCGTTGATGGTTTGTTGTGGGCTGACATGGCGCGCACGTACACCAAACCATTTGTCGTTTTCATCCCTTGCCAATCCTCCTTCTGATCCAACATCTCCCGTAACCCAACAATGCCTTCTCCCTCGACGACTCCCCCGCCCTCATCGCCGTTGACGACTCCACCTTCTACCTTGTCGAAGGGAAACCCTCTCCCCAAGTTCGGCCCTCACGACGGGTGTGATCCTTGCCATCCTTGACTACCAATGGGAAGGAACGGGTGCTTCATGTGGCACATGGTGAGAGAGGTTGTTGCTCAGGCAGGAGGTCAAACCTGAGATTTATGAGGTTGACGATGACACTCACGGGGAGGGCGGTTTCACGGCTGCGCTCAAAGGGGGTAAGCCCATCGGGGGCTTCGATAGGCTCATGGTGGTCCACATATTCGAAAAGATCATCCCCATCCTCCCCTAGTGTCACTTCCAACTCCGCCCCTCCTCCCTCAGTGCCGCGACTAGAAGCTCGAGGTCCGCCGTCACAAGGCTAGCAAGGATTGTGCCGATCGCGAGGACTCATCAAGGATGACAAGTACCACGCCCATCATGCGGGCTGAACTTAGGGCGGGGGTTTCCCTTCGACGAGATAGAAGGTGGAGTTGTCGGCAACGGTGAGGATGGGGGGGAGTCATCGAGGGAGAACTCGAAGACAAGTAGAGAGGAGGCGTTGTCGGGGTTGCCAGAGATGTTGGAGGGGAAGGAGGACTGGCAAGCAAACGACAAATGGTTTTTCATGCGTACACGTCATGTTAGTCTGTGGTAAACCATTTGTTGATTAATAACCATTCTGGGAATTTTTTTCATCCATACCCATTTCGGGTATTATTTTGGCATGCATGCCCTATATGGGAAATTCCTCTATCAATACATGTCATGGTATATTAGGGTTATACATGTGCACGGGTATGCCAATGAGTTGTACTTATGCATGGTACATCAGAACCATGCATGTATACACCAATGTCTATACATGTGCACCTATTACACCAAAACGAATACATGTACACCAGACTTGTGTACTTGCATACCTATGAGCATGCACATGAGTTCCTTTGATAAATAGATGGTTTTCAAAATCTTTAACGTAAGTTATATCATGTATGTTTCAAAAATGATCAAGTGATTTATCTACACATGAATTGGCAGGTTAAAAGGGATCTTAATCCATTTGAATAATTCAGGGAAATTAAAATGAGCATGTTAAAGGTGAATGGTGTGATTATCATACAAGTATATGTATGTTCAGTGTCCAACAAGTTGCTAAATTATACTATCATAATAATAGTAGTTAATTATTTTGAAATTGTTATTATCTCGTGGGCGAGATCTCAAGGTGATTGGGTAGAGCGAGTTAGGTGCTACAAGTGATAAGGCATATATGCACAACCCTTGGGCTCAGTCAAAATCTTAGAAGGTGAAAGACCTGTGAATCACCCTCTTAATTCAATCAAATTAACGATTAAATTTGTGTCCATTCATTGTACTTAGGCAAAATCATATTTATCAAAATTGCTAAATAATGAATTAATGTGAGCAGTCTATTTTTTTTACTTGGGTAAGCCCAAGGTCGAACTCAGAGAGGCCACTGTCTCCATAGGTTATTTAGAATCAATCAAGAAATTAGGTTTTCATGAGAGCATTTTTTGGTATTTTTGAATGCAAGTGATAAATGCAATGCAAATTTGATTATGTTGGGGGACTAAAATAGAAATTTCGATAAATTCAAGTCCAAAAATCTTCAAACATTGGCCAGAAGTTAAACAAGGATGAAATTAAGCTACTATAACTTTTTAGAATTTTTTGAGGTAAAATGAGTTTCCTATGAATTAAATATGCAGACCAGGTGATTTTTGCAAAGTTAATTTTAATAAATAACAAACCAGTTTATTTTATAGAAATAAAATTATCTTAGATTAGTCTATGTGAGACGAATCCAGAAAATTATAAGATCCTAAAAATAGTTGATATGTGACCTATTAAAAAAATTAAGTGAATCACCAAACAATTTATTTCTGACCTTGATGTATATACAAATGTGATGATTTTTGGGCACAAAATAAAGCTACTCAATCTCCACCTACTTTAATTTTTTCGCAATTTTTAGAGCAAGGATTAATTTATTATTAAACTAATAGAAAGCAGTGGGCAAAATATCCAATTATCCACAAAAATAATTATATTAAATAATACATAGCTCACAAAAATAAAAAAACATTCACAATGATAAATCATAAAGCGTTCTACAATATGTAATTTTTAGAATAAAGAAATGGTGCTAAATGAGCGTTCAAATTAACCTGATAATGCATGAGTCTAAATGCAATTAAAGATGTAAGAAATAAAATAAAAAAGCGAATGACTATGCAATAACCTATACCTGCAAGGGTATTTATGCAAAATATCTTGGATTGCATGTGACTAGCGTGTGACTCCAAGCGCAGGGGACTCGCGAGCAAATTCGGAAAGGAGAGTGGGCTTTGATGAAGTTTCTCCAGAGTCGCACGTGTGGTGGACGTGCCCTTTCAGGAGATGGACCTTCTTGTGAATGGCTGGAAGTAAGGGGGCCTCCATGCAAATATCTTCCACCCGGTACAAACACCTCACGTGCAGTGGCTGGTCGGAGGGGCGGAGTTCCTACCGCCCATTGTGGTTGTAGAAGTGGGAGGTGGAGGGTGACGACAACCGACAGAGGGCGGTGGAGGCTCTGCTGGTCGACCGAGGGTTACCCGAAGATGACAGAGGCACGACATGAACGAAGCAGGTGGCGAGCTGTTCGAGGCCTCGGCCGATACACGACCGAGGTGGTGAGAGTGACTTCTTGGGGTTTCTGACTGTGTTGAGGGATGGGTGAGGGAGGTCGAAGCGGGTGACACACTCACAGTGGTGCGGTGTTGCAGATCATGAAGCGACCAGTGGAGGGTAGCTAACGATGATGGTGAGATGGGTGTTATGGAGCAGGCGTGGTGCTTTGCTACTGTTGGAGACCCAACCGACTACTGGTCACACAGAGAAGCTTCGATGCGGAGCTGAGCCTCAGGTTCTTTACCTGCAGGTGTTAGCCACGAAGGAAAGGGGGTGCTGCGATGGTGGTGAAGGTATGGCGGCATGCGGGGAGCAGGTGTACAGTGAGGTCCGATGCACGGAGGCATTGAGTGGAGCGGAGATGGCAGAGAGAAGACTGAGCTTGGGATTTGATCAGGAATAGAGAGACGAAAAGGAAGGGGAGAAATAGAAGAAGAGAAAGTACCTAGAGAAGTGGATGGACATGCCTGGGAGATGTGACCGGAGTTCTATCTCCGTTTGATCTTTGTTCAAGGCTCCGACATGAGCCGAGATGGACGATGCTGGTGCAACATCGCAACAAGGTGGTCTATCCCACCTTGGATCTCGCTTGGAACGGAATGCATCGTCGTCGCTCAAGGCTGAAGGCTCGTCACTACCACCAACGAGGTTGCTGAGCTGGTGAAGCCCCCTCTCAATCTTGTTGGCAGATGTCTGGGAATGGTGAAGGTGGGGGATAGGTACTTGAGAAGGGCAAAGATCATAGGGAAGGTTGCGCAGGAAGTGATCGGGTCCTGTGGGCGAGTGGTGCACAACGCGGGCGATGGTTACGTGAGAAGCGGGCATGGAGGTGTGACGGTTGCGCATCGTGCGCAGAGGGCTGAGGGCGCGGGAGATGGAGGCGTTGGTCCATGTGGCGTGCAGGGGTGCGACCATGTGGTGGGGTATTAAAATAAATAATATAATTAAAATTAATTAATTAAAATAATTAAAATTAATAAATAAATATGGGTAATACGTGACGGCTTCAGGGACGGCCACGTGTCGATCCCTGAAAAATCAAAAATAACATGTAATGAAAAATAAAAAAGAAATAACAAAGGGGTCAAATCAAAAAGTGGTCAACATGAAAGTTGCTCATCTTGACAAGATCTACAACTTTTGCGAGGGACCAAAAAATAAAGGAAGTCATTTGTACAAAAAGTTTTTTGGGGGCCCTCATAAATATAAAATACCACATTTTTATATTTTGTATTTTTTATCATTTCTTAAATTAAGATAAAAATCAAAATAAAAAGTAGAAAAATGTAAAAGGAATATGTATAAATTACTTTATTTTTTTGGATTTTTAATAATTAAGAAAATAAAAGAATAAAAATGAAGGGTATTTTGGTCAATATGTACAATATACAATAGGGGCCAAAACCCAAGTGTCACATACGATCTCCGATTTTTATGAAATTGGTCTTGTTTTGAAGATATTTGAATGTATATTACTTTAAAAGTGAGTAGACCTAAATCAGACACTGTATGAGAGAGAGATACTTTTTAAGGTTTAAAGTCTCAAACTTGGATTTCAGTTTTAGTGGACAACTTTACAAGTTAGTATTTTTTGATATTTTTTCCATTATTAGTGTTAGTAATATAGAGTTGATTTTATTAGATTGGAGTTAGTATAAAATAGATACAAATATGTGATTTTACCTGATATTCAGGTGAATATCTACAAAGTGAATTTGGCTCCTTGTTTAATGCAAATATGAATGCTAAAATGCAGATATTATTTACATATGCATGAATGCTAATTATGCAATATAAATGAAAATATGCAACTAATTACTCGAGAACAAAGCTTTATTTTCAACTTTTAAAGTGATGAATCACATATTCATCAACCCCCTATCCTTAAACCTTTCTCGTCCCTGAGCAACTAAAATGAAGCGCAAAAGTAAAATGACTTTTGGTTCCATACCAAGGTCATGAACAAAAGGTGAAAATGGAGCTTGACTCGACCTTTGAATTAATAATGCAGTGGAACCTTATTGGGAATTCAATTTAAGACCTAACAACCTTTAAGTTCTACACGTCTCTTATTCAAGTTGCATCAACAGTCAGGTCAGAACAGATCCTCACATGCAAATTCTGTTGGCCATGAATCTTACTTGTACTGTGTAGTGAAATATAGCTCTCCACATCAGAAAAATAAATGAAACAACCTCTTCTAATAAGGTAACTCTAATTCCCCGATCTAGTAACTCTTTCCTCAAGAACGGGGTATTCCCTTATAAGTTGAAGTGCAACCGGCTCAAGAAGAGATGGTGGAGAGAAGAATGGACGATAACCAATGCAACTACCTATCCTAGGATGCTTGACCAGTGTAGCCAAGTCATCCGGCTGCAATCTTTGAAGCTCTTCTTATTTTTCTATACTTGTATATACACTCCAGCATGCATTTTACTTTTCAATCATGCTTGTACACTTTTGGAGATTATGCATTTTTTCTTTTCTCATTTTTTTTCTTTTTTTGACATATATACAAGGTGCAACATGTACATAAGGAGTTTTTCTCCTTGATCCAGTAGAGTATTCCTCTAGAGTATTCCTCTTTTCAAGCTTTATTGCAATCCACAACATCCCGTCCTTAGACGTCAACAGTACTAGACTAGGTTGAGATGCACTACCCTCCCTAGAAGAGGACGGATTTTTCCACCCATGTACCACTCCTATCCAAAGGATTCTACCTCCTCACCACCTCATTAATGAAGAGCTACGTGCATGGTGCTTGTTCAAGTTAGGTCACTATCTAAAAGAATCATGCGTGTGAACAAAATATTCTATTTAAACCAATCAAGATGACATGTGAACATAGACTTGTGGACTCAAAGAATTAAGTCACTCGACCTGAAAAATCTTAACTCCAGTTCCTATAAGGTTCTTCTGAAATTAGGTAGATTAGGTCAAATCAAATCCATCCTCGACATCTATTCACAACTTGGTTCGAACCTACTAACTTTTCACTTTGCATATGCTAGATATGCAAATGAGATACATATGACATGTTGTATAGATGAATGAAATGCAAGACTTTTTTTTGAATGCAAGGTTGATATGCAGAGTAAATAAGAAGCCTATTTTTATCTTTTTTGTTTTTTGGTGCCTCCTATTTTACAACAAATTTTACAAAAGTAATTTTTTTACAAGAATTTTTCAACTTTTGACATAAGTATTCTACAAATTATACAATATACATACTATACAAGTATAGAAACATTTTTTTTTCAATTTTTTTCAAAATTTTGGTATACCTCCTATTTTACAACAATTTTTAGTTTACAAAATATACATATTTTACAAACTATACATATTATACAAGTATACGTGAATTTTACATTTTTTTTCAAATTTTACCCACCCCATAATTATTGCATAATATATACAAAAATACGCGAATGTATGAGCTATGGGTAAAGTATATATGTAATATATATATATGCACCCTATACTTAGCATGTGCTATGTCCTCAAAGCACGAGAAGCGAGGAAGAAAACAACTCATGCTAAGCGTAGGAGAGCTAAAATAACAAAATGTATAGAAGTCGACCTGTCCCGCTATACTTAGGCTCTAGCACCATAAGTGTAGAAGAAGATCAAGAATGGGGCGGTCGAGGTTAAGAGGGGAAATGGATGAGTATGTATACATGATGAGCATCGGTTCCCTTTATACTTAGACTCTGATCAGCATAAGTGTAGGACAAAAGTGAGTGTGAGAACCGATGAGATCTGGAGAATACACAGAGAATGGTGAAGAGACTCGAGTCACTCTCCCACTATACTTAGGATCTGGTTATCCCAAGTATAGCCATAAAATGAAATGATATGGAGCCAGGGTGAGTGATACAAATAACTAGGGAGGGAGGGAAAGAAAATATATGTAAGGAGGAGTGAGAATATAAAGGATCAAGAAGGTTTGTGACGAACCTTCTTACGAGAAAGAGGAGGTGGACACTATATCATTAAGAAAAATGCAAATAGACAAGTTAAATGTGATTGAACTAGATCATTAAGAAAATAAGCAACTTAGTCAAAATTTATTTTAATGTGAAATTAATCCAAATTAGACAAGTTATATTTTTACTGGAAATCTAGTCCAATGATGAATGTAAAATGTATTATTTTGGATTTTTCAAGGTTAAAATACAACAATGAAAAGTGCAAACTTATTAGGGTTTTTATGCAATTTTTCATGCAAATATAACGCAAAAATTTTGAAAAATTTATTGAAAGTGAAATATGATGAAATGAAGCTACCATATTTTTTTTAGAATTTTCCGACAATATATGAATTTTTTAATGAAAATAGAGTGGCTGTGAGTATTTAGTTTTCAATAAATCTATGAAATAAACTTATCCAAAATCAAAATTATCTCAAATAAATATTTTAATGAGAAATTCAGGAGACTTGAAATTTTACAAAAATGATATTCGTAGATTTAATTAAAAATCAATGAAAGAAATCACTCAACATTTTATTTTAGGCAAAAGACACATCCATTTTTTATGAAACATGGGAAGTAATTAAAACACAATCATGAACATCATCTCTAATTTTAATTCACAAATTATGGAGAAATATTTAAGTAAATATGAATTTCAAACCTTGAAATGGGTAAAATACGCAAATTTTGGCCAAAAGAATTTTTATTAATTACCCAAATCTCAGAAAAATCTAATTAAATATAAAAAAAGATAAAGAATTCTATGCTCTACAACATTATTTTTTTGTACTAAAAATTAATGCAAAATAGATGTCCAAATTACTACATAAATGTGGGGGTGTCTTTGCAATACAGAAATTAAAACTAAATGAATTGGAATATGCATAGGGGCACATTTGTAATTAAAGAAATAAGCAGGGGTACTATGCAATTTTTCCGAAAATATAAAAATAATAAGGACCTTCGTAGAGAATGTGGTGAACTACTAGGGCTGAAGAGGAAGGGGTGGTGGCTGGCAGACCGTCGCGGTGCGTGTGGCGAGGAGGGCTGGCAGCGAGCAGCTGCAGCGATGCACGATTGGAGTCGCGATTGTGGCTTGGCCACTGAAGTGGAATCGTATCAGCGAGGGCTGAGGGCGTCAGCACTGACGCGTGATGAGGAGGGCATGCGGTCAGGGGGTACACACGCGTTTGTCATGGGTGGCGGTGTACGGAGTTGGAGGAGGAGCGACGAGAAACTCATGGTGGTTGCTGGTGGCACACAGGAGGGCACGGGTTCGGCCTGCTGTTGCGCGTGCGGGGCGGCGTTGAGGGTGGTTGCAGGCGGACTGTAAAGGTGCAGTAGGCTCATGTCCACGCGCGTGGGTGGGACTGTGCGCATAAGGTCGGTGGAGGATTGTCATTGGTTCACGCTCTGGTGGACGGAGGAGTCGCAGTTCCGCTGGAGAAGCGAGGCAGCAACCATAGGCACGGAGTCGGGAGGTGTCGCGACCGACGGGCTGGTGTAGCGGTGATTGACGTGGAGTTATATTTTTTTTTTGAAATTTTTGTAAATAGATAATAAAAATGAATATGAGAAGGTGGAAAAGGTGATGACTCATTGATGGTGATGAAGATGAATTAAGAGAATGATGGAATACGATTAAAGATCAATACACAAAAATATGTTAGATAAATAAATAACAAGGAAACATATACTTACATGTGGTGCATCGTCAGATTTTTGGAGGAGTTATGCTGCACTCCTTTGATCACCTCGAGCGGTGTGGCAGATGCGCCGCGAAGCTGAGCGAGTCTGATCGGAAGCTCGCGACACGAAAATGGTGGTGTCACGGATATTGCCTTTGAGGTTGTCATCGCCCGACTTGTCTCTTACAGCTGTCATCCGAAGGTTAAAGGGGGTCAACCTCTCTTCTCTTGAAATGGTGATGCCTTGGAACGACAGAGGTGGGGGGAGCCTTTATTGGTGGTTGAGAAGGGCATAGATTGTGGTGAAGGTTGCACAGGGAGTGATTGGGTCCTGTAGGCGAGTGGTGCGCGACGTGGGCGAATTTTGCACGAGAAGTGGGCACGGAGTTGGGGCAGTTGCGCGTCGTGTGCAGAAGGCTGAGGGCGCGGGAGATGGAGGCACAGGTCCACGACAGTTCAGCGCGGAGCGGCGGGCACAGGAGGAAATGGGGCTGCGCAACCATCGCGCATGTGGAAGAGATGAGAGAGAGATGTGGGGGTGGGAGAGGAAATGAGCACGTGACCGACTGGAGAGAGAGAAGGAAATGCCACGTGGCGGGCTACTTAGAATAAATAATATACTTAAAATAAATTAATTAAAATAATTAAAATAATTAAATAAAATAAAATAAAAAATGGGTGATACGTGGCGGCTCCAAGGGCTGCCACGTGTCGATCCCTGAAAAATCAAAAAATTAAATGTAAAGAAAATAAAAAGAAATAACAAAGGGGTCAAATCAAAAAGTGGTCAACATGAAAGTTGCTCGTCTCGACGGGATATACAACTTTCGTGAGAAAATCAAAGGAAGTCACATATAAAAAGTATTTTTGAGGGTACCTTATAGATATAAAATATCTTATTTTTATTTTTTCTATTTTTGTCATTTTTAAATATGAGAAAAAATAAAAATAAAGTAGAGAAAATATGGAAGAAATATTTACAACTTAATTTTTTTGAATTTTTAATAAGAAGATAAAAATGGAGGGTATTGCGGTCAATATATATAATATACAATAGGGGCCCAAAACCCAAGTTTCACATGCAAACTCTGATTTATATGAAATTAGTCTTGTTTTGAAGGTCTTTGAATGCATATTAATTGAAAAGTGGGTATAACTAAATCGGACATTGTATGAGAGAGATATGTGCATTTTAAGGTTATTAGTGTCAAACTTAGAATGGGGTTTTATTGGACAATTTTACAAGTTAGTATCTTTTTGATATTTTTCCTTTGTTAGTGTTAGTAATATATACACTATAGACTTGATTTTATTAGATTTAGAATTAGTGTAAAATATATACAAATAGATGAAATATGATAATATACAAGTGAATATGTACATGGATTTTCAGGCTTCTTATTTATGCAAATATGAATGCTAAAATGCACATATTGTTTACATATGCATGAATACTAATTATGCACTAATAAATGGAAATATGCAGCTAATTGCTCAGGACTAAGCTCTATTTTCAACTTTTAGAGTGATGAATCACATATTCATCAGCCCCGTATACTTAAACCTTGCTCGTCCCTGGGCAACTAAAATGAAATGAAAGAGTGAAATGATTTTGAGTTCCATACCATGGTCATGAAAAAAGGTAAAAATGGAGTTTCACTCAACCTTTGGATTAACAGTGTGGTGGAACCTTACTGGGAATTGAATTTAAGACCTAACAACCTTTAAGTTCCACAAGTCTCTTATTCAAGTCGCCTCAACAATCAGGTCAGAACAAATCCTCATACGCAAATTCTGATGACTATGAATCTTACTTGTACTGTGTAAGTGAAATATAACTCTCCACATAAGAAATAGAAAAGAAACAATCTCCTCTAGTAAGGTAACTCTAATTCACCGATCCAGTAACTCTTTCCTCGAGGAGCGGGGTATTCTCTTCTAAGTTCAAGTGCAACTGGCTCAAGAAGAGGGGGTGGAGAGAAGAATGGAAGGTAGCCAGTGGAGCTACCTATCCTAGGATGCTTGACCAGTATAGACAAGTCATCCAGCTGCAAGCTTTGAAGTTCTTCTTATTTTTCTATACTTGTATATGCACTCCGACATGCATTTTACTTTTCAATCATGCATGTTCACTTTTTGAAATTCTGCATTTTTCTTCTTTTTTTGACATATATACATGTACAACATGTACATAAGGAGTTTTTCTCCTTGAGCCAATAGACTATCCTTATTTTGAAGCTTTATTGCAACCCACATCATCTCGTCTTTAGACGTCAACACCACTAGACTAGGTTGAGATGCATTACCCTCCCTAGAGGAGGACAGATGTTTCTACCCGTGTGCTACTCCAAGACAACGTATTCTACCTCCTCACCACCTCAATAATGACGAGCTACATGCATGGTTCTTGTCCAAGTTAGGTCACTGTCTAAAAGAATCGTACCTGTGCATGAAAAATTCTACTTAGACCAGTCAAGATGACATGTGAACATAGACTTGCAGACTTAAAGAATTAAGTCACTCGACCTGAAAAATCTTAACTCAAGTTCCTATAAGGTTCCTATTAAATTAGGTAGATTCAGGTCAAATCAAATCCATCCTCGACATCTATTCATAACTTGGTTCAGAATCCACTAACTTTTCACCTTACATATACATATGCAGATGAGATGCAGATGCCATGCTATATAGATGAATGAAGTGCAAGACTTATTTTTTTTAAATGCAAGGATGATATGCAAGAGTAAATTAGAAGCCTATTTTTTGTTTTGTTTTTTTATGTATTTTACAACACTTTTATAAAAGAGTATTTTACAATAATTTTTAGTTTACACAATATACATATTTTACAACTTGTACACAATATACATATTATACAAGATACATGAATTTTATAAAAAAGTTTTTTTTCCCAATTTTTACCCACTCGTAATTATTGCATAATATATACAAGAATACATGAAAGTATGAGCTATGGGTAAAGTATATATGTAATATATACATGCCCCCATACTTAGCCTGTTCTATGTCCTCGGAGCAGGAGAAGTGAGGAAAAAGACATAGCTCATGTTAAGCGTAGGAGAGCTAAAATAATAAAAGGTATATAAGTCGTCCCGCCCCCTATAAGAATAAAAATGGGGCGGACGATGTCAAGAGGGGAAATAAATGAGTATATATACATGATGGGCATCGATCCCTCCTCTGGTCAGCCTAAGTGTAGGATAGAAGTGAGTGTAAGAATCGATGAGATCTAGAGAATATATCGAGAATGGTGAAGAGACTCGGGTCACTCTCCCCCTATACTTAGGAGGTCATCCTAAGTATAGCCATACAATGAAACAATATGGAGCCAGGACGAGGGATACGAATCATTGGGGAGGGAGGGAAAGAAGATATATACAAGGAGCGATGAGAATATACAAGGATCAAGAGGGTTTGTGATGAACCTTCTTGCGGGAGCGAGGAGGTGGGTAATATACATATGTGTTGTTGTCGGAATTGTCCTCAAATGAATAATATTGAGGTGTAGGTATCGTTCAATGAGGGTCGACACACGACTTCTTGCTCAGATATGGCTTAAGAACAGTCGAACTAAGTTCACTCATGTAAACCACCTCATCCGGACCCGATGAGGATTCCTCCAAAAATTATTCTCCGGTATGTTGAAGGAAACTTTCTTAGTCGGTATTCTTGAACCTGAATCATTGAGAGGGAGAGGAGAGTGACGCTCCTTGAGGGGTTCGGGGGAACACTTCGAGGAATCAATTCTCGATTTCATCTCACTAGATAACTGACTAGAGGAAGGAGTAACCGTGTTTTTGGGTGGGGTCAATTCAGTCTTGGTTGTCTGCTTTGATGGTCCGGGATGTGGCGCAGTGTTAACCATGGGTTCCTCATCAGACGAGTCACCATATAGATTGTAATATTCCTAAAGGGTCAGCACACAACTCGGGGAGGTGCTAGTGATCTCAGTAGGCTTGCCATTAGGAGTGATGAAAGCAGTGAGAGTCAATGATATATGGCGAGATTCTGATCCAATGGTCGATTCGACAACTGATATCTCAGGTGTAACATAGAGATGTGACTCATCTTCCTCTCGATGATCACGACTGTCAGCAACCTCGTGGGTTACCTTAGAGTAGAGTGTATCAAAGAATAGATGAGGCCGGAGTGATCCCAATGATGTGAAATCGATCTCCCCAGTCTCACAATCTATAATCACCTTAGCCAAGGCTAAGTACGGCTTCCCGAGAATAATAGGAGACAGGGTAAACTCTCCTGGGTGCTCAATGTCAATGATCGTGAAGTCTACTTGGAGTATAACACCTTGGAAAGCAATGATGACTGAAATGGTTCCTCTCATTCGTTTTATAGATCGATCAGCCAACTGAACGATCTCTCTCGACTTTCTGGCTGGCCTGAGTTTGAGCTTGTCAAACACAGAGGTCGGGAGGATATTTATCAGTGAGTCATCATCAATTCTGATATGGGTAAAGGTAGTGTCTTTGATTTCACATTCAATCCTAGGCAACCGCTTCACTCTGCGGCTTTTGGTCTTTCTCCCCATCACCAAGGAGGTGGCCATAGATACTATGTGTCTTTCAGTCCTTGTTATTAATTTACTCCTCATAAATCATTTTAGCTCAGGAAAGTGATCTATGGCCTTTATTAAGGGAAGATATAAAATCAATTCATCATCGAGTGCTTCCCTTAGGACCGGATCTAATTTTTTCTAGTCTTTTTCATTTTATCTTTTTATGATTTTTTTCTGATTTTTCAATGTTTTTAGTCTTTTTTTGGGATTTTTGATTTTTTTGTTATTTGGAATAGCTGAAGGAGGGGAATGTAAGTGGTTAGTAGAAGAGGGAGGTAGAAAGGACTCCAATTGTATCGAGTGTGTGTGTTTTCTTGTGTCCTCTAAGTTTTTAACATTGAATCGCTTATTCCATTCTTCACTTCCATACTTGAGCTGAAATAAATTGAAGTGATTCGGTCGAAGACATTTCTAAGTTTATCCACAATATATTCATATCTCTTCACAACCATAGAAATATTATCCTCCAAAGAGTCCTCATAGCAAATCATTGAAGTAGTTTGTCTTCTTAGAGGATATTGTTGAGATCTTGAAGTCTCATACTCAACATGCCTACACTCTGATATGAAATTCTGGGCCGAGTATGGACCATCCGAATGACATATATTGGTCGGTGCCTCGAATAATGGAGTCAATGGATGGGGGGGTGATGAATCCGCGATTCGTCATCTTTATTCATTTATTTTAGCTTAAAATTCCTTATAAAACACCTGCATATAACGCTAACTCTATATTCTTACTAACTTGCATCTGTGTGTAAATATTGTACACTTTGTACTAATTTTAACCTAAAATAAATAAAGAAAGAAAGGAAAAATAAAGAAAATAAAATAAAAAGGAAGACTGTATACAGACTAACCCGAACCCCGAGAGAAGGTCAAGACTTGACCTAATAGACTAGGAATAAAGTAGGGGGGGATAGGGTCCTTAAGCAGAAAATCCAAAAAAATGTGTGTGTTGTTGCAAATACTTCTCACTTATTCTGTGTATATCTGTATGAAACTAACACTAATTTATTTGTGCCTTAATTGACCTCTATTGAAATAACTTTCAATACCAAAGTTGTAAATAAAATTGTGTCCTGATTAATAAAAATAGTTGCACAATTAAATCATGTACAGAATAAAAGCAACCACACTTGGAAAAAACCACTAAGCACTAATTGAAAGACCAATTCCAGCTCCATATGAATTCAAATTGAACCAATCTCACTTCCATTGGATTCTAAATTAAATTATCTTTAAAATGGCTGTGATTTTATAATTTTTGGAGTTACGAGTAAAAAGGTTGTTTTCCGGGGTGGTTTGTGCAATTTTCCCATGTATTTTGTAAATATTGTATTTGTATATATTTGTAAATTAGTCTTACTAATTATCTAAAATAAAAATAAAAAACTATTTTTTTAAAAAATTCCTCATTTATCCTTGTATATAATGTCATATATGTATATAGTATATATATATAGTTGCTATTTTTAATTAACCACCATCAAAAAAACTTTTTTATTTCAAATAAATAAAGTGATGAAAATTAATAAAAATATAATTTGTAAATAATTTTATCCCTTTATCTTTATCTCATTTCAATTTTTCATCTCTCTTATCTCTTTATCCAAAAAGCCAAAAATTCAAAACTCATCAGCATTATCTTTTTTATTTATATGGCTCCTTCTCCCTCATTCCTACTTGATCAATATTTAGACAGAGGAGCCCGATCTTCGAGAGAAAATTTCATCGAGAAAAGTTCTTATCTTCCGAGCCGTCCGGTGACAGCAAGTCGGCCTTCGTTGAGGCGATCACGATCCATTTCTGCTCCTAAGGTGAGATCCATCTGTTTTCTCATTTTTTATCTTAGGTTAATCGTACTTTATTTCGTCGCATTTTAATTACATCATCATTTTATTTCTCTAGATCTTAAAAAAAATTCATCATGATTTGATATGCTTCGGCTCGATTTTCCATCTCACGTTCTTGACCTCCCCGCATTCTATTTCTATCGTCCACAATCTCTCAACTCCGGTCGCATCGGTGGTCAGAGATCGGATTCGAATCTCTCATTTCCGTCAGATCCTTGTTCATTTTTCTGAGTTGTAAATAAATAAAAAATTAAAAAACCTTTTATTTTCTTTATCCCTCACATTTATTTTGCAGGATAGTTAAAAAAATCAAAAAAATATTTCTGTTTACATTTCCTATCTTTTTAAAAAATTAAAAAAACATTTTTTCTTTATTCTTCATCCCTATTTACATTTACAAAAAATAAAAAAATAAAAAATAGCAACATGCAGGGGGGTCTTGACCCCCGTCGCTATCCTCCATCTCGCCACAGCGGCGACCGACGAGCCAGCGTCGCCTGCGCCTCCCGCTCCTGCAACCGCATCTCCCTCGACCTCCTGCCAGATTCACACCACCACGTAAGTTCCAACGACGCCTCCAGCCTGAAGCGACTATCCTCCGCCTAGAACCACGTTGGCCCGCGCACGGATCTCCACTGACAGCCGGCGCCGAAGGTCCCTCCACTCCTGAGCGACGCCTCCGCTCCAGGCGACCCGCCACGCCGATCTCCATCCGCGAATACGCAAGCGCGTCCCCTTTTCCCCCTAACCGTCGTACAGAGCGTATCCGCCCCAGCACGTGACACCGACGCCGCCCCACGCGCCGCCTATCGTTCATCACTTGGGCGAACCCACCGCGCCCCCGCGCGTAGACCGCCCCCTCCAGGCCGCCGAGATTGGCGTCGACCACAACCCCGCGTGCGGACCGCCTCCGCGCTGCACCTCCTCCGCTTCCGTCATCATTGCGCCGCGCTCCAGGTCGTCCTACTTCGTCAGTACCACCAGGGATCGCCGAAGATCCCTCCTCCGCACCTTAACTGCCTCCGCCCTGCACGTGGGAGAAGAAGGGGTGGGCGGCGGCCGACCTCTCTCCCTGTTGGCTCCTTCTTTGAAGATACAAAGAGAACATAACCCTAGGGCATTTTTTTATTTGGGTAATTTACAACTTCTCCCCTCTATTTATTTCTTGTTATTAATTTATGCGAGAACAATAAATATTTGCAGATCGGCCCTATTTATCCACACATTATCTTTGCATGTGCTTTTATTAAAATAAATGTTTTTTGCGATCTAAAAATCTTGCAAAAATTATGCTATGCTCATGATGTGATTATCTTCCTAGCATAAATTTTTCATTGCATTTTAATTTCATTTATTATTAAAAAAATAAAAAAAGTGGTATTTTGTCTGCCCGAACTTTGAAAATTCATAAAAATTCGAAAATTGTTTAAAAATTCTAAAAAAAATTAATTAGAGTAGTTTTGTTTAACTGTCTTTTAATTTCTATGTAAATTTCGTGCATAAATCATTTATAAAATCCAAAAAATTTATAAAATCCTAAAAATCATAAAAAAAATCTACAAAAATCCAAAAATAGTGATTTCAGTTCGTGCTTATAGATAATTGCTTCTATTTTGTCATAAAAATAATTGTTAGGAGTTTTGGGAACTTAAAATATTTTTAAGTTGCAAATTATTCCAGGTTGTGCATAATTTCGTAATTTTTTACTGTTTGATTTTTTTTAAAATACACATCTGAAAATTTCACAAAAATTCTCAAAAACATTTCAAAACTTTTTAAACCCAAAAATATTTTTTTCTGGATTTTTTGAGCAATTTTGTTATAATTGAAAATTACGAAAAAAGAGTTGGTGTATATATTTCTTGTGCTTGTGCATATTGTTCGTTATTTAAAAATTTAAAAATTGCAACATCAAAATCACTAAAAATTTGAAAATCAGAAAATACAAAAAAAATTAGAAATAAAAAAATTAAAAAGATAAAAATCACAAAATAAAAAAATTTGTTTGTTTGTCACGGGATTTTTGGGGTAGCAACGACTTACATATGATTAATTTGCGTCCTCGAGAAAAATGTGTCAACAAAATGACGCCGTTGCCTGGGAGTTACGGCGAGGGTAGTTAGGTTTCTCTTTTGACCCGTTATTCTTAGTTGTAAATATCTGTTTATATTTTTGCCATCGGAGAAGAGAGAGAGAGAGATTTCTTTTCTAGCATTTGAACTCTGTAAACGGACATTCATTTGTTGCAAGATCTGTTTCACCAAGTGCCGATGCACTTGGGGGACCTCACCGGTTTTGTTTCCATCGCCTTATTTTTCTTTGTTTCTCGCGGATTTTGTGAACTACCTCTTGACTGCTTTAATTAATTTGCTTGAGCCAGGTAATTAATTAGGTCCAAACACCCTAAACAAGAATTTTTGTGCCTATAGAGTAGAGAGTCATTTGGACTTAGTCAAATTAACTTGTTCTTGTCCGTTAATAGAAGTTATCATCTAGGACGGTTCACTTGCATCATATAGGTTAGTTTATTTTTCTATATTTAAATTCTGCGCAGATCACTTGCATGTAGAGTGCTGGCGACAAGGTACACATCTCTAACCCCTGCATGCATCATTGTTTTTAGTCGCGCATTGGCATTTCCGATCTCCTTCCTTGTTTTCACTCACATAAGTTAAAAAGGAAATAGGACACTCGGTAGGCAATTCTTTGAAAATATTTTATCCAAGTGACAACTACCTAAAATATGGGGCTGCTAAAGAAAACTCGACCCTAAAATAAACACAAGGAAAAATCATTGTTTTGGGGAGAGTAACCCCCTCATTGTTTGGTTTGTATGTAGCGAGAGAGCGACCCGCACACTAGGATAGAGCCACACCCAAACTCTTTCAGACTACTATCTTGGGTTAGTCGTTCTCCAGTGAGGATCTCTCCGGTAGCCAGTAAAGCGGCCCGCGACGTCCTTCACAGATTGAATTGATCGGGTAGCCGGTAAACTGTCCGCAATTCATACTGGCTGGGAAAGATTTAACTTTAGGATTAGGCCAGCCTCCTGAGAGCATTGGGTTCCTAACAGCTCGCTTTAACCGCTCTGATATATTGTATTATCACCAACCTCTAAAATTGACAAGATAATTGACCGAACCTTCACGATCTTCACATTGAGTTAAGTTGGTGAACTAGGGGTTTGTATTTTGTTTGCTTGTTAATGCTGAAGATCCTTCTGTGCAGTTTGCACCTTCATTCACTTTCACTCTTGCATTGACATTCGTGCTCTCGCATCCTGCCTATTGATTTCGAAGATGTCGGACCGGAGTATTTCTCGTTTGGACTCTGCGAACTCATTCTACGCTCCGAGCCGTTCACCTTCTATTCGGGGAGACTCACTTCACGAATATTCCTCTTTTCCCACTTCACAATTCACAACATCCATGAATCCACTATTTGAGATTGGTTTTAATCTTGAATTAATATCTGAGACTCCATCAATTCTGAGCACTAATCGAGTGACAAATACATTTTCAGAGTCAGAAGCTAGAAACTTAATGTCACCAAAGGGAATGGAAACCATGTCGGAACAGAGCGAGATCAACAATACCATGTTAGCCTCCATTCAATCAATTCAAGCACAGTTAACAGAGCAGGTTATTTTTCAGGCCACACTGAGAGATATGATTCTCAAGATGAGACAAGAAAGAGAAGACATGAGAGAGGGGGATAACAAAAACCCTGGAGGTGGGAATGGGGGAGAAGAGCCTCACATAGAACCTGTGGCTAAGCCTACACTAAAAGATGCTTATAATCTAGGGGCAGGACAGAAAAATTCTCGGATACAAATCCCTGCGATTCATGGGCATTTTGAGCTTAAGCCTACTATTTTACCTCTTCTCCCAATATTCCATGGAAATATTAATGAAGAACCTTATATACACCTCCAGCAGTTCGATCGCATTTGTGGAACAATACACTATCCAAATGTCCCATTAGAAGTAGTACAGATGATCGCCTTTCCATTCAGTCTGATGAGCAAAGCTTTGTATTGGTTAAATCACTTGGGGATGGTTGTCACTACTTGGGAAGAGTTGAGATCCGCATTCTAAACAAGTATTATCCACTTGGACAACTCAACCAAATGCGATCCTTGATTGCTAATTTCTCCCAGATACCCCAAGAGCCTATTCACGAGACGTGGGAATGATTCAAAGATCTGACAGAGATATGACCCCATCATGATATTCCAAAGACCAGCCTTGTACAAAATTTCTTTGGGGGTTTAAGCATTGAGAATCAGAAGCTGGTAGATGCCGCTTGTGGGGGAAGCCACTTCAATAAGGACTGATGTCCTTTATTAAATTTTTGAGGAGATGGTAGAAAGTTCAGCAGCTCTTTCTTCTTCACGTGCTTTTCAGAAGCACCCCATCATAGCCCCTGTAGTACCCACAAGGATGTCAAAATGATGGCAACACAAGAAGTGGATAAGGTGGATAGCACGGACCTGGACATCATTAGAAACCACCTATCCAAAGTGGACATTATTGAGAAGCGTTTGAAGGAACTTGATAAGCTTCATGTGATCGAGCAGAGGACAAAGAACCTGGATAAGCTGGATGAGATAACAAAGCACCTGGAACTTCTTGTGAGTACGATCAGTGCAGTCCACAGTATGGATGCATCAGCTGACCCCTCTACTAGGGAGAAGACTCCTTCCACCCAACAGAATGGTAGAGGACCATCTACAGTTCAGCATGTCTACTACGTGCAGACACCTGATCAAGCTCAGCAGCATGCACATCAGATAGTTCTGTACCAGTAAGAAGTAGCCTACATTCCTGAGCAACAGTCTCCACCTCCACCTGTCATTCAGGAGGTGAATGGTATCTGGTTCGACCATGAGCGAAACCAGCCCCGTCCGCCAGGGAAAGGCCAGTTGGGTTCATAGCAGGGTCAAAGACCCACCCACTAGCTTCAGGGAGGCATACAACAGCAGTACCAGTACCCACATCAGCAGTTCCAGCCTCAGTATCAGTCTCCACCTCAGTTCCAAAACTAGAGACAAGGCCAGCCACATCAGCAGTCCATGTATTCCCCTTAGCCTAACTAGCAGCAAACTGCATATTATGGACAATCTCCTTTCCCCTCCTCCTCATTACCAAAATCTACATGGTTACCAACAACCTCCTCACTATCAGTCTCAGTGACAGCCTGTCAATGAGCAACCTGAGGCCCCTTCAGTCAATTCAGCACTGGACCAACTTGCATTGCTTATGAAGAACATGAATGAACTGACTCAGTGGACCGATGACTGACCACCACCAAGACACTAATTCCAGCACAGGTCGAAGCCAACCCCAACAATTTCAGACGCAAGAAGCAAGTAGCTAAAAGCCCATCCACCCCTGAGATAGGTATGTCCCTTCATTACATGTTTATCTAACTCCATTCATCTCAGGAGCGGTAGGAGTTTACAGCCGCATACACACCAGTTGGGGTTGGAAAATCAAACCACTGAGAGAGCATCATCTTCTACATCATATCCTTCACCAGCAGTCGAGAGGTCCAATATAGCAACACCCACATATGGAGTTTTACCGCCTTTACCACCACCTTCATGAGGCAGATGCAGATCACTATCAGCAAGGGAGAATATACCAGTCGCAGATTCTTCCTCTTCACCACCAGCAGCGTCACGTTCTGTTTTAGATTCTATTTTTCCTTCACCTAGATTGGACATCACTGTACAGACTGATTCTGGTTGTCCTCTTGTACATGATGATTCTACTTTGAATAAAGGAAATGAACATTTGCACGTTTCTCCTAATTCTGTGCCATTTCCTTCTGCTCTCAAAGCTAAAATTCAAAAATTAAAAACAACACTATCTGATCCTGGAGTGGTTGATATCTTACAAAACATCTTTTTAAAAATGCCACTCCTTAAGGCCATGGAATACATGCCTACAGTAAAAAATGGAATGAAAGAGGCATGTACCCAAAAGCGTCAACCAAGTAAGAACAAATGAAAGGAAACATAAAAACACATCTTGACCATGACCATAGTTCATGCCATCAGTAACCTTCCGCCTAAAAAGAAAGACAAGGGAGCACCTCACATCCGTTGCCATATCATTGATCAAGAATTTGATCGTACTCTTCTCGATAGCGGTTCCTCCATTAATCTCATGCCTTTCTCTCTATTAACTGAATTCCAGTTAGGGCCTCTTAAAACAACCAGAATGATCATTCAATTTGCCGATAGATCGATTAAGAGGCCAAGAGGTATTTTAGAGGACGTTATTGTAACAGTGCAGGGAATGAAATTCCCTGTTGATTTTGTTGTCATGGATATGGACACACCTGCACCGTTACTCCATACCCCGATCATACTAGATCGACCATTCTTTTGAACGACCGAAGCAATAGTTGATTATGATACTGGAGAGATCATCTTTCACTCTCGTAGTGACAAGGTGAAAATTGAGATGATCTCTGATCCTAGACCATGACCGCCACAAGCAGCAGATGATACAGAGAAAGTTATATCAGAGCTAGATGACTGTGATTTTCTTGCTGAATTCAGAGAGACAGATCTTCTCACGGATTTTATAGATACCCAGGAGTTCCTTCCCCAAAAGGAATCTCTAGAAAGCACAATCGACATGAGTTCCCTTGGTGGTCCAATTGAGATAGTTACCGATGAGCAGTTTGAGAATAATTCTAAGGTCTAGATATCTGAGCCATTCGTTGAATTACCTGATTTATGCATAGATAAGAGACATCTTTCTGAGATTATTGCTGAGATATCGGAGCCGTTAATTGATAAGAATATTGAACATCATGATGAGCCCTTCCTTCCTGAGTAGAGATCATTCATTACAGATCTATCAAATTTTTTATTTGCTGAGCCATCAATAGCCAAGGTGGATAGTCTACAGAGCACAGATCACATACCGTCTACCAGTACAACAAAGGTTATTGCAGAGCCGATTCAGACCCCACCTGAGCTCAAGGTTTTACCATCAACTTTGAAACATGCCTTCCTTGTGGGTCCCCCCCCAAATGTTTCCGGTCATCCTTAGCTCGTAGTTGACCGTTGAACAAGAATCTCGTGTGCTAGAGGTTCTTGAGAGAAACCACAAGGCCATAGGATGGAATATCTCAGATCTCTGTGGGATTAATCCAACATTGTGCTCGCATCATATCTACCTAGAGGATAATTGTAAACCCTCCCGTGAATGTTAGTGCCATCTAAATACAAATCTAAGAGAGGTTGTCATGAAGGAGATCAAGAAATGGTGTGATGCTGGCTTTATATATCCCATTTCGGATTCCAAGTGGGTCAGCCCTTTACATGTGGTCCCGAAGAAATCCGGGATTACGATCGTAAAGAATGACCGTGGTGAGGAGATTCCAACCCGGGTACTTACTTCATGGCATGTCTGTGTAGATTACCGATGCCTGAACCCAGCTACCAAGAAGGATCTCTTTCCGTTGCCCTTTATTGATCAAATTATTGAGAGGTTGGCAGGGAAAGAGTTCTTTTGCTTCTTGGATGGGTACTTAGGATACAACCAAGTTGCTATCGCTCCTGAGGATCAGGAGAAAACTACTTTCACTTGCCCGTTTGGCACTTACGCCTTTAGACAGATGCCCTTTGGATTGTGTAATGCCCCTGCTACATTTAAAAGGTGTATGCTGGTTATTTTTGCCGACATGATGGGTAATTTTCTTGAAGTCTTCATGGATGATTTCTCGATCTACGGGGATAATTTTGACACATGTTTTGCTCATTTGCATCGAGTTCTTTAACATTGCTGTGAGGTAAACCTAGTGCTCTCGTAGGAGAAGAATCACGTTATGGTGAATAATGGGATTGTATTGGGCCACGTCATCTCCAAACATGGTATGGAGGTTGACCCGGCTAAGATTGATGTGATATCCAAGTTAGAGCCACCGCAAAATGTGAAGCAGCTGAGGTCATTTTTGGGACACGTAGGATTCTATAGGTGATTCATAAAGGACTTCAACAAAATCGCTAGACCTTTGACTGATCTTCTGTGCAAGGAGATTGATTTTGTTATCGATGAGAAAGTTCTCCTTGCATTCAATCAGATGTAAGAAATGGTTAGTAATGCTCTTATCTTACACCCACCTGATTGGTCTCTTCCTTTTGAGATCACGACGGATGCATCAGATTTCGCAGTTGGAGCGGTTTTAGGACAAAGAAGGGATGTGATACCATTTGCTATACACTATGCTAGCAAGACTCTGGATGAAGCACACCAGAATTATATAGTTACAGAGAAGGAGATGTTAGCAGTTGTGTTTGGGCTAGAAAAGTTCAGATCTTACCTCATCAGCTCACACATTATTGTGTACACGGATTGCACTGCCATATGATATTTGCAGGCAAAGAAGGATGCCAAACCACGCCTTATCAGATGGATCCTTCTTCTCCAGGAATTTGATTTAGAGATACGAGATAAACCTAGAGTGAAAAATGTTGTGGCAGATCACCTTTCCCATATCACAGATATAGAGACTTCTGAGTAGAACATGATTCTTATTTCTGAAACCTTTCCAGATGAGTCCATTTTGTCTGTGGACTCACTCCCTTGGTATGCTGATATTGTGAACTATCTTGTCTCCAAGAAAGTTCCACAAGATTGGCCGAAGTACAAGGTAGACAAATTTCTGTCAGAGATTCATTATTACCAGTGGGAGGATCCATACCTTTTCGTGAGGGTACGGATTGTATCTGGAGAAGGTGCATTCCTAAGGAGGAACACACCAGTATACTTGAGCACTGTCACAAACTAGAATCTGATGGGCATCATTCAGGGAAACGTACAGCAACAAAGGTTTTACATAGTGGCTTATGGCGGCCCACATTGTTTAAGGATGCTACAGAGTATGTTCGAGGTTGTATTGATTGTCAGAAAATGGGAGGAACTGTTGGTTCCAAAGATACCATGCCCCTAAGATACATACAGATTTCTGATGTTTTTGATGCTTGGGGAATAGACTTCATGGGCCCATTTCCTGTCAGTCAGGTATTTCAGTACATCCTGCTCGTCGTGGATTATGTTAGTCGATGGGTGGAGGCTATCCCCACCCGAGCCGCAGATAGTCGTACGGTGTGTTCCTTTCTCAAGGAATGTATTTGCACCCTCACCATCTTCGGTCTTTTCCACAGTAGCACCATGAATATTGACGAGGCGCAAAATCGGCCCTTTAAAAGAGTGTTTTTAGCACATGGAATCGTCATCGTAGTCGGGCCGGTTTCGGTCGTCAAAGAGATCACCTCATTTAAATATGCCATAATGAATCGAAATGAGGTGATCGTAAAATTTATTTTACTTGGCAAGAAACCAAGGTCGAACTCAGGGACACGAGCCTCTCTCGTATTATTCGGATTTAAGTGAATGTAATTAGGTGTTGAGTTAAAATCATATAGGTCCAAAACATGCATAGACACAACACATGACAATACAATGCATTAAACTAGACATGTATTTTTATCAGATTTTATCATGCAAATAAATGACATGAAATGCAATGAAAATGAAGTGGAAATATGCCCTAGGTTAATAATGATGAGCAAAATTAAATATGAGTCAATTTCAGATTTGTTTAAAATTTCAAGCTCGATCGATAATGTTAACAAGGCATAAGTTACTACTAAGGGACACATAGCAAATAAAATGATACATAAAAATTCAAGTGTCTAAAATACGAAACTTAATATGCCATCAAGAAGTACATCAAACAAGCTTTCAAATGAGACTGAAATCAACTGAAACGGAAACATGATGCTCAAGATATGCATAAAGAAAGACAAGGGCATAACTGAAAGAAAACATGAAATGATAACTACGGAAAGGTCCCTGGGAAGGACTAAAAAGTAAATAAAATAAGATCTGAGGCCTTCCCTGTAAAGATTCCATACGCGCGGGGACCATTCTGTAAATCTGGAGAAGTCAGAGGGCGTCTCTGCAAATTGCCCAGATACACACGTGCAACGCACGTGCTCTCCAGGCCCGGATGAAGGCTCGGGATCAGCAGAGGTTCGGAAGATGCTTCGGCGTAGGCTCGGCTGAGGGTTGGATCCGCTGCAGGCTCGGGGAAGGCTCGGACGTCCCAAGCCTGGAGGCTCGGGGTTTAGGCTCGGTGAAGCTCTGGGGAGGACACATGGCGGAGAGTGCACCATCCGATCTTCCGAGATCCGACGACATCTGAACGTGGCTCTTGTGGACGACGTGGCTGAACTGTAGCCGTTGGATCGAGACGATCCAACGGATGCTGGAGAAGACATGCGTGGTCGAATCGGCGCCGTCAGATGAAGATAATCCTACGGCCTCTGCTCCTTCGTCATCCTCCGCAGCTGGCGGCGCGAATCGAGCTCCGGCGAGGGCACCCCGACTCCGCCGCTCTCTCTTGGCCACGGTAGACCTCCCCCGAGCCCAATTAATGGTCGTCGATGAAGCGGGGAACTCGGGGAAGGTCCAGGAGGCTCTGGCGTCGATCGTCGAGGCTCGAAGGTTGCAGGCGGCTGTGACGAAGTGCCCTCCGGCGATGCTCTGATCATTGAGTAGTTAGGACACCTGCAGGGTTAGATCGCATAGCCGAAGCGAAAAAAATGCGTGCGTGAGCGTAGTGGGAGCTCATGCGAGCGGAGAACATGGTGAGCTCGGAGCTCCTCCACCTTGAGGGCGGAGGAGATGGGTCGGCAGCGTGGAGGTGTGGAAGACGAGAAGAGGGTGATCGAAAGGATGCGCGAAAGAGGGGGTTTGACAGCGAAGCTAATGGGGTGGTCAATGGTAGGAGACAGCGGCCGGAAAGGACTACTTAAATCGAGCAAAGTAAACAAAATCGGAGAAAGATCGGAGAAGCTTACCTGGTCTGAAGGCGGTCGGAAGGCTTGGGCTGAGCATCACGGTGAATGCTCTGGTCTTCGCTGGACATGGCCAGCCATTCCATGCAGCTCGAGCGGGCCTGGAGGCGCCGCAGCTCCGTCGTTCATGGCGGAGGGTCTCACCGGAGGGCTTCGTCGTCGTCGCTCGATCCTCCGCCTCCCCCTGTCACAGGGAGACGGAGGAGGGCTGGGCGAGCCCTCGCGTAAAGGTGGACAGCTCGGAGTTGAGGGGGGAGGCGTGGTTTTGAAGAGGAACCCGGTGGTGCAGGTGCTGATAGTCGTGGGTTTCGAGGGGATTATGGGGTGACAGGAGGAGAGTTCGTGGTTTGTCAAAGGTCTCGCGAGGTGGAGGGAAGAGTGGGGAAGACCGGGGAACGGTTGGCGAGTGGAGATGGTGGAAGGTGAGGACGGAAAAAATGGAAGGGGGTGAGGTCTTCGTGCGGTGGAAATCGTGTGAGAGAGGGGTGTCGTGAGGTTGACGATAACGCCTGGCCGTTGGATCTGGGGATCCAACGGCGGGCATTTAGGCACGGAGTAACGGTCAGGATCAGATCCGGGGCGATGCGAACGGAGGGCGTCCGTTGTGCCACGTGGCGCGCTGTGGATCAAGCGGCTACGAACGGCTGTGATGGAAAGAGGGGGCCGATCGAGCGGATGAGGATCGAGGCGGAAGCATCGGCTGAGATGAAAGATCTGGGACGCGATCGAAGGGCGCTCAAGATGCCACGTGGCGTCATGTGGTCGCGGCGCTAACGGAGGGTGATGATGAAGAGCGGGAGATGATCAAGCGGTCTAGGATAAGGAGCGGCGTGGAACGGCCTGGACCGTTGGATCAAGAGGCCGATCCAACGGTCGATAGAAGAGGCGGAAAAGACAAGAAGGGCCGGGCCAAGTGGCGCCCTCAGAATGGGCCACGTGGCCCAATCAGATTATTGCAGAAGTAATTTGAATTTTTGGAGGCCAAAATGGCCGAATTTGAGAAAACTCAAAACATGAAAGTTGTAGATCTTGACGAGATCTACAAGTTTCATGTTGACCAAAACTGGAAACGAGAACAAACAAGGACCCGGAATATTTTTGAGGGTATTTTTAAGTCTAAAAATACCACGAATTTTGTTTTGTCATTTTTTTGTGGTTTTTAATTTATTTAGGACTCTGTTAATTATAGGACATTAACAGGGTTTTATTGACAAACTTTTAAGCAAGGGGGTTAATTATGGGAAATAAAGATGATGAAACTGAGGTTCATCACCCCCCTATACTTAAACTATGCTCGTCCTCGAGCATCAAAAAGAATGACTAAGTTGGATTAACCCCCTTGTGCATGTGAATACAGGATCCAATCTGATCAAGTCGACTCGGCTTCAGAGATCCAAAATTATAGAGTTCAACCCAGCCTTAATCAATAGGCTTCCAATTCCTCTACTACTCTAGACTCTCTCTGATGTACATATAAACTAAAGGATATGAGTTTAGTGTTGACTGCAATTTCGAGAGTAGAGTCAAGTCTTCACCCAAAATCTTGGTCCGAGAAAATCTCCTAGGGACCCAATCCTCAGCACTAGGGAACAAATCAAATCTTGCATTCAGTCCACCGTCTCTTTAGTTGTCAGACTTAGAAAATGTGGATGGCAGGCCAGAAAATGGAGGGCATGGGTTTGTGTCAATTCTTCTCTCCCTCTCATTGGAACAAGGATTCTCTCTAGTGCCTTTTACGCAACACATTTTTTGGTGTTGATCAGTGCGTCCGTCAAGAGAAGTTGGAGCCGTCTGCACTTGTTTTCCTGGGAGTACACCGGGGTGTGTCTTTTTTGAGTATCTAATATACCTTCTACACCCAGACTTGTAGCATTTACGATGCAGAGCCCTTTTTTGGTGCAAGCCCGACTCCTGGTCCTAATAGCGGTGGTCCAAGTGGACACTTTTGAAATGGTTGGGAGCGCTCGCCTTTGGTGGAAGCTCTTTTGATAATTGACTTTGTGGAATGAGAGCTTTTCTTTGAAATTTCATTGACTTGTATAGTTTTTGGCTAGCTCCACTGCTTTTACCAAGAGTTGGCGCACACTGATCAACAAATTTTTTATTTATATCACACCCAGGCACTTAGGTCAATGTCAAGAGATTAGTATAAGAATCAAGTTCTCATACTGGCTAATATTGCTGACACTCAGGTTTCATGAAGCCTCCAAAGATTTTATCCCATCCTCGAGCATCATTAGATCAAATCCAAACTTGACTTCCTCATCCCAATTCCTCAGGTGAAAAATCAACTCATCTCAATCAAAAACCGCAGTCGTGCATGTGATGTGCTGATCATATTCTCTTTGTCTGAGACTAAGCATGGAATATAGCATGCAAATCTAGAGACCTAGGGGAATGTGGATGATTAAGTCTAAGACCCTGATGGTTAAGGCTGGTTAACCGCAAATCTCAAAGACCTCTAAAAGCTAAGTCTCCTTGAACAATTCAGATCCTGGGTGAAAGTGAAAGAGTAGAGGTTTAATCCAACTTCTTCATTCAAAACACATTTTTTTTTGAAATTTTGCAATTTTTATGGATTTTAGTTTTTAGAGTTAAAACACAGGTTAGACTCAACTTTTCTTGATAAAAGATTTTCAAAACCATGTCACACGAATAAAGAATTTTCAAAACATTTTTCAAAAAGATTTTTTTCAAAAACAAGAAAAACTCATTTTTTTTCAAATCATTTTCAAAAATATTTTTATCAAAATAGTGTAACACAGTTAGAAAAGCCGTGAAATCTTTTGAGTTCTCTTAGTCCAACGAATTTTACCTTAGCCAAAAAGTTTTTAATTTTTCAGAATTTTCAGATTTTAGCTAAAGTAAGTAACTTGTATGTACGGTATACCCCCCTATCCTTAAACTTTGCTATGTCCTCATAGCACTAGATGTTACGAGTCCATAGGTCCATTTAAAAAGAGAAGAATATACGGGAGATAAGAGGGACTCCCCCCTATACTTAGGTTAGAAATAACCTAAGTATAAAGGCAAGAAAAGATGAGTAGAGAAATCACAGGGACTTGGGTCCCCCCTATACTTAGGCTGAGATTAGCCTAAGTATAAAGATGGGGATTAATGTTGGAAGAGACCCAAGGTGAACGAAGAAGAGGGATGGATTTACAAGTGAGCGGTATTGAATCTTGGAGATGGAATGGAGTGACTACGGTTTTGGGGTTGTGTGTCGCAACAAATATGGCTCAATCAAGCAAGCAAACCCTTAGTTTCACCAACTCACACATGAACCCAACCAAGGTTGGTTGATTATCTTGTCGGTTTTATTGGTGATAAAACTTTAAATAATTACGCGGTAAAAAATGTGAAATAAAAACCAACGCGTAACTGAGGGTGTTGCTCTCCCAAAACCGAATTTTACTCCATTTATGGTTGACTTGCAATTAACAGTCCCAATTTTATTTTGAGTTATCACTGAATTAAGGTTAGCACAAAATCAAGAAATCATCGTCTACCGTTCATTCCATTTTCCATTAATCCTAGGTGATCAAGCTAGGAAATGAAAGCCGAGAAAAACATGTATTCGAAGAAACCGCGATCGAGGCTAAGCGATAAATCATGCAGTGATTTGACGATAAAAGCCGCGAAAACAAACTGGGGCCGTTTTGAAAACTCAAATCCAACATGCATGCAAGTCGAAAAAGCCGCACCTAATCATGCATCTATTAGCGGTGATTGATCTTCATTAATTTTAGCTAAGTTATGCGAGATTAAGTGCGTCTATATTCAAAGTGTGTCCTACCTACGATCAAGCACAAGAAAATATGAAAATTGAGCTCGGAGAGCCGTGTGCCTATCCTAGGTCGACACTCAAGTGGGGACGATCCCCACACAACCACGGTCGTTCGATTACAATCGCGAGTCTTCGATCGAAGACCGCTGTAAAAGACGAGTTTATTATAAAATAAAATGCAACAAAAATGCGAGACATTTTTTTTTCTTTTCTTCCTCCTTTGCTCCAAGCATGCTCCCGCGGCTCCTCGCAGCGGGGAACGTTTTGCTCCTCGCCTCCTTGATCCATCAAGGGCCCTGCCACAAAAGCAATAGTTAGATATCAAATATGGAAGAAAATTTTTTTATGCAAAATATATGATCATTTGACCTATAAAAAAGAAACACTAAATTAAACACACAAAAATCCAAAAAATAAAAGAAATGAGCCGTGTCCCCGGCAACGGCGCCATTTGACGAGCCGCAAAATCGGCCCTTTAAAAGAGTGTTTTTAGCACATGGAATCGTCATCGTAGTCGGGCCGGTTTCGGTCGTCAAAGAGATCACCTCATTTAAATATGCCATAATGAATCGAAATGAGGTGATCGTAAAATTTATTTTACTTGGCAAGAAACCAAGGTCGAACTCAGGGACACGAGCCTCTCTCGTATTATTCGGATTTAAGTGAATGTAATTAGGTGTTGAGTTAAAATCATATAGGTCCAAAACATGCATAGACACAACACATGACAATACAATGCATTAAACTAGACATGTATTTTTATCAGATTTTATCATGCAAATAAATGACATGAAATGCAATGAAAATGAAGTGGAAATATGCCCTAGGTTAATAATGATGAGCAAAATTAAATATGAGTCAATTTCAGATTTGTTTAAAATTTCAAGCTCGATCGATAATGTTAACAAGGCATAAGTTACTACTAAGGGACACATAGCAAATAAAATGATACATAAAAATTCAAGTGTCTAAAATACGAAACTTAATATGCCATCAAGAAGTACATCAAACAAGCTTTCAAATGAGACTGAAATCAACTGAAACGGAAACATGATGCTCAAGATATGCATAAAGAAAGACAAGGGCATAACTGAAAGAAAACATGAAATGATAACTACGGAAAGGTCCCTGGGAAGGACTAAAAAGTAAATAAAATAAGATCTGAGGCCTTCCCTGTAAAGATTCCATACGCGCGGGGACCATTCTGCAAATCTGGAGAAGTCAGAGGGCGTCTCTGCAAATTGCCCAGATACACACGTGCAACGCACGTGCTCTCCAGGCCCGGATGAAGGCTCGGGATCAGCAGAGGTTCGGAAGATGCTTCGGCGTAGGCTCGGCTGAGGGTTGGATCCGCTGCAGGCTCGGGGAAGGCTCGGACGTCCCAAGCCTGGAGGCTCGGGGTTTAGGCTCGGTGAAGCTCTGGGGAGGACACGTGGCGGAGATTGCACCATCCGATCTTCCGAGATCCGACGGCATCTGAACGTGGCTCTTGTGGACGACGTGGCTGAACTGTAGCCGTTGGATCGAGACGATCCAACGGATGCTGGAGAAGACATGCGTGGTCGAATCGGCGCCGTCAGATGAAGATAATCCTACGGCCTCTGCTCCTTCGTCATCCTCCGCAGCTGGCGGCGCGAATCGAGCTCCGACGAGGGCACCCCGACTCCGCCGCTCTCTCTTGGCCACGGTAGACCTCCCCCGAGCCCAATTAATGGTCGTCGATGAAGCGGGGAACTCGGGGAAGGTCCAGGAGGCTCTGGCGTCGATCGTCGAGGCTCAAAGGTTGCAGGCGGCTGTGACGAAGTGCCCTCCGGCGACGCTCCGATCATTGAGTAGTTAGGACACCTGCAGGGTTAGATCGCATAGCCGAAGCGAAAAAAATGCGTGCGTGAGCGTAGTGGGAGCTCATGCGAGCGGAGAACATGGTGAGCTCGGAGCTCCTCCGCCTTGAGGGCGGAGGAGATGGGTCGGCAGCGTGGAGGTGTGGAAGACGAGAAGAGGGTGATCGAAAGGATGCGCGAAAGAGGGGGTTTGACGGTGAAGCTAATGGGGTGGTCAATGGTAGGAGACAGCGGCCGGAAAGGACTACTTAAATCGAGCAAAGTAAACAAAATCGGAGAAAGATCGGAGAAGCTTACCTGGCCTGAAGGCGGTCGGAAGGCTTGGGCTGAGCATCACGGTGAATGCTCTGGTCTTCGCTGGACATGGCCAGCCATTCCATGCAGCTCGAGCGGGCCTGGAGGCGCCGCAGCTCCGTCGTTCATGGCGGAGGGTCTCACCGGAGGGCTTCGTCGTCGTCGCTCGATCCTCCGCCTCCCCCTGTCACAGGGAGACGGAGGAGGGCTGGGCGAGCCCTCGCATAAAGGTGGACAGCTCGGAGTCGAGGGGGGAGGCGTGGTTTTGAAGAGGAACCCGGTGGTGCAGGTGCTGATAGTCGTGGGTTTCGAGGGGATTATGGGGTGACAGGAGGAGAGTTCGTGGTTTGTCAAAGGTCTCGCGAGGTGGAGGGAAGAGTGGGGAAGACCGGGGAACGGTTGGCGAGTGGAGATGGTGGAAGGTGAGGACGGAAAAAATGGAAGGGGGTGAGGTCTTCGTGCGGTGGAAATCGTGTGAGAGAGGGGTGTCGTGAGGTTGACGATAATGCCTGGCCGTTGGATCTGGGGATCCAACGACGGGCATTTAGGCGCGGAGTAACGGTCAGGATCAGATCCGGGGCGATGCGAACGGAGGGCGTCCGTTGTGCCACGTGGCGCGCTGTGGATCAAGCGGCTACGAACGACTGTGATGGAAAGAGGGGGCCGATCGAGCGGATGAGGATCGAGGCGGAAGCATCGGCTGAGATGAAAGATCTGGGACGCGATCGAAGGGCGCTCAAGATGCCACGTGGCGTCATGTGGTCGCGGCGCTAACGGAGGGTGATGATGAAGAGCGGGAGATGATCAAGCGGTCTAGGATAAGGAGCGGCGTGGAACGGCCTGGACCGTTGGATCAAGAGGCCGATCCAACGGTCGATAGAAGAGGCGGAAAAGACAAGAAGGGCCGGGCCAAGTGGCGCCCTCAGAATGGGCCACGTGGCCCAATCAGATTATTGCAGAAGTAATTTGAATTTTTGGAGGCCAAAATGGCCGAATTTGAGAAAACTCAAAACATGAAAGTTGTAGATCTTGACGAGATCTACAAGTTTCATGTTGACCAAAACTGGAAACGAGAACAAACAAGGACCCGAAATATTTTTGAGGGTATTTTTAAGTCTAAAAATACCACGAATTTTGTTTTGTCATTTTTTTTGTGGTTTTTAATTTATTTAGGACTCTGTTAATTATAGGACATTAACAGGGTTTTATTGACAAACTTTTAAGCAAGGGGGTTAATTATGGGAAATAAAGATGATGAAACTGAGGTTCATCAAATATCGCATAGTAGAGCTGCACCTAATACTCTGTGTTTCTTTCTCAAGGACCATATTATTGCACGGTTCGATATTCCTAAAATACTGATTTCAGATGAGGGAATGATAACCGCTCCTGCACCCTTGGTTAATTCGATCAGATTAATGTCCAAATTAATTGATGATGTTCGTTGCAGTCGGATACGAGAGGGAATATCAAAAACCACTTTAATTAGATTCGAGTTAATTTCAAGCGGCAGATTTTTTTACTTGGTGAAATCCAAGGTCGAACTCAGGGAGGCATCTGTCTCCTTAGGTAGATTTTTAGCAAATTTCCAAGTGTGAGATTTTCCGGAATATATTTTTGGTCTTTTTCTATTTTTTATGCAGGACACATGCAAAAATCAGGCCAATTTAAAGTTAAATCGGTTTAACATATCAAATGAAGTCCAAAAATTATGAAAATTGGCTAGATGATGAAATATGGTGAAATTAAGCTACCCTAATTTTTTTGGAATTTTTCGACACTAAACGAATTTACTGTGAATTTAAAATGCAGGCAGGGTGATTTTCACTAATTTAATTTCAAGAAATATCAAATCACAATTTTTTCAGGAAAAAAAATCTTAGATAGATCTAACAATAAGGAATCTAGGAAAATTAAGAGACCTTAATTTTAGTGTGAAATGAACCTCTTAAAATTAAACTAAGGAAATCACCAATTAATTTATTTAGGCCTCGATATGTGTGCAAATGACATGAAATTTTTATGCAAGGTTGAGTTAACTATCCTAGAGCTACTGTGAGTTTTTGAGAATTTTTGGAGTCATAGAAAATTAATTATCAATTAAAAGGTCCAATCTGGGCAAAATATCACACAAATCAACCAATTAATTCATTAAAAATTCTACTGATTCCACAAAAATAAGCCACGTGTCATTACAGTTAGAGGACAAGTTACTCAACAATATGCAATTTTTAGAATTTTAAAATGATGCAAAATGACACCTAGGGATGCGTGCAAAGACATGGGTGTATTTGCAATACAGGAAATTAAATTACATAAAATGAAACATGCTGACAGGGACTTAAATGCAATTACCTATAATGCTGGGGGAATCAATGCAATTTCTCCACTGGCACGTGCTCCTCACGAGGGGGCTGCTTCACAGGGAACTTTTTATAATATCGAAAAGTCCTCAGGGCCTCGGTGCAAAATACCCAGGCCGCACGTGCTCCTCACGTGAGGGCCTAGGCTCGGGCGGTGTATGAGGCTCGGGGCTTGGCTCGGGAGCTCCTGGAGGTCTGGAGTAAGGCTCGGCTAGCCTCGGGTGATCCGAGCCTAGGGTCGGGGATGAGGCTCGGTCTTCGTCGACGTAGCAGAATGCTAACCGCTGGATCACAAAAGGTTCCAACGGCTCCTGTAAGGCTCCAGAGGTCGATGACGTGGCGGGCTAAGCTCCGTTAGATCTGGAATGATCCGACGGCGCTTGAAACCCGGCTGAGTGGCGACGTGGCACGGAGACGATCGTTCGATCGAGATGATCGAACGGTAGCTGGGGCTTCTCCCCCAATGGTCCTCCGCCGCCTGCGGAGGAGATGGCGGGGCTCCGGCAACGAGGCCTTTGCTCCGCCCGTCCCTACAGATGTCGGTGAAGCTCTCCGACGGTTCGGAGATGTCCCAGAAGGTGCACGGAGGTGCGGCGATGATGCTGGTGGTCTCAGGAGCTGGAGAAGGGCGTCAAAGCTCTGTGGCGGCGAAGCTCCAAAGGAACTCCGGTGAACTTCCGATCAGTGAATGAGGAGGTACCTGCAAGTGTTAAAAGAATAGCCGAAGCTCGTGCGTGCAATCGTGGAGGTGCGAGGGTGGTCGGTGAGGCCTAAGGAGGAATGGAGATGGCTGGCGATGGTGCTCCGGCCAAGTGGCAGAGCAGGAGCTGATGGAGGACGAAGTGTGTCGTAGGCGGGCGTAAAGGGTACCGCAAGGATGAGAGCTCTGTCGCGGAGCTCGGCGGAGTGGAAGAGAGGCGTGAAGATGGATGTAGACATCGAATGAAATCGAAGAAATCAAAAGAAAAATCAAATGAAGATCGGAGGAAGGTGGAGGGAATTACCTGGGGTTTGGAGCTCGAGGTCGAGGTCCAGATCGTCACTCGAAGGGGCGGTAAATCCTTGTGCTCAAGCAGCGACTCAAAGGAGTGGCTGCGACACGGCGGTGCGCCGAGGATCTCGCCGGAGAAGATGATCGGTCTTCGCTCGAGGAATCGGTCGCTTGTTGTCACCAAACGGAAGTTCCGAGCTCGGGTGATCTCTCAGGGGTGGCGGATGGATGTGAAATCGGCCAGAGGGCGAGTATTTATAGGTTGGAGTAGATGGCCGGGCTGGTGAGGAGGCGAGGTTCATGGGGTTCGTGGGACGTCGCTGGCGGTCGACGTGGGTGGTAAGGTGGCTAGCGAGGATGAGGGACGAGTGGGGGTGATCGTGGGATAGATGGTGGTCGTCGACGGTGGAGGGAGCGTGGCTGAGAATAGGAAGGGGCAAGCCCCTCGCGCACGGTTGAGAACGTGGGAGAGAGGGGCACTGAAGGTGGAAGACGAAGTATCCACCGTTGGATCTTGTGATCCAACGATGGTGATCGAGGTGGGATGGAGCGGTAGGATGAGATCTGGGCGAGGGATCTGAGCGTTAGGAACGTGCCACGTGGCGTGATGGGGGCGAAGCATCAACGATCGGTGGAGATGGGATGAAGGGATTCGATCGGGTGGTTAAAATTAGAATGTCAGTGGATGGTGCAGATCGAAGGGCTGCGAGCGTGATCGAATGGCGCACAATGGCCACGTGGCGCGATGTTGGAGAGGCGCGAACGGGTGGTTGAGATGAGGGCCTGGAGATGATCAGACGGTGGAAATACAAAGCGCACATGGAGGAGGTGTGGCCGTTGGATATGGAAGACCATCCAACGGCTGAGAGGCGCGGCGGCTAGGGCAAGGGGGACGGGCCGCGTGGCACAACCTGATGGCGCCATGTGGCATGCTGTGATTGGCTAGAAAGAAAATATGTGTAGAGAGAAAAGGGGGCCGAATTTAGAAAAACTCAAAACATGAAAGTTGTAGATCTTGATGAGATCTACAAGTTTCATGTTGACCAAAGATGGAGATGAGGTCAAACATGATACAAAAATACAAACATACAAATATACATATATGTAGTGTACAAAGAGGCCCCAAAACCCAACTTTTTCATACGAGCTCCAAATTGGATGAAATCAGACTCATTTTAAAGGTCTTTTAATGTGTATTAATCTGAAAGTGAGTAGACCTATTTTGGAGTTGGTATGAGGGATCTATGGGCATTTAATGGTCCAGGGGTTATAGGGCTTTATTGGCTATTTTACAAAGACATTTCTGGCTTTCTTCCTTATATTATTAACTAAGGTGTACATAGTATAAGGGAGAGCTTATTTTTATGAGGTGAATATTTTACAAGGGATTTTGGCTTCTTATTTAATGCAGATGGAGTGCTAAAATGCTTGTTTTATGTATGCATGCATGAATGCTATTTATGCATTATAAAGGGAAATATACCTCTATTTACTCGGGAACAAGGCTCTATTTTTAACTTTTATAGTGATGAATCAGGGATTCATCAACCCCCTATACTTAAACCTAGCTCGTCCCCAAGGAACTAAATGAAATGCAAGAGTGAAATGATTTTGGGTTCCATACCAAGGTCATGAACAAAAGTTAAAAATGGAGCTTGACTCGACCTTTGGATTAATTGTGTGGCGGAACCTTATTTGGACCTGAACTTAAGACCTAACAGACTTCAAGTTCCACAAGTCTTCTATTCAAGACGCCTCAGCAGTCAGGTCAGAACAAATCTTCAAATGCAAATTTCTGATGACTATGATTCTTACTTGTACTGTGTAAGTGAGATATAGCTCTCCACATCAGAAATGACTCGGAACCAGCCTCCTCTAACAAGGTAACTCAATAACCCGGTCCAGCAACTCCTTCCTCGAGGAGCGGGGTATTCCCTTCTAAGTTCAAGTGCGACCAACTCAAGAGGAGGGGGTAGAGAAAAGAATGGACGATAGCTAGTGTAGCTACCTATCCCAGGATGCCTGACCAGTGTAGCCAAGTCATCCAGCTGCATTTCGTTGCTAATATACAGACTCCGACAGGTATTTTATTTTCACTTGGACCTATCTGAATTTTTTGGAGTTTTTGATTTTTTTCAAACTCATACAAGGTGCAGCATGTACATCAGGAGTTTTTCCTCTTGAGTCAGTAGACTATCCCTCTTTTGAAGCATTATTGCAACCCACAGCATCCCGTCCTTAGATATCAACACCACCAGACTAGGTTGAGATGCACTACCCTCCCTAGAGGAGGACGGATGTTTCCACCCGTATGCTACTCCAAGCTAAAGGATTCTACTTCCTCACCACCTCATCAATGAAGAGCTACGTGCATAGTGCTTGTACAAGTTAGGTCATTATCTAAAAGAATCCTGCATATGCACGAGATATTCTACTTAGACTAATCAAGATGACATGTGAACATAGACTTGCGGACTCAAAGATTTAAGTCACTTGACCTGAGAAAGTCTTAACTCCAGTACCCATAAGGTTCCTCTGAAATTAGGTGGATTAAGGTCAAATAAAGTCCATCCTCAATATCTACTCATGACTTGGTTCAGAACCAACTAGCTTTTCACCTTGCATATGCAACATATGCAGATGAGGTGTAGATGACATGCTATGAATGAAATGCAAGACTCTTTTTTTCTTTTCTTTTTAGATGCAGAGATGATATGCAAGAGTAAATAAGAAGCCTATTTGTTATTTTCATTTTTTTGGTATACCCCCTAGTTTACAACAATTTACAAGAGGTTTACAAGTATTATACAAGTATATACATTTTTTTTCAATTTCTACCCACTGTAATTATTGTAAAATATATACAAAAATACGCGAAAGTACGAGCTATGGGTAAAGTATATATGTAATATATATACGCCCCCTATACTTAGCGTGTGCTATGTCCTCAGAGCACGAAGAGTGAGGAAAAAGACATAGCTCGTGCTAAGCGTAGGAGAGCTAAAGAGAAGGAAAATGTATAGAAATCGACCAGCCCCCCTATACTTAGGCTCTGGCAGCCTAAGTGTAGAAGAAAGTCACAAAGTGGGGTGGACGAGGTCAAGAAGAGAAGTGGATGAATATAAAATGTGGGCATCGGTCCCCCCTATACTTAGGCTCAGGTCAGCCTAAGTATAGGACGGAAGTGAGTATGAGGACCAATGTGATTTGGAGAATGTACAAAGAACCGACTCAAGTGACTCCTCCCCCCTATACTTAGGATCTGGTCATCCTAAGTATAGTCCAAGATAGTGATCTGATGAGGCTGGGATGGGTTGCTAGAGTCGCGTGGGAGAGAGAATAGGATGTTCAAGAAGAATGATGATATATACAAATGAGTCGGTCTGAATCTTTCAAGATGCTGCTGATGGTTGGAGCTCACTGCTGCAAGGTCTCATACGCGGCTCGAGATGCATCTGCTGAATCTGTCTCGCGAATGAATACAATCTCCTTAGCATGGACTAACTGCTCATTGGATTCGACGAAGTGCTTCAACAGTTGTCCATTCACTAGGAATGTCGGTGCGTCATCTAGGAGATCTGAGATCTCGACACATACACTATCATGCACCGTACGGACGACAAATGGGCCCGTCCACTTAGACTTTAACTTGCCTTGGAAAATCTTCAGCTTAGCATTGAACAACCATACCTTCTGTCCAGGAACAAAGGTCTTTCGTCTGATATATCTATCATGCCAACGCTTCACCTTGTCCTTGTACACCAAACTGTTGTCATATGCACGGTTTCTGATTTCCACAAGCTCATTCAGATCCATGTCTATCTGCTTCTACCCAAGGTGCGTGTTCCAGTTGACCTTCTTGATTGCCCATTCTGATTTGTGCACTAACTCTGCGGGCAAATGGCACGGCTTTTCGAATACCATTCGGAATGGGGAGGTTCCTAACAATGTCTTGTAAGCTGTCCGATACGCCTAGAGGACTTGATCTAGGATCTGAGACCAGTCCTTCTTGTCCGGGCGGACAAGCTTTTGCAATATGGTTTTTACCTCCCTATTTGACACCACCGCCATACCATTGGTCTGTGGATGGTAAGGGCTAGCACCACGGTGTTCGATGTCGTAGTCCTTCAGGAGTTTCTTCACCTCACGATTCACAAAGTGGCTACCCCCGTCTGATATCATCATTTTGGGGATCCCGAACCTAGAGATGATGTGCTCTCTGATGAATTTACAGACAGTCCTGCTGTCTGCGGCTCGGGTTGGGATAGCCTCCACCCATCTAGATAGATAATCCACCGCAAGAAGGATATATTCGAACCCGTGGCTAATAGGGAATGGGACCATGAAATCGATGCCCCGGGCGTCAAAGACATCACAAATGATGACAGGCTGCATAGGCATCTCATCCTTGGAACCAACAGTTCCTCCCATTCTCTGACATACCGGACACAACTTCGTGAAAGCAGTAGCATCGCGAAACAGAGTCAGCCAGTAAAAGCCACACTGAAGTACCTTCCATGCGGTCCTCTTCCCGAAGTGGTGTCCTCTTGCCTCCAAGCTGTGGCATAAAGAAAGGACACTCTGGTATTCCTCTTGAGGAATACACCGTCTCCAGACACAATCCGGTCCTTCGAAGAAAAGGATCGGATCCTCCCAATGGTAGTGTCTTGCGTCCGTCTTCAATCGGTCAATTTGGCTCTTGGGCCAATCTTCGGGAACTTTCTTGGAGATAAGATAATTCACGATATTGGCGTACCATGGGAGTGAGTCGACAACAAAAATCGACTCGTCAGGGAAGGAGTCTCGAATTGGTGAATCCTCGGAAGTATTAAGATATTCGAGACGAGAGAGATGATCGGCTACTACGTTCTTCTTTCTAGGTTTATCACGGATGTCCAAATCAAACTCCTAGATAAGCAAAATCCACCGAAGAAGACGCGCCTTCGCATCCTTCTTCTCCATCAAATATCGTAGAGCCGTGTGGTCAGTGAACATGATTACCTTGGATCCAATTAAATGAGATCTGAACTTGTCCAAGGCAAACACTACTGCAAGCATTTCCTTTTCCGTAACTGTATAGTTACGCTGAGCGGGGTCAAGCACTTTGCTTGCGTAGTGAATTGCGAATGGGACGCCATCTCTTCTTTGTCCTAACACAGCCCCAACAGCATGGCCTGAGGCATCTGTCATGATCTCAAAAGGTAGAGACCAATCTGGGGCTTGTAGGATGGGTACGTCCATGATCATTCCTTATAATAACTTAAAGGCCTCAAGACATTTGTGATCAACAATAAACTCCATGTCTTTGCCTAAAAGCTCAGTTAGCGGTCGGGCAATCTTAGAAAAATCCTTAATGAATCTCCGATAAAATCCAACATGCCCAAGGAATGACCGCAACTGCTTGACGTTGGTTGGTGGCCGGAGTCGCTTGATCACATCCACCTTGGCAGGGTCAACCTCCATTCCTCTCTTGGAGATGATGTGCCCCAACACTATGCCCTCCGTCACCATGAAGTGCCTTTTCTCCCAGGAGAGCACCAGATTGACCTCACAACATCTTTTTAGTACTCGGTCCAGATTCCTAAGACAGGAATCGAAGGAATCGCTGTGGACCGAGAAGTCGTCCATGAAGACTTCCAGGAATTCGCCGACCATTTCGGCGAATACAACAATCATGCACCTTTGGAAAGTACCTGGAGCATTGCATAACCCAAAAGGCATGCGCCTGAAAGCATATGTACCAAAGGGGCATGTGAATGTGGTCTTTTCCTGGTCCTCTAGAGCTATGGCTACTTGATTGTAGCCCGAGAACCCATCTAAGAAGCAGAAGAATTCTTTCCCTGCTAATCTCTCTAAGATCTGATCAATGAACGGCATGGGGAAATGATCCTTCTTCGTCGCAGCATTCAGGCGTCTGTAATCCACACAGACACGCCATGACGTGGGTACTCGTGTCACGATCTCCTCTCCGTCCTCGTTGGTGGTCATCTGAATTCCCGACTTCTTCGGGACAACATGGATTGGGGCCACCCACTTAGAGTCGGAGATTGGATAAATGAAACCCGCGTTGCACCATTTCTCTATCTTCTTCTTCACGACCTCTCGTAAATTTGGATTCAACCGACGTTGGAATTCACGAGAGGGTTCGGCTTCATTTTCCAAGTAGATATGGTGCGAACATAGAGCGGGATTTATCCCGTGAAGATCAGAAATGCTCCAGCATATCGCTTTGCGGTTTTTCTCCAAGATCTCTAGCAAGCGAGATTCCTGCTCCTCGGTCAATCGCAAACTGATGATGACCGGATATTTCTTGGACTGACCCGCAAGGAAGGCGTATTTTAAAGTTGTGGGTAAAGGTTTGAGCTCAGGAATAGTGTGATCGTCTAAGAAGTCTGGCTCAATCTGATCTGGTTCAGTGTTGGAAGTGGCTGGATCTTTCTCTATAATAGCTGCCACTAAATTATTTGGCTCTCGAGTCGGATCGTCAAAGGTCTCCATGAAATCGGCGTAAGCCACGTCCGCCTCTTCATCCTCATCTTCTGATTGTCCTAAAGAAGGAAGGACTGACAAGCCCAACTGGGCTTCTAAGTCATCGAAGATGTAGGGGGATGTAGGTTCTGAGCGGTACTCGTCTCTAAGGTCCTCTCAAACTGACTCATGCACTGGATCATCTTCTGAAGGGAGGGACTCATCGATGCTGGCTGGGTTCTGTCTCCATGGCCCAACTGTGTCAACATAGTTGCAGTCTGCTTCGGACGAAGAGTACTCGGTGCTGGATTCGGAATCCGGTCTCTGCCATCTGGTCTGCTTCATCTCAAGTTCCTCATCTCCGCCTGGAGTTTGGAACTGGATCTTCCCGATCTTGTAATCAAACAAGGCCCCTGTTGTCCTGAGGAAGGGCCTACCTAATATGATCTGGGAATCTCTCCAATTACGAGGGGTTTCCATATCTAGGACAGTGAAGTCCACCATGTATTCTTGCCCCTCGACTTTGATCACAACATTCCTCAATTCTCCTTGGGACCTCTTGGTTGATTTATCAGCGAACTGCAGGAGGGCTCTAGATTTCCTAAGAGGTCCGAGATTAAGCCGCTCATAGAGGGCTGTAGGCATTAGGTTAATTTAGGAACCATTGTCCAGGAGAGTGCGTGCAAATGCGATGTCATCAACATGACTCACTACATAGTGTGCACCCATGTCTCTTCAATTCCTTGGAAACGAGTTCTTTATTGCACAAGTCGTGGCTACTGACAGAACGTGTTTCTCAACATGACTTTTGGTCTTCCTGCTAACCCTAGTAGGTGTGCATCTCACCTTAAGGTGTTTCTAAAATGCAGGAGTCATTTCCACGTACTTGTCAAAGGGGATTGTGACCTTGATATGTTTGTTGCAGAATTCAGCCATCTCAGGGTCATCTTTTTGGATTTTTTGATTTTCTTCTTTCCACCCGTAAGAGCTCGGGGGAAAGGGATTATTGACTCTAACTCATGTTCTGGAATTGAAATCTTTTCATTGAAAGCTGGAACTGAGTTATGTACACGACTCGGACTCTGAAACAGACTCGGACTCTGACTTGGACTAAAAGAAACATGCTGGGGCGAAACCGGTGATGTGTCTTCCGCTTCTTCTGGACGGTCCTCCTCAGATGGAGGTGCGGGCTCTTCATTAGTTTCGCCGAACTCACTAATGATGCGGGAATGCTACTTCGAGGACTCAGATGTCCTCTTCTTCTGCCGGTGATGGTGGTGGTGGTGCTGCTCCTCTTCCTCTAAGTTCTCCTCAGGTAGAGACTCGGAGGTTCCTTCCTTCTGTGCCCGTGCCCGATCAGGTATGGTTACGGTCCTTCCGCTCCTGAGGGACATATGATTTACATTATCGTACGAAAGGATCTCATGTTCAGATAAATAGTTATCTAAATAATATACCTGATCACGAGGTCGGTTCTGGCCATGGAGTATGCTGTTCGGGTTGGCCTGAACCTGTGCAGGAATTGGGGTCTTAGGCGCTATCTGTTGGTCCTGGGTACGAGAGACACGATTGATATCGGTTCTCATATCCAGATAATCGTTCTGCATCTGTTGGACCCTATTAGAACAGGGTCTGGATCGCCAAAGTGAGGGACTCCAATTTAGTGGGCTGGGCTGGCTGATGTATAGACAAGGTTCTGTATTGGCCCTGCTGGCCATGCCGATATTGCTTTTGCTGGTGGGACGGTGCTGGCCCCTGCTGATAGGTGCGCTGCTGCTGCTGGTACTGTTGAGGCTTGTACCCTTGTTCTGGCCTTGACTGAAAGCGCGGTGCGGGAACGGACCTGGTTTCTGGGTAGGCTGGGGATGGGCGGTGAGGATGACCCTTCCCCATTTCTGCCTGTCTGACAGTCGGGTCATGGCTATACCAAAGTCCGTTGATCTTGTACACCTGCGGAGGCTCCTCATATCCGGTCTCCATTTGTGGGGGTGCATGCTGGTCCTGCTGGGTATAAGTTTGATCCCAGCCACTCTGAGGCCCCGGTGCCTGTTCCTGTACGAGATGGACTCGATATATAGGTACAAGTGGTGCAGAAGGGGTAGGTAGCTTTATCTTAGCTACCTTCTCAGAAAGTTCCTCCACTTGCTTCGGTAGACGTGAAATAGACTCAAGGTCCGCGACTCTCTTGTGGATCTGCTCGACCATGGTTAGCTTGTCGCCAATCATCCCCATGCTGGGGATGAGGTCCTCGGTCAGATCTGCTACAGTCCTTCGGGTTGTCTCGTTGGATAAGATTGAGGGAGACAACTGATAGGCCCTGGTGGCCTGCGACCTGTCGGTTTCCGCCATCTGCTTCAGGATCTTCCATACAACATTCTCATTTTTGTTCAGATAGCTTCCTCCACAGGCGGCACTTACTATCCCCTGCATCTCCGGGGTTAGACCACAGAACAAGGTCTGGACTAAGATCGCCTTAGAGATGCCGTGGGAGGAGCATTTCTGTACTAAGTCATTGAACCTATCCCAGGCATCATGGAAAGGTTCACTGGGTCCTTGGGAGAACCTAGCGATCTTTGTTCTCATTTGGTTAGTTCTACTGAGGGGATAGAACTTTTTCAGAAAGAGGTCCTTGAACTGCATCCAGGTAGTACATATCACCCCTAGGTTCTTCAGCCAATGTGCTGCCTTATCTCCTAAGGCAAATGGGGTGGCCTTCAATCTAGTGTAATCTTGGCCAACATTGGGAGGGCTAAGATTGTTGTAGACCAGCTCGAAGTCTCGAAGGAAAGTGTATGGTTCCTCGTTGATATTTCCATTGAACTTTGGTAGCTGGCTAAGTAAGTGGGGCTTTAGCTCAAATGCTTCGGCGGGAACCGCTGGTGACAACCAATTCTGTATCTCGTTCTCCGTCGGGTTGTAGGCGTCAACCATTGGTCGGTCGATACCTCCAGCTACAATGATTTGTCCCATCTTAGCTGTGAGATCTGCATTTCTTTGTTCTGCTTCAGCAAGGCGATTAAGAATCTGTTGTAGTTGCTCCTCATCCGGTGGTTGCTGCTTAGGCGACATCTCGTCCTCTATTCCTGGGTGTGAAATAAGGTCGGTGTTAGAGGACAAATCAAGGAAGGGATTACCGAGGCGATGGTCTTCCTCGGTAAGCTCGGAGGAGAGGAAAGGGTTGGTTTGAGAGTAACCACCCTGGGTGTGAGGGATCCAGAACTCAAGAGGATCATGAGTCCTGGGTGGCCCAAGGTGCGCTTGGGCCTGTGAAGATGATTTTCGTGGGGGGCTCAGAGAAAGATTGGCAAATAATGTGTCGATATCACCCCAGTCATTCATCTTGAAGTGGCGAGAAGAAGTGGGAGATTTAAGTGAAGATAGGATTTGACTCCTACCTGAAGCAAACAATTCAATCCAAGACCATGGGTTCACACTCTACACATTGAAGGACTCGAAACCGAGTCTAATTTATCTTGTAAATTTTAAGTGTGATTTTTCAAGCAAGATAGCAAGGATTACACTGCCTATAGGGAAGTCGGCTCAGAGCCGGATGCATCTTCCCTGTTTAACCTGTCGCCTAAGATACCGCTGATCCTCCCTTTCTTCGCTCCTATCCGGAGTTGGGGACTCAAAGATGTGCCCCTATCTACCTGCAAGCAGGCGGAGGCTGACAAAGCTAGGCCTTGTCGCAAAGTACCGCTGGTTCGCCCCTATCTACCCGCGAACAGGCGGAGGCTACTTGGTACTGGTCAATGAGCTAAAAGTATCCAACTCGTGATATTTGCTAGGATCAGTTGGCCCGTGATATGGAAGGCGTGGATTTGAGCTCTGCCTTAAGGTGTTCACACACACTCAAGTACCCTCACTCAGCCTGAAAACAAGGTCGGGGATTAGTCTCCCGCAAACAGTTTTTCAATTTTTTCGATTTTTTGGGTCAATACTGTTAGCAGTTCCGATTTTAAGTTAAGTTCTCACTTGTTAGTCCAGCCACACAGCACGCCTAATGTCCAATCCCAATTTCCGTTTAATTTATGTTTGAAAACAGAGGGGGAAATCGAGAAAAGCCGATGCACGAAAAACGATGATGCGTATGCTGAGTTGAGAAGACTTACAGTGATCCCTTCACTTTTATGCAGGATGCAAGACAGTATTGAAATTTTTATACTATATGCAAATGCAGACGACAAAATCCGCTCCTAGACAGACAGTTCTATTAGCGAGTGAAGAACAGGTTTATTTGACTAGATCTGTGGTCTAGTGCGTCTTTTAAGTGTATGTGTGGTCCTAAAAAACTACGAGCACAAGCAATTCCAACATGGCTCAGGGAGCCGCTAGTGCAAGCCTAAATTACAATTCAAACCACACAGCACACGGGGACACAGTTCCACAATTTTTACACATGTTAGAACCCAAACGGGAACCGCTGGAAATGATGCGAAAAAATGTGGAAATAAATAAATGTACAAGTTCTCTCAAATCTCTCTAACAAATTAAAATGCAGGTTCCTCGAAGCGTCTTCGACTCCGGTGTCCCTCGCACAAAAACAAGTTGAGGCCAGATAGAGAACGACACAAAAATGCAAAAATTAAAGGACAGAGAATATTCACAAGAAAAATCGGGGGTCAGACTACCCGGGGATTGAAAATCAAACACTCAGAAATAACTGCAAATTAACCTAAGCCGTGCCTCCCCGACAACGGCACCATTTTGATAACCGCTCCCGCACCCTTGGTTAATTCGGTCAGATTAATGTCCAAATTAATTGATGATGTTCGTTGCAGTTGGATACGAGAGGGAATATCAAAAACCACTTTAATTAGATTCGAGTTAATTTCAAGCGGTAGATTTTTTTACTTGGTGAAGTCCAAGGTCGAACTCAGGGAGGCATCTGTCTCCTTAGGTAGATTTTTAGCAAATTTCCAAGTGTGTGATTTTGGGGGAATATATTTTTGGTCTTTTCATATTTTTTATGCATGACACATGCAAAAATCAGGCCAATTTAAAGTTAAATCGGTTTAAGATATCAAATGAAGTCCAAAAATTATGAAAATTGGCCAGATGATGAAATATGGTGAAATTAAGCTCCCTAATTTTTTTGGAATTTTTCGACACTAAACGAATTTACTGTGAATTTAAAATTCAGGCAGGGTGATTTTCACTAATTTAATTTCAAGAAATATCAAATCACAATTTTTTCAGAAACAAAAATTATCCTAGATAGATCTAACAATAAGGAATCTAGGAAAATTAACAGAGCTTAATTTTAGTGTGAAATGAACCTCTTAAAATTAAACTAAGGATATCATCAATTAATTTATTTAGGCCTCGATATGTGTGCAAATGACATGAAATTTTTAAGCAAGGTTGAGTTAACTATCCTAGAGCTACTAAGAATTTTTTAAAATTTTTGGAGTCACAGAAAATTAATTATCAATTAAAAGGTCCAATCTGGGCAAAATATCACACAAATCAACAAACTAATTCATTAAAAATTCTACTGATTCCACAAAAATAAGCCACGTGTCACTACTGCTAGAGGACAAGTTACTCAGCAATATGCAATTTTTAGAATTTCAAAATGATGTAAAATGACACCTAGGGATGCGTGCAAAGACAGGGGTGTATTTGCAATATAGGAAATTAAATTACATAAAATGAAACATGCTGATAGGGACTTAAATGCAATTACCTATAATGCTGGGGGAATCAATGCAATTTCTCCACTGGCACGTGCTCCTCACGAGGGGGCTGCTTCACAGGGACCTTTTGTAATTTCGAAAAGTCCTCAGGGCCTCGGTGCAAAATACCCAGGCCGCACGTGCTCCTCACGTGGGTGCCTAGGCTCAGGCGACGTATGAGGCCCGGGGCTTGGCTCGGGAGCTCCTGGAGGTCTGGAGTGAGGCTCGACTAGCCTCGGGTGATCCGAGCCTAGGGTCGGGGATGAGGCTCGGTCTTCGTTGATGTGACAGAATGCTAACCGTTGGATCACAGAAGGATCCAACAGCTCCTGTGAGGCTCCAGAGGTCGATGCCGTGGCAGGCTAAGCTCCGTTAGATCTGTAATGATCCAACGGCGCCTGAGACCCGGCTGAGTGGCGACGTGGCGCGGAGACGACCATTCGATTGAGATGATCGAACGGTAGCTGGGGCTTCTCCCCCAATGGTCCTCCGCCGCCTGCGGAGGAGATGGCGGGGCTCCGGCAACGAGGCCTTTGCTCCGCCCGTCCCTACAGATGTCGGTGAAGCTCTCCGACGGTTCAGAGATGTCCCAGAAGGTGCGCGGAGGTGCGGCGATGGTGCTGGTGGTCTCAGGAGCTGGAGAAGGGCGTCAGAGCTCTGTGGCGGCAAAGCTCCAAAGGAACTCCGGTGAACTTCCGATCAGTGAATGAGGATGTACCTGCAAGTGTTAAAAGAATAGCCGAAGCTCGTGCGTGCAATCGTGGAGGTGTGAGGGTGGTCGGCGAGGCCTAAGGAGGAATGGAGATGGCTGGCGATGGTGCTCCGACCAAGTGGCGGAGCTGGAGCTGATGGATGACGAAGTGCGTCGTAGACGGGCGTAAAGGGTACCGCGAGGATGAGAGCTCCGTCGCGGAGCTCGGCGGAGTGTAAGAGAGGCATGAAGATGGATGTAGACGTCGAATGAAATCGGAGAAATCAAAAGAAAAATCAAATGAAGATCGGAGGAAGGTGGAGGGAATTACCTGGGGTTTGTAGCTCGAGGTCGAGGTCCAGATCATCGCTCGAAGGGGCGGTAAATCCCTGAGCTCAAGCAGCGACTCGGAGGAGTGGCTGCGACACGGCGGTTCACCGAGGATCTCGCCGGAGAAGATGACCGGTCTTCGCTCGAGGAATCGGTCGCTTGCTGTCACCAAACGGAAGTTTCGAGCTCGGGTGATCTCTTAGGGGTGGCGGATGGATGTAAAATCGGCCGGAGGGCGAGTATTTATAGGTTGGAGTAGACGGCCGGGCTGGTGAGGAGGCAAGGTTCATGGGGTTCGTGGGATGTCGCTGGCGGTCGACGTGGGTGGTAAGGTGGCTGGCGAGGATGAGGGACGAGTGGGGGTAATCGTGGGATAGATGGTGGTCGTCGACGGTGGAGGGAGCGCGACTGAGAATAGGAAGGGGCAAGCCCCTCGCGCACGGCTGAGAATGTGGGAGAGAGGTGCGCTGGAAGTGGAAGACGAAGTCTCCACCGTTGGATCTTGTGATCCAACGGTGGTGATCGAGGCGGGATGGAGTGGTAGGATGAGATCTGAGCGAGGTAATCTGAGCGTTAGGAGCGTGCCACGTGGCGTGATGGGGGCGAAGCATGAACGATCGGTAGAGATGGGATGAAGGGATTCGATCGGGTGGTTAAAATTAGAATGTTAGTGGACGGTGCAGATCGAAGGGCTGCGAGCGTGATCGAATGGCGCACAATGCGCCACGTGGCACGATGTAGGATAGGCGCGAATGGGTGGTTGAGATGAGGGCATGGAGATGATCAGACGGTGGAAATACAAAGCGTACATGGAGGAGGTGTGGCCGTTGGATCTAGAAGACCATCCAACAGCTGAGAGGCGCGACGGCTAGGGCAAGGGGGACGGGCCGCGTGGCACAACCAGATGGCGCCACGTGGCCTGCTGTGATTGGCTGGAAAGAAAAATATGTGTAGAGAGAAAAGGGGGCCAAATTTGGAAAAACTCAAAACATGAAAGTTGTAGATCTTGATGAGATCTACAAGTTTCATGTTGACCAAAGACGGAGATGAGGTCAAATATGATACAAAAATACAAAGATACAAATATACATATATGTAGTGTACAAAGAGGCCCAAAAACCCAACTTTTTCATACGAGCTCCAAATTGAATGAAATCAGTCTCATTTTAAAGGTCTTTTAATGTGTATTAATCTGAAAGTGAGTAGACCTATTTTGGAGTTGGTATGAGGGATCTTTGGGCATTTAATGGTCCAGGGGTTCTAGGGCTTTATTGGCTATTTTACAAAGACATTTCTGGCTTTCTTCCTTATATTATTAACTAAGGTGTACATAGTATAAGGGAGAGCTTATTTTTATGAGGTGAATATTTTACAAGGGATTTTGGCTTCTTATTTAATGCAGATGGAGTGCTAAAATGCCTGTTTTATGTATGCATGCATGAATGCTATTTATGCATTATAAAGGGAAATATGCCTCTATCTACTCGGGAACAAGGCTCTATTTTTAACTTTTATAGTGATGAATCACGGATTCATCAGGGAAGCTGTTTCATTAATAGAGAAGTAAAGAAGCTTGTGAAGGAGTATGCCATTGAGCACAGATTTGCATCTCCTTACCACCCTTAAACTATTGGCTTGGCAGAAATTTTAAAAAGGGAGATCAAGACGATATTGCAAAAACTTGTACGTCCAGATAGAAAGAACTGGTCCCAGATGTGATTCAGCTCTATGGGCTTATCGGACGACGTACAAATCTCCTTTGGGCATGTCTCCCTACAACTTGATGTATGGAAAGCCTTGCCACCTGCCAGTGGAATTAATTCACAAATCTTTATGGGCACTCCGTGTATGCAATTTAGATTATGAGAAGGCAGGAAAGAATAGGAAGTTGGATTTGAACAAATTACTGGAATTCCGTGACTCTGTATATGATAACTCACTTATGTATAAGGAGAAAGTCAAGTGCTGGCATGATAAACGCATTCGAAGGAAGACTTTCTCCCCTGATCAGAAAGTTTGGTTATAAGATGCTAAGTTGAAGTTATTTCCAGGAAAATTGAAAAGCAAGTGGTCAGGACCGTTCATCATGAGAGATGTGCGTGACAATGTGAGTATTGTCATATCTGGGTTGTCATCTGACGCACAACCATTTGTTGTGAACGGACAGTTGCTGAAGCCATATCTAGATCATGATACATTATTTTCCGTTGTGGATTCTATATCTTTGGTATCTGATTATGATTTTTTATTCCAGCTCCTGAGTCCGATACATAAGCTCACTACCTCTTGTATATCCTTTCGTTTCACTCTTTCTTCTCCCGTTTTATCATTCACCCCTTTTCCGTGTGTATATATGCTATACTTAGGATGTGCTTTATCCTAAGTATAGGGGGGGTGAAGGATTTGTGTTGTTCATATTCATCATGTTTATCACCCTTGTTGTTGCCTATACTCAGGGATACTCTACCCTAAGTATAGGGGGGTGATGTTGTTCATATCGTGTCTTTGTGAGTCTGTACATTCTCTTCATCGATTTTCCCCTTTGTACATTCTATTATACTTAGGATTACTTGATCCTAAGTATAGGGAGATCACCAACTTCTCTTCTTTTTATCTTTTCTTTGAGTTATTGTAGCATAGGAGTCTTTTCACCTTTCTATACTTAGCACGAGTTATGTCTTCCTTTGCCGCTCTCTGATCACTATGAGGACATAGTTCGAGCTAAGTATAGGGGGGTGTCGTATATATTGTATATATACTTTAGACATAACTCGTACTTTTAAATATGTTTATTTGGGGGGATATGTATATAATTTTGTAAAATCCACGTGTGTTAAAAAAACAAAAAAAAAACAAAAAACACAAACAAAAAATCTTGTATATATTTTACTAACCTTTTTTCTTTTTGAAAAAAAAACTACAAAACCAAAAATATATAAAAACTTGCATAATTAAAAGAAACCTTTCTTTTACATCTGCATTGTTCTAAAAAAATCTCTTTGCATTGTGCATATTTTCTTGCATTTGCATGTGCATTTTTCAGGATAGTATTGACATTTAAACTATATCTGGAATAAAATTGAAGAATGGAGCTTAGTTGGAGCTTAATCCACCTAATTCTTAGAGGAAATTCACCGAGAAATAGGATTTTAGAAGCTTCTGGTCTTTGACTTAATTCTTTGAGTTCCACATGACAATGTGCAGTGTTTGACTCTTAGTGTCGAACCTGGTCTCTTCATTCTGGGTACAACTCTGGAATAGGGAATTAATTGGTACTCTCGCACTATGCACTTAGCTCAACTCAGATGGGATGTTGGAAGACTGTGTGAGTTTCTTTTCTGGTAGCGTGGAAATCTAAAGACCGGAGTACGGGTTGAAATAAAGCTTTAGAAAATGGATGGACAGCTGGACACAATTTTTTCTAAGACCCCAAAACATGTACAGAAACAAGAAGATTCTATATCCGTAGGTTCACAACAAGATCCAAGCAGAACCACCAAAAATCCAAATACAAAGAAGCCACTACCAAATAAATATCTGACCAAAAAGGTCCAAGCTTCAAGAAAACCTGCAGATCTGGACAGCTTCACAAGGAGAGGCGACCGAAGGATATGGAGAAATCCTTAAGCGCATCACGGAAGCGTGATCGTCGTATCAAATACGACGAAGAACGACTAGTCGCACTAGTTGTTCGATGCACCGGAATTTAAAAAATTTTATCTGATGAAACCACATGATCCGAGAATCATTCTCAAATCGTTTCATCTATAACCACAACAAGTATAATGCAATACCTATTGAAGCGTGGTTGATCAAGTCTCTACGAAAAAGAGACCTCCTGTCTCAAGTCCGATCGTCGGAGTAACGGCTTGCGAGCGCGGAGATGAGTCACGGTGTCCTCGCAATCCAAGATGATCCAAGCACGGTTGCTCTTGATCTCACCACACGAGATCAAACGTCTCCTTTGTGAGTGAAGCACTCCAAGTAGACGAAGAACCGCAGAGCGTCGAAGCGGCAGCACGATGGCACGGGCGTCAACGATTCTCTCCACCAAGGTGGACGGCCACCAAGAAGAGAGGGAGAGAGAGGGCTGTCGAGTATGAGAAAGAGAGAGAGAGAGAGAGAGAGAGAGAGAGAATTTGTGTGCTACAATAGCATGTGTAAAGAGAGAGCATGGTATGCCTCTCTATTTATAGGGTTTTGGGATCTATGGATCTCAATCCATGGGACATATAAAATCAATGGATGAGATTGATTTATGTCAATCCAATGGTCAAGATTGTTGTTGGTAAAACCAACAACTTGTGATTTAATTTTGATTAAATATATTTGATAAATCAAATATATATTAATACCAAATTAAACCAACCAAATAAGGAGAGAGAGAACAATGGAGATCCACCTTCCCCTTTGAAGGGAGGTGACGGCTACCAATCCCACAAGGGATTTGGTGCCGCCCCCTCCTTTCCTAATGGGAGGGCAATCTCATGGATTCCATGAGATTGCATATCTCCTTGTTTTTCTCTCAACTTATTTTTCAACAATTATTTGTTGGTATTTTATTCACCAAAAATAATTCTCAATTATTTTGGGAATATTGCAATCTTGACATTGGAAAGTTGTGAATCATATTCACAACCCAAAACTAAATGTAATTTATATTTTCAATTAATTAGACAATGTGTATCCAATACACATTAATAATTAATCCACAAATATAAATTATAATAAGCTCTCTCTAATATATTATAAATCACATTTATAACATATTAGGAAAAATTGGATATTACTATCCACATTATTCTTATCCATAATAATTAAATCACATTTAATTGTATTGGATAATCTCTCATACATTATGATAATTAAATCACATTTAATTATCAATTTCTCATTGCTTAGATCTTATGGAATTATTCTTAAACCATTTAAGAACAATGTTATTACTCCTTAGATATTTGGAGATAAGGACATGGCGATTGTATTGTTCCACGTATAGTGACTTGGATATTGAGATCACATCTCAAATCCAGATCCCATGGACCTCTCATAGATGCTTGACTAAGTCAAGACCGTAAACCTAATCTTCTCATTGCATCTGAATCTCATTCAGATCAATGTCCAGTATATGGACTAAGATTAGGTCACTTCTCTAATAAAAGGAGTCACTAAAATCCAGACCTGTTTCATCACTCCCTCGGAATGGAAGCGTCATGATTATACAATCGTTTATGATCAAATCACCTTTCAGGTGTTCCCAATACCTACACATCCTGCATACTGGAAGACTTATGATCATTATGAAGATATAGATCATTTTTACACTGTCATCTTCATAGTCTGATCATCAAGTTTCTTAATCTTGGTCCTTGGGATATGGTATAGATCATATGCTTTCACAAAGCATATATCTTTACCTTCAAATTCATATCATGCTTCTAAAGCATGATGACCATGCATGGAATTTGGTCAATCCCAATACCTCATGAGTGAGCTCATGTCTCCCGGTTCACAAGTGAACCTGTATGATCCCTTTGAGAGATCATATTACTCATATGCCCTTACATGCACACCAGCTCGCCGGTATATAGACCTTGGTTAGGTCATCAACCTATTGGTCTGCCAAATGTACATAATCAGACATATAGCAATACATATGTCTGTGTTCAGAGGATGCTTGCCTGTGATGTGACAGTATTCATCATAGGTATTTGATTATCTCGATCTCGTTAAGTCAACTCATTGACTCAACTAATCTGATACCTCCGAATCAATATTCCCATGCAGAGGACCTGCATCAAGAGGTTGATCAGATATCAGTCTAATGAAATAGGATTGCCATCTCCCACTCAGATTGGAGATCACTACTTGTTAATCATTGATGATGCTTGATGAGTCCTCTATCTAACTCCTTAGATATTCATCCAAGCATCAGCCTCTATGGTTCAATCAATGAATCAACAACTGTATGATTATCAAGTTGGCCATGGTACATAACCCTAATTGTACAGAGGGACCTTATAGTGCATTCATTCATTCAATATCAGAAAGGGAGTAAAACATAATCAATAACTTTTATTGATAAATCATTAATTACAATAACATTTATTGTAGGAATGGTTCGCCTCGGGCTCACATTTCTAACAATCTCCCACTAGCCCTCAGAACCATTCAGGAACAATCCTTAAAACCATACTCATTACATACTGGTCAAAAACCTTCTGTGTCAAAGGTTTGGTAAGAGGATCAGCAACGTTGTCGGCAGAGGCCACCTTGGTGATGATGATGTCACCACGCTTTTGTATCTCCGGAATGATGTGGTATTTCCTTTCTATGTGCTTGCTCTTCTGATGCCATCTGGGTTCCTTCGCCTGGGCAATTGCTCCCGTGTTATCACAGAGTAGCGGGATGGGGGAGTATCAGAGGAAACTATGCCAAGCTCCTGGACGAACTTGCGCAAACACACCGCCTCCTTTGCAGCATCCGATGCGACAATGTATTCGGCTTCTGTTATTGAATCTGCTGTAGTGTCCTGCTTCTTGCTTCTCCAGCTCACAGCACCACCATTCAACAAGAACACAAACCCTGATGTCGACTTTTGATCATCAATATCCGATTGGAAGTCAGAATCTGTATATCCCAAGACTTGGAGATCACCATCTCCGTAGACCAAGATGTAATCTTGCGTCTGTCTTAGATATTTGAATATGTTCTTTACTGCATTCCAGTGTTGTTCTCCATAGAAGGATTGGTAACGACTTACCACTCCCACTGCATGGTAGATATCTGGCCTAGTGCACATCATGGCATACATTAAGCTTCCTACGGCTGATGCATAAGGACATCCAGCCATGGCCTTCTTTTCCTCAACTGTTTGAGGAGGCATTCCTTTAGACAGGTGGATACCATGTCTTAAGGGTAGGAATCCTTTCTTAGAACTATCCATACGGAATCGTTCAAGAACCTTCTTAATGTATCCATGTTGTGACAATCCCAAAATCCCCTTTTCTCGGTTTCTGAACAACTTCAGGCCTAAGATGTAAGAGGCTTCTCTAAGATCTTTCATCTCAAAGGTATGGGACATCCAAATCTTCACACTGGTCATCATCCCTGTATCATTCCCAATGATAAGGATGTCATCTACATAAAGCACGATGAACACAATGGCGCTCCCACTAAGCTTCTTGTATACACAAGGTTCATCAGGATTCTGCACAAAATCATAACTTTTTATGGTTTCGTCAAATCTGATGTTCCAACTACGAGAAGCTTGCTTGAGCCCATAGATGGATATCTTCAGCTTGCATACTTTACCATCCTCAGTCATGAAGCCCTGGGGCTGCTCCATGTAGATATCCTCCTCGATGTATCCATTGAGGAAAGCCGTCTTGACGTCCATCTGCCAGATGTCGTAGTCAAGATATGCAGCTATAGCCAGCAATGCCCTGATGGATTTAAGCATAGCCACAGGAGAGAATGTCTCATCGTAGTCGATGCCTTCTCTCTGTGTGTAGCCCTTGGCTACGAGCCGTGCTTTGAAAGTCTCTACTTTCCCATCAGGTCCCCTCTTTCTCTTGAAGATCCATTTACACCCAATGGATTTTACCCCTTTAGGTGGATCCTCCAGGGTCCATACACCATTCTTATGCATGGAGTCAATTTCTGACTTCATTGCTAGCATCCATCTATCCATGTCTTGATCCGCGAGTGCTTCATCAAATGAAGTTGGATCAATGTCAGTTTCACTTGACACATGGAATCCATACCTTTCAGGTGGTGCAACCACCCTCGAACTCTTTCAAAGAGGTATGGGTGTTTCATCTTTATTTACTTCTTCAGTTTCTGGTCCAGGAAGCTCAGAATCCTCAGGGGATTCAATGAGTTCATCTACTTCATTTTTATCTTGACCTTTAAGGAAATCATCCTCCAAGAATTTCACATCTCTGGAGACAAAAACCTTTTAGGTCTCAGGGTCATAGAGCTGGTATCCAATACCATCTCTAACATACCCAATGAAGTAACACTCACGAGTGCGAAATTCCAGCTTACTTGCGTCCACGTTCTTTGCATGGACCAAGCAACCCCAAACCCTCAAGTGCTTAACACTAGGTTTGGTTCCATACCAGAGCTCATGAGGAGTCTTAGGTACAGATTTGCTAGGAATCTTATTCAGGATATATATTGCAGTCTCTACTGCATATCCTCAGAAACTAAGTGGAAAATGTGCTTTACTCATCATTGAACGGACCATATCCATGATGGTCCTGTTGCGTCTTTCAGCAACACCATTAAGTTGGGGAGTTCCAGGAGTAGTGAGATTGGAGACAATTCCATTCTCTTTGAGGTATTCCTTGAATTCATCAGAGAGGTACTCGCCACCTCGATCAGATCGAATTCGTTTAATCTTCCTATCGGTTTAGTTCTCAACCAAAGCCTTGAACTCTTTGAACTTTTCAAAGGTTTCAGATTTATGACGTAATAGGAAGACAAACCCGTATCACGGATGGTCATCAATAAATGTCAAATAATATCGATATCCATTTCGAGTCGCAGTACTGAAGGGACCACATACATCGGTATGTATTAGGTCAATAATACCTTCGCATCTTGTAACCTTGTTACGGAAAGGCATCCTAGTCATTTTACCACGAATACAATGTTCACAGGTAGGTAAGGATTGAACCTGTAGAAAATCTAAAGGTCCATCCTTTATCAATCTATTGATCCTATCAACAGATAAATGACCAAGCCTTTGATGCCAAATCATGTTTGAATGATTTTCATTATTCCTGGATCTTTTTGGGTTTTTATTAGTGGTTGTAACATTCATGACATGTTCATTAATGCACAATTCATAGAGTCCTCCAGAAGTCAAAATACCATCTGCAATATATTTATCATAATGATTTATGACTAATTTGTTACAGAACAGGAATGAATATCCACTTCTAACTGGCTTAGATACATATATTAAGTTCCTCCTGACTTCATGTACATAAATACACTCTTTAAGTACTAAGACCCTACCACTAGATAATGATAGCCGACAAGTCCCGACGACGACTGCTGCAACACTTGCATCAGATCCCATCTGGATGACTATCTCCCCTTCTTCAAGTTTTCTAGTTTCCTGAAACAAATGCAACAAATTGCATACATGAACAGAAGCACCAGAATCAACAACCCAACTTCCTTCTCGTCCTACGAGAAAGCTGGTTTCAATGATAAAAGTAGATTTCATACCTGCTGGGGCTTTACCTTTGTCGATCGACTTTAGGTAATCCGGGCAATTACGCCTCCAGTGCCCCGGCTTCTTGCAGTGGTGACAGACGTCGGTTTTCTTCGACGCCATTAAAGTGGATGCATTGGAAGAAGAGCCAACACTTTGTCCCTTCTTCTTTCTCTTCTGGATCGGGCCCTTCCGAGAACCATGCTTCCGACCGCGCTTCCCTTTGACCTGTGCAACCATTGCACTGCCAGTGGGACCATCCTTCTTCATCATGTCCTCTGCGGACTTTAATGCAGCAAGGAGGGCAGCACTTGTCAATTCCAACTTATTCATGTGCAATGACACTACAAAGTTATTGAAAGATTTGGGCAATGACAGCAGAATGAAGTCAGCCTGCATGTCTGCATCCATCGTTGCTCCAAGAGTCTCCAGCTCCGACAAGTACCCAAACATTTTGAGTACATGTTCACGGACCGAAGTCCCTTCCTGCATCTTGCAGCGAATGAGGTCTTTCATAACATTGTATCGCTGGGTGCGGTTAATGTCACCAAAAATATCTTTTAGGTTCTGCATGATCTCCTGGCAAGTACTCATCTCTACGTGTTGTTTCTGAAGAACATTGGAGAGAGAACCCAAGATATAGCATCTAGCCAAGACATGATCCTCATCATACTTGTCATTGTATGCTTTATCTTCCTTAGATTTAGGGTTTTCAAGCTTGTTTTCAGAGAGCACATAGCTGATGCTCTCAGCCGAGAGTACAAGCTCCAAATTACGGACCCAATCCGAGTAATTTGGTCCGGTCAATTGGTTGACCTCCAGAAGCCTGCTCAGTGGATTCATGGATTTCATTTTCTGAAATTGAGAATGCACTATATTAGAACATATAATCATATATTCAATTTAGTTTTATTTGATTAAGGCATTTTAAATCAAATTAGTCTTGCTATGTCAACTATGAAAGTTTATTCCCTTATTCACTTTCAAAGTAGGAGATATACTTACCGATATATCTCAAGCAAAAACTGGGATCTCCTCTTTACCTTTGTCATATCCCAATAATATGAGAACTTATGACTCTAATAAAGAGAAGTGGGAACACATTCCGCCTTGCAAGTCCAACTTGCATTTTCCCAATTCAGTCTTTAATACCCGGGCCCACCACCCCTAAGGTGATATTGACCCGTTATTAATTGAACCAACCGTCAACAAGAATACAACTCGCTATGCGCAATCCAATATCGCCCCAATAATATGAGGACTCGATATTGGGGTCACTACGCATACGTTTTTACTCTTTCGAGAAGCGATGAGCCCGATCCAAATGGATCATATGCAGGAGCTGTCACTTCGGACATGCGTCTCCTACACATAATATTTGGCGACGAAACCCTTCGCCTTGACGGGAGACCATGGATGTGACTTTTGTGATCCTCCCCCTCTTATTCAAATTTAATTAATTAAAATGAATCATATTCATATAATTAATTCTTCCAAGGGAATTATCAACTCTAATCATATTAGAGTATTCTGATTGGATATAATTAATTCAATCATATTAAATTAATTATCAATCCAATTCAATCAAACTTTATTTTCTTACTTGAATATATATGGTATTATTCTCAAAGTACGTATTAATTCGTATTTTAATAATTAAGAAAAAATACATCTTAATCCCTCGGACATTATCCCGGCCCTATCCGCTGTCATGGCTAGTACCGACGGGAGTGGGACGGACCGCGTACGTTGCAACCCGCTACCCCAGCGATCCCCGACTAGACACCATATCCACCTCGGGAAAGGATAATGCCAAATTGATTAATTTGTACTTGAGATGATCATTGGTTATTCAACCGAAATTGTACCATATAGTAGAAATCAAATTATTTTTGATTATAAGGAAATTTGCTACTCAAATTCCCAAATCCTATTCAAGCATCAAGTTTGAAAGATTGTGGTTTCCAATTATGATTTAGATCACATCTTAATCAATTAATTGGTTGGGGCCAAGTCAATTAGGCAAATAATCATGTTTCAATATTTCACAAATATTTTTCAAGATTATTTTACGAAATTAACAATTTAATTTCATTAATTGACAATCACTTGGTTCTAGATTAGGAATGTAATTTCAGTAAGGACCCCTACTCACTAAAATTAACATATCTCAATCAATTTAAATCCAAATTAAGCAAACTCAATTTTCATAGATTGCTAACTTGATTTAGGACAGAACCTAAGTAGAGTTACACGCATTTCGAGGCGGATGATAACAATAATTAACTCTCTAATCATGTTAAAATCTACTGTTCCCGCAACAGTGCATACATGTTCAATAAAACAACCATATCTAGAGCATATGAAATCCGATTTACGCAAACTCAGTTCCTATGGTTTCCTTATTTAATGGGGAACAAAATACAAGTATTAAATGTAAAATGATTTTTGTAAAGGATTTGTAAATATTTTCATATCAAAATCTATGTATATAGTACAAAATTTTTGTAGAATGTTTTGAAAACAAAAGGTTTGCAAAAACCTTGTGTAAATGTTTGTAAATATTTTGCAAAACTTCGCATTCATGCATACAACCATGTTTTCAAACATTTTTCAAAATTTTTGCACGATTGTAAATATTTGTAAATTGCATATTTTTAAACAATTTAAACAGTGTCGAATTTATATACTAAACAGATCTGCGAAATCAAATGCGATGAAAACTTTCGCGACCTAAACAAACCCAAGTCGTCCTCGATTTTTCGAATCATATTCGAAACCGTCAACCTGGCTCTGATACCACTTGAAGGATATGGAGAAATCCTTAAGCGCATCACGGAAGCGTGATCGTCGTATCGGATACGACGAAGAACGACTAGTCGCACTAGTTGTTCGGTGCAGCGGAATTTAAAAAATTTTATCCGATGTTTCCACATGATCCGAGAACCATTCTCAAATCGTTTCATCTATAACCACAACAAGTATAATGCAATACCTCTTGAAGCGTGGTTGATCAAGTCTCTACGAAAAAGAGACCTCCTGTCTCAAGTCCGATCGTCGGAGTAACGGCTTGCGAGCGCGGAGATGAGTCGCGGTGTCCTCGCAATCCAAGATGATCCAAGCCTAGTTGCTCCTGATCTCGTCACACGAGATCAAACGTCTCCTTTGTGAGTGAAGCACTTCCAGTAGACGAAGAACCGCAGAGCGTCGAAGCGGCAGCACGATGGCGCGGGCGTCGACGATTCTCTCCACCAAGGTGGACGGCCACCAAGAAGAGAGGGAGAGAGAGGGCTGTCGAGTATGAGAAAGAGAGTGAGAGAGAATTTGTGTGCTACAATAGCATGTGTAAAGAGAGAGCATGGTATGCCTCTCTATTTATAGGGTTTTGGGATCCATGGATCTCAATCCGTGGGACATATAAAATCAATGGATGAGATTGATTTATGTCAATCCAATGGTCAAGATTGTTGTTGGTAAAACCAACAACTTGTGATTTAATTTTGATTAAATATATTTGATAAATCAAATATATATTAATACCAAATTAAACCAACCAAATAAGGAGAGAGAGAACAATGAAGATCCACCTTCCCCTTTGAAGGGAGGTGACGGCCACCAATCCCACAAGGGATTTGGTGCCGCCCCCTCCTTTCCTAATGGGAGGGCAATCTCATGGATTCCATGAGATTGCATATCTCCTTGTTTTTCTCTCAACTTATTATCCAACAATTATTTGTTGGTATTTTATTCACCAAAAATAATTCTCAATTATTTTGGGAATATTGCAATCTTGACATTGGAAAATTGTGAATCATATTCACATCCCAAAACTAAATGTAATTTATATTTTCAATTAATTAGACAATGTATATCCAATACACATTAATAATTAATCCACAAATATAAATTATAATAAGCTCTCTCTAATATATTATAAATCACATTTATAACATATTAAGAATAATTGGATATTACTATCCACATTATTCTTATCCATAATAATTAATCACATTTAATTATATTGGATAATCTCTCATACATTATGATAATTAAATCACATTTAATTATCAATTTCTCATTGCTTAGATCTTATGGAATTATTCTTAAACCATTTAAGAACAATGTTATTACTCCTTAGATACTTGGAGATAAGGACAGGGCGATTGTATTGTTCCACGTATAGTGACTTGGATATTGAGATCACATCTCAAATCCAGATCCCATGGACCTCTCATAGATGCTTGACTAAGTCAAGACCGTAAACCTAATCTTCTCATTGCATCTGAATCTCATTTAGATCAATGTCCAGTATATGGACTAAGATTAGGTCACTTCTCTAATGAAAGGAGTCACTAAAATCCAGACCTGTTTCATCACTCCCTCGGAATGGAAGCGTCATGGTTATACAATCGTTTATGATCAAATCACCCTTCAGGTATTCCCAATACCTGCACATCCTGCATACTGGAAGACTTATGATCATTATGAAGATATAGATCATTTTTACACTGTCATCTTCATAGTCTGATCATCAAGTTTCTCAATCTTGATCCTTGGGATATGGTATAGATCATATGCTTTCACAAAGCATATATCTTTACCTTCAAATTCATATCATGCTTCTAAAGCATGATTACCATGCATGGAATTTGGTCAATCCCAATACCTCATGAGTGAGCTCATGTCTCCCGGTTAACAAGTGAACCTGTATGATCCCTTTGAGAGATCATATTACTCATATGCCCTTACATGCACACCAGCTCGTCGGTATATAGACCTTGGTTAGGTCATCAACCTATCGGTCTGCCAAATGTACATACTCAGACATATAGCAATACATCTGTCTCTGGTCAGAGGATGCTTGCCTGTGATGTGATAGTATTCATCATAGGTCTTTGGTTATCTCGATCTCGTTAAGTCAACTCATTGACTCAACTAATCTGATACCTCCGAATCAATATTCCCATGCAGAGGACCTGCATCAAGAGGTTGATCAGATATCAGTCTAATGCGATAGGATTGCCATCTCCCACTCAGACTGGAGATCACTACTTGTTAATCATTGATGATGCTTGATGAGTCCTCTATCTAACTCCTTAGATATTCATCCAAGCATCAGCCTCTATGGTTCATTCAATGAATCAAAAGCTGTATGATTATCAAGTTGGCCATGGTACATAACCCTAATTGTACAGAGGGACCTTATAGTGCATTCATTCATTCAATATCAGAAAGGGAGTAAAACATAATCAATAACTTTTATTGATAAATCATTAATTACAATAACATTTATTGTATGAATGGTTCGCCTCGGGCTCAAATTGCTAACAGTGACTACACTGGCCACCCTCCAGTTCCTTTATCCTTCTTCTAACTTCTCCCCCAATTCGATTGTGAACACAACGTGACAGACCTTGGAAAGGAATAGCTGATTCCCCGAGGACGAGTTACTGGAGAGGAGATTTGCATGGTAGTCTGACATTCTGGATGGGAAGAGCTAAAACCTTTCATACATATGAGTCGATTGCTCAATGTTCATACGTGATACTTTGGGAAGAGGATTGATCTAAGATGACTTTTGAGCCGAAACTGTGACAATGATGTATAGAACTTGAAGGCTGTCGATTTTAAAATTCTAAGTCTCACAGAAGTTCCGACACACTAATAATCCAAAGGTCCGACAGAGCTCCAACCTACAATTTTATGAAGATAAGTTTAATATTCAATATTGTCCTACTTTCTTTATTTTCCCTTTCCTTTTCTTCACTTATTCTTTCAAATAAGTGTTTGCTAAGTGACTAGCAAAAGTAAAGCATAGGGGGATGATGAATCTGCGATTTGTCATCTTTATTCATTTATTTTAGCTTAAAATCCCTTATAAAACATCTGCATATAACACTAACTCCATATTCTTACTAACGTGCATCTGTGTGTAAACATTGTACACTTTGTACTAATTTTAACCTAAAATAAATAAAGAAAGAAAGAAAGGAAAAATAAAGAAAATAAAAAAGGAAGAATGTATACAGGCTGACCCGAACCTCGAGAGAAGGTCAAGACTTGATCTGATCAACCGGGAATAAAGTAGGAGGAGATAGGGTCCTTAAGCAGAAAATCCAAAAACATATGTGTGTTGTTGTAAATAATTCTCACTTAAACCGACACTAATTTATTTGTGCCTTAATTGACTTCAATTGTAATAACTTTCAATACCAAAGTTGTAAATAAAAATGTGTCCTAATTAATAAAATAACTGCATAATTAAATCATGTACAGAATAAAAGCAACCACACTTGGAAAAAACCACTAAGGACTAATTGAAAGACCAATTCCGGTTCCATATGAACTCAAATAGAACCAATCTCACTTCCATTGGATTCTAAATTAAATTATCTTTAAAATGGCTATGATCTTATAATTTTTGGAGTTACGAGTAATTAGTTGGTTTTCCGGGGTGGTTTGTGCAATTTTCCCATATATTTTATAAATATTATATTTATATATATTTTTAAATTATTCTTAATAATTTCTAAAAAAATAAAAAAATAAAAAAATATTTTTTAAAAATTCCTCATTTACCCTTGTATATAATATCATATATGTATATAATATATGTATATAGTTGCTATTTTTAATTAACAACCATAAAAAAATAACTTTTTTATTTCAAATAAATAAAGTGAAGAAAATTTAAAATATAGATAATTTTGTAAATAGTTTTATCTCTTTATCTTTATCTCATTTCAATTTTTCATCTCTCTTATATCTTTATCCAAAAAGCAAAAAATTCAAATTTTATCTCCATTATCTTTTTTATTTATATGGTTCCTCCCTCATTCCAACTTGATCAATCTTTAGAGAGAGGAATCCGATCTTCGAGAGAAAATTTCGTCGAAAAAAGTGCCTAGCCTCCGAGCCGTCCGGTGACAGCGAGTCAGCCTTCCTTGAGGCAATCACAGTCCATTTCCGCTCCTAAGGTGAGATCCATCCATTTTCTCATTTTTTATCTTAGGTTAATGGTAGTTTATTTCATCGCATTTTAATTCCATCGTCATTTTATTTCTCTTGATCTAAAAAAAATTTATCACGATTTGATTTGCTTCGACTTGATTTTCCATCTCACATTCTTGATCTCCCCGTATTCTATTTCTATCGTCCACGATCTCTCAACTCCGGCCGCATACGATGGCCAGAGATCAGATTCGAAAATCTCATTTCTGCTGGATCCTCGTTCATTTTTCCGAGTTGTTAATAAATTAAAAAACCATTTGTTTTCTTTATCCTTCACATTTTTTTGCAGGATAATTAAAAAAATTTAAAAAATGTTTTTATTTCTGTTTACATTTCCTATTTTTTAAAAAATTTTAAAAAAAACATTTTTCTTTATTCTGCATTCCTGTTTACATTTACTAACCTTTTTCCTTTTTGGAAAAAAAACTACAAAACCAAAAATATATAAAAACTTGCATAATTAAAAAAACCTTTCTTTTACATCTGCATTGTTCTAAAAAAATCTCTTTGCATTGGGCATATTTTCTTGCATTTGCATGTGCATTTTCTAGGATATTATTGACATTTAAACTATATTTGGAATAAAATTGAAGAATGGAGTTTAGTTGGAGCTTAATCCACCTAATTCTCAGAGGAACTTCACCGAGAAATAGGATTTTAGAAGCTTCTGGAATTTGACTTAATTCTTTGAGTTCCACATGTCAATGTGCAGCGTTTGACTCTTAGTGTCTAACCTGGTCTCTTCATTCTGGGTACAACTCTGGAATAGGGAATTAATTGGTACTCTCGCACTATGCACTTAGCTCAACTCAGATGGGATGTTGGAAGACTGTGTGAGTTTCTTTTCTGGTAGCATGGAAATCTAAAGACTGGATTACGGATTGAAATAAAGCTTTAGAAAAAGGATGGACAACTGGACACAATTTTTTCTAAGACCCCAAAACATGTATGGAAACAAAAAGATTCTATATCCGTAGGTTCACAACAAGATCCAAGCAGAACCACCAAAAATCCAAATACAAAGAAGCCACTACCAAATAAATATATGACCAAAAAGATCCAAGCTTCAAGAAAACCTGCAGATCTGGCCAACTTCACAAGGAGAGGTGACTACACTGGCCACCATCCAGTTCTTTTATCCTTCTTCTAACTTCTCCCCCAATTCGATTGTGAACATAACACGACAGACCTTAGAAAGGAATAGCTGATTCCCCGAGGACGAGTTACTAGAGAGGAGATTTGCATGGTAGTCTGGCATTCTGGATGGGAAGAGCTAAAACCTTTCAGACACATGAGTCAATTGTTCAATGTTCATAGGGATACTTTGGGAAGAGGATTGATCTAAGATGACTTCTGAGCTGAAACTGTGACAATGATGTATAGAACTTGAAGGCTGCCGATTTTAAAATTCTAAGTCTCACAGAAGTTCCGACACACTAATAATCCAAAGGTACGACAGAGCTCCAACCTACAATTTTATGAAGATAAGTTTAATATTCAATATTGTCCTACTTTCTTTATTTTCCCTTTCTTTTTCTTCACTTATTCTTTCAAATAAGTGTTTTGCTAAGGGACTAGCAAAAGTAAAGCATAGGGGGATGATGAATCTGCGATTTGTCATCTTTATTCATTTATTTTAGCTTAAAACCCCTTATAAAATACCTGCATATAACACTAACTCCATATTCTTACTAACTTGCATCTGTGTGTAAATATTGTACACTTTGTACTAATTTTAACCTAAAATAAATAAATAAAGAAATAAAGGAAAAATAAAGAAAATAAAAAAGGAAGAATGTATACATGATGACCCGAACCTCGAGAGAAGGTCAAGACTTGATCTGATCGACCGGGAATAAAGTAGGAGGAGATAGGGTCCTTAAGCAGAAAATCCAAAAAAATATGTGTGTGTTGTTGTAAATACTTCTCACTTAAACCGACACTAATTTATTTGTGCCTTAATTGACTCAATTGTAATAACTTTCAATACCAAAGTTGTATATAAAAATATGTCCTAATTAATGAAAATAACTGCACAATTAAATCATGTACAGAATAAAAGCAACCACACTTGGAAAAAGCCACTAAGGACTAATTGAAAGACCAATTCCGGCTCCATATGAACTCAAATTGAACCAATCTCACTTCCATTGGATTCTAAATTAAATTATCTTTAAAATGGCTATGATCTTATAATTTTTGGAGTTATGAGTAATTAGTTGGTTTTCCGGGGTGGTTTGTGCAATTTTCTCATATATTTTGTAAATATTATATTTATATATATTTGTAAATTATTCTTACTAATTTCTAAAATAAAAATAAAAAATAAAAAAATAAAAAAATAAAAAAAATATTTTTTAAAAATTCCTCATTTACCCTTGTATATAATATCATATATGTATATAATATATGCATATAGTTGCTATTTTTAATTAACCACCATAAAAAAATAACTTTTTTATTTCAAATAAATAAAGTGACGAAAATTAAAAATATAGATAATTTTGTAAATAGTTTTATCTCTTTATCTTTATCTCATTTCAATTTTTCATCACTCTTATATCTTTATCCAAAAAGCAAAAAATTCAAATTTTATCTCCATTATCTTTTTTATTTATATGGCTCCTCCCTCATTCCAACTTGATCAATCTTTAGAGAGAGGAACCCGATCTTCGAGAGAAAATTTCGTCGAGAAAAGTGCCTAGCCTCCGAGCCGTCCGGTGACAGCGAGTCGGCCTTCCTTGAGGCGATCACAGTCCATTTTCGCTCCTAAGGTGAGATCCATCCGTTTTCTCATTTTTTTATCTTAGGTTAATGGTAGTTTATTTCATCGCATTTTAATTCCATCTCATTTTATTTCTCTAGATCTAAAAAAAAGTTATCACGATTTGATTTGCTTCGACTTGATTTTCCATCTCACATTCTTGATCTCGCCGCATTCTATTTCTATCGTCCATGATCTCTCAACTCCAGCCGCATACGATGGCCGGAGATCGGATTTGAAACTCTCATTTCTGCTGGATCCTCGTTCATTTTTCCGAGTTGTTAACAAATTAAAAACCATTTGTTTTCTTTATCCTTCACATTTGTTTTGCAGGATAGTTAAAAAATTTAAAAAAATGTTTTTATTTCTGTTTACATTTCCTATTTTTAAAAAAATTTAAAAAAACATTTTTTCTTTATTCTGCATTCTTGTTTACATTTACTAACCTTTTTCCTTTTTGAAAAAAAACTACAAAACCAAAAATATATAAAAACTTGCATAATTAAAAAAACCTTTCTTTTACATCTGCATTGTTCTAAAAAAAATCTCTTTTCATTGGGCATATTTTCTTGCATTTGCATGTGCATTTTCAACGATAGTATTTACATTTAAACTATATATGGAATAAAATAGAAGAATGGAGCTTAGTTGGAGCTTAATCCACCTAATTCTCAAAGGAACTTCATCGAGAAATAGAACTTTAAAAGCTTCTGGTCTTTGACTTAATTCTTTGAGTTCCACATGTCAATGTGCAGCGTTTGACTCTTAGTGTCTAACCTGGTCTCTTCATTCTGGGTACAACTCTAGAATAGGGAATTAATTGGTACTCTCGCACTATGCACTTATCTCAACTCAGATGGGATGTTGGAAGACTGTGTGAGTTTCTTTTCTGGTAGCGTGGAAATCTAAAGACCGGAGTACGGATTGAAATAAAGCTTTAGAAAAGGGAAGGACAGCTGGACACAATTTTTTCTAAGACCCCAAAACATGTACGGAAACAAAAAGATTCTATATCCGTAGGTTCACAACAAGATCCAAGCAGAACCACCAAAAATCCAAATACAAAGAAGCCACTACCAAATAAATATCTGACCAAAAAGGTCCAAGCTTCAAGAAAACCTGCAGATCTGGCCAGCTTCACAAGGAGAGGTGACTACACTGGCCACCCTCCAGTTCTTTTATCCTTCTTCTAACTTCTCCCCCAATTTGATTGTGAACACAACGCGACAGACCTTAGAAAGAAATAGTTGATTCCCCGAGGACGAGTTACTGGAGAGGAGATTTGCATGGTAGTCTGGCATTCTGGATGGGAAGAGCTAAAACCTTTCACACACATGAGTCGATTGTTCAATGTTCATAGGGGATACTTTGGGAAGAGGATTGATCTAAGATGACTTCTGAGACGAAAATGTGACAATGATGTATAGAACTCGAAGGCCATCGATTTTAAAATTCTAAGTCTCACAGAAGTTCCGACACACTAATAATCCAAAGGTCTGACAGAGCATCAACCTACAATTTTATGAAGATAAGTTTAATATTCAATATTGTCTTACTTTCTTTATTTTTCCTTTCTTTTTCTTCACTTATTCTTTCAAATAAGTGTTTGCTAAGGGACTAGCAAAAGTAAAGCATAGGGGGATGATGAATCTGCGATTTGTCATCTTTATTCATTTATTTTAGCTTAAAATCCCTTATAAAACACCTGCATATAACACTAACTCCATATTCTTACTAACTTGTATCTGTGTGTAAATATTGTACACTTTGTACTAATTTTAACCTAAAATAAATAAAGAAAGAAAGAAAGGAAAAATAAAGAAAATAAAAAAAGGAAGAATGTATACAGGCTAACCCGAACCTCGAGAGAAGGTCAAGACTTGATCTGATCGACCGGGAATAAAGTAGGGGGAGATAGGGTCCTTAAGCAGAAAATCCAAAAATATATGTGTGTGTTGTTGTAAATACTTCTCACTTAAACCAACACTAATTTATTTGTGCCTTAATTGACCTCAATTGTAATAACTTTCAATACCAAAGTTGTATATAAAAATGTGTCCTAATAAATAAAAATAACTGCACAATTAAATCATGTACAGAATAAAAGCAACCACACTTGGAAAAAGCCACTAAGCACTAATTGAAAGACCAATTCCAGCTCCATATGAACTCAAATTGAACCAATCTCATTTCCATTGGATTCTAAATTAAATTATCTTTAAAATGGCTATGATCTTATAATTTTTTGGAGCTATGAGTAACAAGTTGGTTTTCCGGGGTGGTTTGTGCAATTTTCACATATATTTTGTAAATATTGTATTTATATATATTTGTAAATTATTCTTACTAATTTCTAAAAAAAATAAAAAAAATATTTTTTAAAAATTCCTCATTTACCCTTGTATATAATATCATATATGTATATAATATATGTATATAGTTGCTATTTTTAATTAACCACCATAAAAAATAACTTTTTTATTTCAAATAAATAAACTGACGAAAATTAAAAAAATTAGATAATTTTATAAATAGTTTTATATCTTTATCTTTATCTCATTTCAATTTTTCATCTCTCTTATATCTTTATCCAAAAAGTAAAAAATTCAAATTTTATCTCCATTATCTTTTTTATTTATATGGCTCCTCCCTCATTCCAACTTGATCAATCTTTAGAGAGAGGAACCCGATCTTCAAGAGAAAATTTCATTGAGAAAAGTGCCTAGCTCCGAGCTGTCTGGTGACAGCGAGTCGGCCTTCCTTGAGGCGATCACAGTCCATTTCCGCTCCTAAGGTGATATCCATCCGTTTTCTCATTTTTTTATCTTAGGTTAATGGTAGTTTATTTCGTCACATTTTAATTCCATCGTCATTTTATTTCTCTAGATCTAAAAAAATTTATCAAGATTTGATTTTCTTCGACTTGATTTTCCATCTCACGTTCTTGATCTCTCCGCATTCTATTTCTATCATCCACGATCTCTCAACTCCGACCGCATACGGTGGTCGGAGATCGGATTCGAAACTCTCATTTCCGATCCTCGTTCATTTTTCCGAGTTGTTAATAAATTAAAAAACCATTTGTTTTCTTTATCCTTCACATTTGTTTTGCAGGATAGTTAAAAAAATTTAAAAAATATTTTTATTTCTGTTTACATTTCCTATTTTTAAAAAAAATAAAAAAACATTTTTTTTCTTTATTCTGCATTCCTGTTTACATTTACAAAATAAAAAAAATAAAAAATAGCAACGAGCAGCGGGGTCGTCACCCCTACCACCATCCTCCATCTCGCCACAGCGGCGACCGGCGAGCCAGTGCCGCCCGCGCTCCGTTGTCGTGCCTGCCGCTCCTGCAACCGCATCTTCCTCGACCTCCTGCCGGATTCACGCCGCTGCGCAAGTTCCAGCGGCGCCGCCAACCCAAAGTGACCATCCTCCGCCTAGCATCGCGTCGGCCCGCGTGCCGATCTCCACCGACAGCCGGCGCCGGAGGTCCCTCCGCTCCAGCACGACGCCTCCGCACTAGGCGGCGCACCCCACCGATCTCCATCTGCGACTACACAAGCACGACCCCCTTTCTGCCCTAATCGCCGCACAGAGCGGCTCCGCCCCAGCGCGCAATGCCGATGCCGCCTCGCGCGCCTCCTGTTATCCACCACTTGGGCAAACCCACCGCGCCGCCACGCGTGGACCGCCCTCGCTCCAGTCCGCCAGGCCGCTGAGATCGGCGCTGACCATGGGTGGATCCACATATAGACTAAGGTGGGCACGTGCCCCCCTTAACTTCTTGAATTCCTCTTTTTTGTATCATTGCATATTTAAAAAAGTGTGATAATGTGTAGTTGTGCCTCCTCATCATCCGATATTAGGAATTGGAAACATGCACTATGCCCCCCGTCATCAGAGAATTTTAGATTTGAAATCGTGTCCTCCATCCCTCCTTGTGTCATGTGCACTTCATCCCTCCACACACCTCGTGCACTCCATCTCTCCCCCTGTCCTGTGCACTCCATAACTCTCGGATCCCGACTTGGCTCCGCACATTCTCTCCAAGTTGATGCTCTTCCCGTCTCCCCTCACACACGGTGATAATGCATCCCAACACTTCACCTTCTCCCTTGAGACCCGACGTGCTACAACAAAAACTAAGTGCACGTCTCAGTACCAAGCATTCTCGGCTCTCTCACATTTCCACCTATCCATCCAATTGCATACGTACCACGATGAGTAGGAGCACGTCCTGGCACTCCCGACTCCCTTGCAACCTCGCAATCACGCACTCCTAGTCTACACTCCAGCGCATGTAAAAATAATACAATATCTTCATACTTCATAGTCATATGTGTATGTTTGTGCAAAACAAACATCATTTTACCAATTGGATAATGCAATCAGAAACAAACTTTTTTACCGATCCATATTTTACCGTTGTACCTGCTACTTAGATGCTATAGAATTGTTTAATTGATCATGGTTTTTAGCCATTTTATGGTATTTGTATATTTTCTATGAATTTAAAGCATGGTTTTCAAATCATGATTTTAAAAAAGAAGAGGTCAAGTATCCAGCATCTTATCTCTCATTATTACAATAAATATTTATATGCAAAACATATCTTTATGTCTCTACGTACAAGTTTATTTCTATTGATTTATTTTTTCTTGCAATATTATTTATTTATTATTTATTAGTGTGCCCCACCTACTATATAATCTTAGGTCCGCTACTGGCGCTGACCACAGCCCCGCGCACGGACCGCCTCTACGCTGTACCTCCTCGGCCTCCGTCATCGTTGCGCCGTGCTCCAGGTCGACCTACTCCGTTAGTACCACCAGGAATCACAGAAGACCCCACCTCCGCGCCTCAACTGCCGCCGCCCTGCGCGTGGGAGAAGAAGGGGTGGGCGGCGGCCGACCTCTCTCCCTGTTGGCTCCATCTTTGAAGATATAAAGAGAACAAAACCCTAGGGCATTATTTTATTTGGGTAATTTAAACTTTTCCCCTCTATTTATTTCTTGTTATTAGTTTATGCGAGAACATTAAATATTTGCAGATCAGCCCTATTTATCCGGGCATTATCTTTGCATGTGCTTTTCATTGAAATAAATGTTATTTGTGATCTAAAAATCTTACAAAAATTATGTTATGCTCCTGAAGTTATTATCTTCCTAGCATAAATTTTTCATTGCATTTTAATTTCATTTATTATTTTAAAAAATAAAAAACAATGATATTTTGTCTGTCTGAACTTTGAAAATTCATAAAATTCTAAAAATTGCTTAAAACTTCTAAAAAAAATAATTAGAGTAGTTTTGTCTAAAGGTATTTTAATTTCTGTGCAAATTTCGTGCATAAATCATTTATAAAATCCAAAAAAATGCAAAATACTAAAAATCTTATAAAAATCATAAAAAATTCTACAAAAATCCAAAAATAGTGATTTGAGTTCATGTTTGTAGATAATTGCTTCTATTTTGTCATAAAATTAATTACCAGGAGTTTTGGGCAATTAAAATATTTTTAAGTTGCAAATTACTCCAGGTTGTGCATAATTTCATATTTTTTACTGTCTGATTTTTAAAAAATACAAAAACATCTGAAAATTTCACAAAAATTCTCAAAAACATTTCAAAACTTTTAAACCCAAAATATTTTTTCTGGATGTTTTGAGCATTTTTGTTATAATTGGAAATTTCAAAAAAAAAGGAGTTGGTGTGTATATTTCTTATGCTTGTGCATATTGTTTGTTATTTGAAAATTTTAAAAAATTGCAAAATCAAAATCACTAAAAATTTGAAAATCAGAAAATAAAAATAGAAATAAAAAAAGATAAAAATCACAAAAACCAAGGATAGTTATCTTTTGAGATTCCTGTTTTTCTCTTTAATTGAATAACCCTCGAGATTTGTAGCCTCCCTGAGTTCGACCCTGTCCGCTATACAGGTTAATAAAAGTAAAAATAAAAAAATATTTGTTTATTTGTCAATGGATTTTTGGGGGTAGCAACAACTTACACATCATTAATTTCCGTCCTCGAGAAAAATGTGTCAAAGGGGGGTGGGGGGTACGTCTAGCTCATGAGTCCAAGCCCGTGCATGTATAGGCTCTCCGAATGTGTGATATGAAGTCTGGTTAATGTGGGCTTGAGAACTAGGTTCAATCAAGTCAGGACGATCATATTGTGCAAGCCTTTCCATTCGGTATGTTCGATCGACCAAGTTGTGTCCTAAGATCAAGTCAAGATGTGTATATATGGATTGTTTTCTGGTCCCATCTTGAGGTGAGAATGAGGTCTGTGGGGGCACATCATTCTGCCGAGAATTTGTCTCAATAGTGGCCTTCTCTTCAAATTGCTCATTGATTCCCGCAGGCGACCGACTATAAGGTGTGTTTGCCCAGGTTGGAAGTGCAGGGGTGTAAGAAGGTGGGGTAGGTGAGAAGTACAAAGAAGTGGGGAAGTTAGTCGAAGTTCTGACTTCACAGTCTCGATGGGGGTATGAGGAGGAATAAGTAGGTGAAGATGATCGGATTATGGTCGAAGAGGAGTGACCTGGGAGGTCATGGTATTGGGACCAATATCCCGACATCTTAAAGAGGAATGGATGAATGGGAGGAACGAAGTAGAGAACGTTCAAGTACACAGAATAACCACACACAGACATACACAAAACAAACGTAAGAGGCAAACCCGAATTCACCGACTCAACACGTGAGGGCTGTAAAGGTTCAACCAAATTATCTTCTCAATTCTAGTTGGTGGTAAGATAATATTTGAAAGAGTTAACGAGCTGTTAGGTACATGTACTCCCCTACAACTGGCCCGGTTCTTACAACTAGTTGGACTACTTTCTGCCGATATGGGAGTAGGTACAGATCGTAAAACATAACTACCTATTCTTTGAGGACAAAGCTTTATAAGGCGTTCTCTAAACTCCAACTATGCTAAGGAAATCCGGATTTGGTTTACCGACTACCCGTAGATCCTCACTGAGAAGTAGCTAATCACTAAAAAGAAAAAACTAGTAGTTTGTAAGAAAATCTTGGCTTGCGCTCTATCCTAGGGTCGTCTCTCTCTCACTTGCAAATAAATCAAACAATGACCGGGTTGCCCTCCTGCAAACAAGGGTTAATTTTAGTCAATTTTTTGGGTTCGATTAAATTAGTAGTCTCGATTTTAGAGATTAGTTGTCACTATAATTAATCCACACAAGCAATCATGTCTACCGTTCAGTCCCAATTCCTTTATCCTAGTTTAGAAAAATCCAGAGAGAGAATTGGAAAAAGCTAATGCAATCAAGAAAATGATGATGAATGCTTGAGTAAGAAGACATACAGTGCCTCCAACTCTCTACATGTGGGATGCAATATAGAATTGAAATTTTACACTATATGAAATGCAAACGAGAAAGTTGTTCCTAGACAGACAGTTCTATTAGCGAGTGATAAACAAACTAATTGGCTAATAGATTTGCTATCTAAGTGTGTCTCGTTAAATGTGATGTGTGGTCCTAAATTTTACAAGCACAAGAAATAAGATAAATGCTCTAAGAGCCGCGAGTGTAGATTCTACTCTACGTCAATCAACCACACGACCATGAAGGATCCACTGTCCAATCTCGATACACGTGCGAGATTCCAAACGGAATACACTAGAAATCAAGCAATTATTACAAGTTATTTTTTTTCAAAAACTAAAATTCTCTCTTCAAAAATCTCATGGGCATCTCAACAGCCAACTTGATCCACGAATCGTCGGTCTCCGATGCACTTCGAGATGTGTTAACTTCAAGAAAGCTACTTCAAGTCCACCAGGCCCTCGCACAAAAGGATAAAAAATTATATCAGAGAGAGATAGAGATATATCAAATATACAAAAAAATAAATAGAGAAATAGTTAAAGAAAATGAAATAATTACAAGGTGGTTCGGGGATCAGACTACTCAAGTGAATGGAAAACCTAAATCTAATCTTCTAAAATATCGTTTGCCTCCTCGACAACGGTATCATTTTATAGACCCATGATTTACCCTATTTAATTAGTCACTTTTGAGGTAGTCGGGCAATCATGATCGATCAAAAATTAACACACGAATGGATGAATATCAATGAATTATCTACAAAATTATTTATTCCAAAGAAAAGATTATGCAAATTTTAAGTCTCAAAACAAGAACAAAAAAGTAGTTATTTAATGTTTGTTCCTCAAATAATTAACAGAAATAAATGTAAGGATGACAAATGTAAATTACCCAATAAAACATGATGTGCATGTGCTTGAGTTGGAGCAGGGGGTCTTTTAAAATTTCAGAAACCTTCAGGGGTGGAGTTGTAATTTTTATGATATTTTATTCAATTCCGCAGAGTTTATGCTTTTTCATTCAACAAAAGATGGAGGCTATGGGTGGCGCCACCCCTCTTGCCACGACCGCGACGAAGAGGCGGTGATGATCGGTGGCTCACGGGTTCACGGAGGGGCTTCGAGGTGCAACACAGGAGGCGGTGGCGAGGCGCTAGCGGTGCACCTAGCACGGAAGGACGCCACTCAAGCAGCGTTGAGGAAGCAATGTTGATGGTGTTTGTGGAGCGCACAGACTTCGATCGAGGGTTGGATATGTGGAGGTGTCCCGTCCAGATGATGAAGGAGTCGACGTGTTGTGGTTTCACGAATGGTGATGGTGTGGTTGGGCGCTCGCGGCGGAGGTTGGTGGTTGATGGTGGCGATGGTCGTTGATGCGTTGTGATGGATGTGCCGGTGGTTGCGGGGCAGCGAGCAGAGGGCCGCCGAGCGCGGTCGCGGGCGCCGGCTTGTGGATGTTTTTTTATTGTTTTGTAAAAATAGAAATTGTATAGTAAAAAAAAAACTTTTTTATTATTTTTTAACAAAACAGAATTGTAAATAATCTTTTTTATTTTTTAATTTTAACCTGCAAAATAAATGTTAAAAGAATGTACATATTTTTATTTTTTTATTCTTTTTATTTATAGACAAATTAGGACGCGACCACGACGATTTGGTCGAAAATCAAAATGGAATACGTGAGAGGAGATCCGACGAAAAAATGAGGAATGGATCTTGTCTCCGACCACCATGCGTAGCCAGAGTTGAGAGATCATTGGAGGTAGAAAGGAAGGCAGCGAAGTAGATCACAGATGTGAAATGAAAAACTCGAAGGTTGCGTGACGGATCAAATCATAAGATCTAGATAAAAAAATTGACGATGAAATAAAGAGGCGAAAAATAAAACTAAGATTAACCTAGGATAAAAATAAGAAGAAAATATTGTAAATCTCATCTTAGGAGCGGAAAAGACCTTGATCACCTTGACGAAGGCTGACTCGTTGTCACCGGATGGCTCGGAGTCTAGGAACCCTTCTACGAAAAGAAGACTCTCAGAGATCGGGCCTCCTCTCATCAAAGATCGATCCACTTGAAAAGATGGATGAGGAGCCATATTAATAGAAAAGATAGGAATCGAAATTTGAATTTTTGAATTTTTGGATGAAGATAAGAGATAAGAGAGAATAAAAATTGAAATGAGATGAAGTAAAGAGATAAGTGTAAAAAATATTTACAAAAATTAACTAATTTTTTGTATTTTCGCCATTTTATTTATTAGAAAATTAAATGCTATTTTTTGTGATAGTTAGTTAAGAAAATTAAATATATACATATGCTATATACATATATGACATTATATACATGGGTAAATAAGCAATTAGTTTTTGTTTTAAAATTTTTTATTTCATTTTCATTTTTATTATTTTTATTATTTTTTATTTTAATTAAGTAGTAACAATATTTACTAATAAAATATCTACACATAAATGGCAAAACTGCACAAACCACCCTAGAAAACCGACTTTTCAACCGTAACTCCAAAAATTATAAATTACAACCACTTGTTTAGCCAACATTTTTATGTACAACTTTTATTTTGAAAATTATTTTATTTAATAAATTTATAAACAAATAAAATAGTGTTTGTTTTATACAAATATACAAATTAAGGGATAAGTATTTACAACACACATTTTTTGGATTTTCTGATTAAGGACCATATCTCCCCCTACTTTTCCTGGTCGATCAGGTCAAGTCTTGACCTTCTCTCGGGGTTCGGGTTAGCCTTTTATCTATTACATATATACAATCTTCTTTTCTTTTCTTTATTTTAGCTTTATTTATTTATTTATTTATTTTGGTTAAAATAATATACAAATATGCAATATTTACAGACAAATGCACATTAGTATAGATTTAGTATTATATACATGTGTTTTATAAGGATTTTAAGCTAAAATAAATGAATAAAGATGATTAGTCACACATTCATCATCCCCCTGTGCTTTACCTTTGCTAGTCCCTTAGCAAACACTTATTTGAAAGAATAAGTGAATAGAAGAAAAAATGAAGGAAAAATAAAGAAGTTAGGACAATATTTGAGTATAAAACTTTTCTTCATAAAATTATAGTTTGGAAATCTATCAGACCTTTGGATTATTAGTGTGCCGGGACTTAATGGGAGATGGCCGGGACCTTAATGGGAGATGGATTTAAAACCTAACAACCTCTAAGTTCCATAAGACTCCTATTCATGTCACCTCAACAATCAGGTCAGAACAAGTCTACATACACAAATTCTTGTGACTATGAATCTTTACTTGTATGGTGTAAGTGAGATATACCCCATCTCAAAAGTAGCAAAGAAACAACCTCTCTCAACAAGGTAACTCTAGTTCCCTGATCTTGCAACTCTTTCCTCGAGGAGCGAAGATATTCCCTTCTAAGTTCAAGTACAACCAGCTCAAGAAGAGGGGATGGAGAAAAGAATGGACGGTAACCAGTGTAGCTACCTATCCTAGGATGCGTGAACAATGTAGCCAAGTCATCCGCTGTAGGCTTACGAAAAATTGTCTTTGAAGCATTTATTATATGTATATTTTTTATCCTTGTATATACACTCCGGCATGCATTTTATTTTTCAATCAGGGTTGTTCACTTTTGGAGAATCTGCATTTTTCCACACTTGTTTTTGAAAGTATATACAAGGTATAGCATGTACATAAGGATTTTTTCCTCTTGAGTCAGTAGACAATTCCTCTTTTGAAGCATTATTGCAACCCCACATCATCCTGTCTTTAGACTTCAACATCTCTAGACCAGGTTGAGAAGCACTTCATTCTCTAGAGGAAGATGAGAGGTTCCGCCTAGATGTACTACGCTCGTATGCTACCCCAAGACAAAAGATTCTGCCTCCTCACTACCTCATCCATGAAGAGCTACATGTAGAGTGCTTGTCCAAGATAAGTCATGGTCTAAAAGAATCATGCATGTGTTGTTAAATATTCTACTTACGCTACTCAAGATGACATGTGAACATAGTCTTATGGACTCAAAGAATTAAGTCACTAGGGCCTGAAAAGTCTTAACTCCATTTCTTACAAGGTTCCTCTGAAATTAAGTGGATTAAGGTCCAATTAAGCTCCATTCTTCAATTTTATTCCTGACCTAGTTTAAATATAAATACTATCAGGAAAAATGCACATGCAAATGCAGAAATATATGAATAGTACAAAGAAAGCCTTTTTTAAAAAAATGATGCACATGTGAAAAGAACATTTTTTGAAACAATTTTCTAATTTTGAACTTTTTATGTATTTTTGGAGAAAAATGCAGATGTGAAGGGAAGATTTCTCTCTCTCTCTTTGGATTATGCAAAATTTTATAGACTTTTAGTTTTGTAATTTGTAGGGATTTTTTAAAGGGAAATGAGTTAGTAAAATATATACAAGTATAGACAACAAGGATTTTTTTTATTTTGTGTGATTTTTTATTGTTTTTTGTTTTTTTACACACATGGATTTTATGAAATTATATGCATATCCCCATAATAATTATCTTAAAAGTACGAGTTATGTCTAAAGTATATATACAATATATATGACACCCCCGTATACTTAGCTCAAACTATGTCCTCATAGTGATCCGAGAGTGACAAAGGAAGACATAACTCGTGCTAAGTATAGAAAAGTGAAAAGATTCCTATGCTACAACGACTCAAAGAAAAGATAAAAAGAAGAGAAGTTGGTGATCCCCCCATACTTAGGATCAAGTAATCCTAAGTATAATAGAGTGTACAAAAGGAAAAACCGATGAAGAGAATGTACAGACTCAATGGAAAACACAAAAAACACGATATGAACAACATCACCCTCCCTATACTTAGGGTGGAGTATCCCAAAGTATATGAAACAACAGGAGTGGTGAACACGACGGATATGAACAACACAAATACTTCACCCCTCCTATACTTAGGATAAAGCACATCCTAAGTTTAACATATATACACACGGAAAAGGGGTGAATGATAAAACAAGAGAAGAAAGAATGAAACGAAAGGATATACAAAAGGTAGTCAGTTCATGTTTCGGACGTAGAAGATAGAATCAAAAGATCATCGTCTGATGCCAAAGATATAGAATCTACAACGGACAAGCATGTATCATGATCTAGATATGGCTTCAGCAATTGTCCGTTCACAACAAATCGTTGTACCTCAGATGACAACCCAGATATGACAATACTTCCATTGTCAAGAACAGCTCTCACAATGAACGATCCTGACCATTTGCTTTTCAGTTTTCCTGGAAACATCTTCAACTTAGCATCAAATAACCAAATTTTCTGATAAGGAAAGGAAGTTCAAATGTGTTTATCATGCCAACGCTTGACTTTCTCCTTATACTTGAGTGAGTTATCATATGCAAAGTCTTGGAATTCTAGTAATTTATTCAAATATAACTTCCTGTTCTTTCCTGCCTTCTCATAATCAAGATTGCATACACGGAGTGCCCATAAAGATTTGTGAATTAATTGTACTGGAAGGTGGCAAGGCTTTCCATACATTAATCTGTAGGGAGACATACCCAAATGAGACTTGTACGAGGTCCGATAAGCCCATAGAACCGAATCAAGCATCTGAGACCAGTTCTTCCTATCTGGACGTACAAGTTTTTGTAATATCGTCTTTATCTCCCTATTTGAAATTTCTACCAAGCCATTAATATGAGAGTGGTAAGGAGACACAACTCTATGCTCAATGGCGTACTCCTTCACAAGCTTCTTTACTTCTCTATTAATGAAATGGCTTCCCCCAACTGAAATCAGTATTTTGGGAATCCCGAACCATGCAATATAGTGATCCTTGATAAAGGAACACACTGTACGACTATCTACGGCTCGGGTGGGGATAGCCTCTACCCATCGACTAAAATAATCCACGTCGAGCAGGATGTACTGAAATCCCTGACTGACAGGAAATGGGTCCATGAAGTATATACCCTAAGCATAAAAAACATCAGAAATCTGTATGTATCTTAGGGGCATGGTATCTTTGGAAACAATGATTGCTCCCATTTTCTGACAGTCGGTACAACCTCGAACATACTCTGTAGCATCCTTAAACAATGTGGGCCACCATAGGCCACTCTGTAAAACCTTTGTTGTCGTGTGTTTCCCGAATAATGCCCACCAGATTCTAATTTGTGATAGTGCTCAAGTACACTAGTGTGTTCCTCTTGAGGAATACACCTTCTCCAGATACAATCCACACCCTCACAAAATAGGCATGGATCCTCCCACTGGTAATAATGAATCTCTAACAAAAATATGTCTACCTTGTACTTCGACCAATCTTGTGGAACTTTCTTGGAGACAAGATAGTTCACAATATCAATATACCATAGGAGTGAGTCCACAGACAAAATGGCCTCATCTGGAAAGGTTTCGGAAATAGGGATCTTGTTCTGCTCAGAGATCTTTGCATCTGTAATACGGGAAAGGTGATCTGTCACAACATTTTTCACTCCAGGTTTATCTCGAATCTCTAAATCGAATTACCGGAGAAGAAGGATCCATCTGATAAAGTGTAGTTTGGCATCCTTCTTTGCCTGCAAATATCGTATGACAGTGTGATCCGTGTATATAATAACATGGGAACCAATGAGGTAAGATCTGAACTTTTCTAGCCCAAACACAACTGCTAACATCTCTTTCTCTGTAATTGTATAATTTCGTTGTACTTCATCCAGAGTCTTGCTAGCATAGTGTATAGAAAATGGTATCACATCCCTTCTCTGTCCTAAAAACACTAGTAACCATCTCTTTCATTTGATTGAATGCAAGGAGGACTTTCTCATCAACAACAAAATCATTCTTCTTACACAGAAGCTCAATCAAAGGTTTGGCGATTTTGCTGTCCTTTATGAATCGCCTATACAATCCTACGTGTCCCAGGACCTCAACTGCTTCAAATTCTGCGGTGGCTCTAACTTGGAAATCACATCAATATTAGCCGGGTCAACCTCCATACCATGTTTGGAGATGATATGGCCCAATACAGTCCCATTAATCACCATAAAGTGAATCTTCTCCCATGAGAGCACTAGGGTTACCTCACAACAATGTTGAAGAACTCAGTCTAAATGAGTAAGACATGTCTCAGAACTATCCCCGTAAACCAAGAAATCGTCCATGACGACCTCAAGGAAACTACCCACCATGTCAGCAAAAATGACCAATGTACACTTTTGGAATGTAGCGGGAGCGATACACAATCCAAAGGGCATCCGTCTAAAGGCGTAGGTGCTAAACGACAAGTAAAAGTAGTTTTCTCCTGCTCCTCAGGAGTGATAGCAACTTGGTTGTATCCCGAGTACTCATCCAAGAAGCAAAATAACTCTTTCCCTACCAACATCTCAATAATCTGATCAATAAAGGGCAGTAGAAAGTGATCCTTCTTGGCAGCTGAATTCAGGCATCGGTAATCTACACAGACATACCATGAAGTAGGTACCCGGATCGGAATCTCCTCACCACAGTCATTCTTTACGATTGTAATCCCGGATTTCTTCGGGACCACATGTCAAGGGCTGACCCACTTGGAATCCGAAATGGGATATATAAAGCCAGAATCACACCATTTGCGATCTCCTTCATGACAACCTCCTGTAGATTTGGATTTAAACGGTGCTGACATTCACGGGAGGGTTTACAGTTATCCTCTAGGTATATATGATGCGAGCACAAAGCTAGATTAATACCAAGGAGATCCGAGATATTCCATCCTATGGCCTTGTGATTTCTCTCAAGAACCTCTAGCACGCAATATTCTTGTTCAACGATCAAATACGAGATGAGGATGACCAAAAACATTTGGAGGGGGGGTCCTGCAAGGAAGGCATATTTCAATGTTGATGGTAAAATCTTGAGCTCATGTGGGGTCTAAATTGGCTCTACAATAACCTCTGCTACTGCATTGGTAGACAACATATGATATGTACTCTGTCGACTGTCCACCTTGGCTACTAACGGCTCAGCAAGTAAAATCTCTGATAGATCTGCAATGAATGATCTCTACTCAGAAAGGAGGGGCTCATCAGGGTGTTCAACATTCTTATCAATTAATGGTTCAGGTATCTCAGAAATAATCTCAGAAAGATGTCTCTCATCTGTGCATCAATCAGGAAATTCAACGCATGGCTCAGATATCTGTACTTCAGAATTCTCAGAATGAGGCCTATCATCAGTTTCTTAGAAAAGTATATCAAAGGAATATCAGAAGGTGACTTTATAAACTCAGATTGATCCTCTAAAATCAACTCAAACTGTCCATCAACAACTGGCTCAATTGGACCACCAAGGGAACTCTTGTAAACTGTGCTTTCCATAGAGTACTTTTGAGAAAGGAACTCCTGGGTATCTATAAAATCAGTGAAAAGATCTATCTCTTTGAATTCAGCAAGAAAATCATAGTCATCTGGCTTTGCTATAACTTTCTCTATCTCATCTGCTGCAGGTGGCGGTGAGGTCTAGGATCATAGATCGTCTCAATTTTCACCCTTGTCACTGCGAGAATGAAAGATGATCTCTCTAGTATCATAATCAATTGTTGCTTTGTCCATTCGGAGGAGCGGTCGACCTAGTATGATCGGGGTATGGAGTAACGATGCAGGTGTGTCCATATCCATGACAACAAAATCAATAGGGAATTTCATTCCCTACACCGTTACGATAACGTCCTCTAAAATGCCTCTTGGTCTCTTAATCGATTTATCAGCAAACTGAAGGATCATCATGGTTGTTTTAAGAGGCCCTAATCGAAATTCAGTTGGTAAAGAGGAAGGCATGAGATTGATGGAGGAACCGCTATCGAGAAGAGTACGATCAAATTCTTGATCAAAGATATGGCAACGGATGTGAGGTGCTCCCTTACTTTTCTTTTTAGGTGGGAGGTTACTGATGGCATGAACTATGGCCATGGTCAAGATGTGTTTCTCTGTTTCCTTTCGTCTATCCTTCCTTGGTTGACGCCTTTGTGTACATGCCTCTTTCATTCCCTTTTTTATCGTAGGCATGTATTCCACGACCTTCAGGAGTGGCATCTTTAAAAAAATGTTCTGTAAGATCTCAACCACTCCAGGATCAGATAAGGATATTTTTAATTTTTGAATTTTCTTTGATTTGAGAGCAGAAAGAAATGGCACTGAATCAGAATAAACATGCAAACGTTCATTTACATTATTCAATGTAGAATCCTCATGTACAAAAGGACAACCAAAATTAGTATGTACAGTGTTGTCCAAATCAGGTGGAGGGAAAACATAATCTAAAACAGAACGGGACGCTGCTACTGGCGAAGAGGAAGAATCTGCGATTGGTATATTCTCCCTTGTTGATGGTGATCTACATCTGCTTGGTGAAGGTGGTGGTCATGGCGGTGAAACTCCAGACTTGGGTGCTGCTACACTGGTCCTCTCGACTGTTGGTGAAGAAGATGATGCTCTCTCATTGGTTCGATCTCCCAACCCCAACTGGTGTGTAGGCGGCTGCAAACTCCTACTGCTCCTAAGATGAATGGTGTAAGATAAACATGTAAAATCAAGGGACATACCTACCTCAGAGGTGGGTAGGCTATTGGCGACCTGCTCCTTGCGTTTGAAATTGTTGGGGTTGGCTTTGACCTGTGATGGAATCAGTGTCTTGGTGGTGGTCAGGTCATCGATCCGCTGAGTCAGTTCATTCATGTTCTTCATGAGCAATGCAAGTTGGTCCAATGCTGGGTTGATTGAAGGGGCCTCAGGTTGCTCACTGACTGACTGTCGCTGAGATTGATAGTACGGAGGTTGTTGGTAACCATACGTATTTGATAATGAGGAGGAGGAGGGGGATGATATTGTCCATAATATACAGTCTGTTGCTGGTTAGGATGAGGAAAATACATGGACTGCTGTTGTGGTTGGCCTTGCCTCCAATTTTGGAACTGTGGTGGAGACTGAAAGTGAGGCTGGAACTACTGGTGCTGGTACTACTGTTGTCTGCCTCCTTGAAGCTGGTGGGTGGGTCTCTGACCCTGCTGTGAACCCAGTTGGCCTTGTCCTAACGGACGGGGCTGGTTTCGCTCATAGTCGAACCAGATACTGTTCACCTTCTGAATGACAGGTGGAGGTGGAGATTGCTGCTCAGGAATGTAGGCTACTTCATGTTGGTATGGAACTATCTGATGTGCATGCTACTGAACCTGATCAAGTGTTTGCTCGTAGTAGACATGCTAAACTGTGGATGGTCCTCCGCTACTCTGCAGGGTGGAAGAAGTTTGCTCCCTAGTAGAAGTATCAACTGTTGCACTCACACTGTGAACTTGACGAGTCCGATAATCGCGGTTTTAAAAAGTTGTTTTTATATTTCGTGCTTAAAGAATAGAATGTCGTTCATTATAGGCGGCGATCGAAATCAGTCAAGAATACCACAAATATTTAATCAATTTTTATTCGAGTGTTTTTATGTTTATTTTACTTGGGCAAGTCTCAAGGTCGAACACAAGGAGGCAAAGGAACAACCTAGAGTTCTGTCTATCAAAAGTCTTGCATGGTTTTCGAGGCGGTCTATTTTTGGAATTTTTAATGCAAATAAGGGATGTGAGATACAAATTCAGCCTATTTCAGGGACTAAAATGTATTTTTTTTGGGATTTTTGGATGAAAAATGAATTTTTTTATGAATTTTTAAATGCAAACAGAATGATTTTCAATATTTAATTATGATAAATACTAAACCTACTTATTTTTGAGGACCAAAATTATCTAAGATTTATCACTAGGTGTTTGATCTCAGAAAAATTGTAAACCTCGAAAATTGAGATCTAATGCCTATTAAAAATCAAATACTGAAATATGTAAAATGATTTTTACAGGGCAAACTATGTGTGCAAATGCAAATCTTTTTGGGCAAACTATATGTCAATTTCTACAATATGTGATTTTTTGGGAATTTTTAGAACAATGATTAATCAATGGCAATTTTAAGAACATAAAATGGGTAAAGTTTGCAATTTTCCACCAAATAATTAATTATTAATTAACCACTTATCACAAAAATATCCATAATGTATCCAAATGTAGAGAATTAAACAACAAACATCGTGCTATTTTTTTGAATAATAAATAAATGACATGTAGAGGTCCAAAATAGAAGGGAACACATGGGTACATATGCAAATGAAAAAAGTAAAATAAATATCAAAAGTGTAGTGGGGGGTCCAATAGTAATTACCTTTAAAATAGGGGACACTGCTGCAATTTTTCCAAGAGGTCACGTGCTAAGCACGTGACCCTTGGTCGGTGGGATCTACGCGTATTATGGAGGAAGGCCGTGGGGCGTTTCTGCAATTGACCCTACGCTGACCCGGGGGATGACAGGCTGATGACGTCCCCCCCGCCCTCACGTGCGTTGCACGTGGCGGGGAGTCTCAGGCTTGGCCCGACGGCGAGGGGCTGAGGGGCCGGCGGAGTAGGGCCGCTCCTGACGAGGCTCCGGCTGTGGATTGTTGTTGTCGATGAAGAAAGTGGTGCACAGCCGTTGGCGGTGGTTTTGGAGGCGAGGCGTTGGCGTTGAAGTAGGAGAAGATGATCGAGGGCAGACGGTCGTCGGAGATGAAAAAGGTGGCGTTGTCGTCCTTTTGCTCCTGGAGGTGGCGCAACAGATCGTTGTCGAAGTGGCCGACACACAGCTAAGGGTCGACGATGAAGAAGCAGGGTGAAGGTGGTGGCACAAGTCGTAGCGGAGACGTCGGAGTGTGAAGCTTCAGATATTGACCGCGGTGGCCAACGTTGTGAATGTGGTCGTCGAAGGCGGAGGAGTAGCGTAGAAGAGGCGAGGTGTACGACGATGAAGGTCGGGAGAGGGAGAGAGAGAGAGTACCTGGGAGAGGGGCTCAACGACGAAGTCGCCGGAGCTGGAGTAACGCTGAGAGAGCGGCTGCGACGAGGTCGAGGGAGGGGGCCTCGGATCACGCCTGCGGTGCTGTCACTACCGGGGGTTGACGGCGGATGACCATGGTCGGGGGTGGCGATGGCTCTTATATAGGAGAGGGGGGTTGAGCGGCTGGCGGCGCGAGATGCGGAGTTGGTTAGAGGCGCGGGACGATCGGTGGTGGTTGGCCGTTGGCGATGAAGGCGGAGACAGCGGAGGAGACGAAGTCAAGGCGGAGAAGTCGGACGTTGAAGATGATAGACAGCGGTCGTTCGATCGGCCATGATCGAACGGCTGCTGGAGCGCCACGTAGCGGACAAAAAAGGGGCAGAGGGCTGCACGTGCTAGGTGCGTGCCTGGAAGGCACGTGCCTCGCACGTGCTAGCCTTTTTATTATAATTAATTTTCTTAAGAATAATAAAATAAGAGGGCAAAAAAATGCTGACACGTGGCGGCCCCAGGTGCCGCCACGTGTCAGCACCAAAAAATCCAAGAATATAGACTTTGTAAAATAAAAAAGAAATAGTAAACGACATCGGATCGAAAAAGTTCCTTCACGAAAAATGCTCGTCTCGATGAGATCTACAATTTTCATGAGACATCAAAGTCAAAATCGATCAAATGCATGAAGTGGATTTTTGGGGTATCCCATATATATAGAATACCTGGATTTTTGGGTTTTGTATTTTTTTGTTAATATTTTTAATTAGATAAAGAATCCGGAAAAAATGTGTAAAAATCAAAGATAAATAAAGACACCTAAGTCTAATTTTTTTGGATTTTCATTAAGAAAATATGTACATAAAATGTAAGATCAAAAACCGCTAAAATACACAATGTACAAAAGAGGCCCAAAACCCAACTTTCACATATGAGCTCCGATTCACTTGAACTTGATCTTGTTTTGAAGGTAATTGAATGTATATTAGTTAGTGAGTAGGATCAAATCGGACACTGGATGGGGAAGATATGTGGCTTTTAGTCCGAAAATCCTGAAACTAGGGTTTGAGTTTTTGATCCACTTATTTGGGTTAGTGACTTTTTTGTATTTTTCATTTATTCTTGTGAGTGATATGTACACAATGGTGGTGGTTTGTGTCATTCGTAGTTAGCATGAAGGAGTTAAAAATCCGGAAAGTTAGGCTATTTACAGGTCATTTTTGGCATGGATTTTTGGCTTCTTATTTTGTGCAAAAATTATGGATAAAATGCAGTTCTTATGAAAACATGCATGAATGCTAATTATGCATAATAAATGCAGATATGCTATTGATTTTGAGGGATTGGAGCTTAATAAATGAGATTTAGAGTGATGAATCCGAGATTCATCATCCCCCTATACTTAAACCATGCTCGTCCTTGAGCATCAAAAAGAAATGCCATGAGGTGAAATGAGATTCGGTTCCATACTAAGACCATGAACTGAAGGTGAAAGTGAAACTAGACTCGACCTTTGGATTACTTGTGTGTTGGAACTTCTGTGAGACTTAGAATTTTAAAATCAACAGCCCTCAAGTTCTACACATCATTGTCACAGTTTCTGCTCAGAAGTCATCTTAGATCAATCCTCTTCAAAAGTATACCCTATGAACATTGAACAACCGACTCATGTGTGTGAAGGGTTTTAGCTCTTCCCATCCAGAATGCTGGACTACTGTGCTCCTCTCCTCTCCAGTAATTCGTCCTCGGGGAGTCAGGTATTTCCTTCTAAGGTCTGTCGTGTTGTATTCACAATCGAATTGGGGGAGAAGTTTAGAAGAAGGGGAAAAGAACTGGAGGGTGGCCAGTGTAGTCACCTCTCCTTGTGAAGACGGCCAGTGTAGCCGAGTCTCCACCAAGATCTGCAGGTTTGTTGAAGCTTGGACCTTTTTGGTCAGATTTTATTTGGTAGAATGCTTCTTTGTATTTGGAATATTTGGTGGTTTCTGCTTGGATCTTTTTTTGCCCCTACGGATATAGAATCTTTTTATTCCGTAAATTTTTGGGGGTCTTAGAAAAAATTGTTCCCAGCCGTCCATCCCTTTTCCGAAGCTTTATTTCAACCCGTACTTCAGTCTTTAGATTTCCACTCTACCAGAAAAGAAACTCACACAGTCTTCCAACATCCCGTCTGAGTTGAGCTAAGTGCATAGTGCGAGAGTACAAATTAATTCCCAATTCCAGAGTTGTACCCAGAATGAAGAGACCAGCTTAGACACTAAGAGCCAAATGCTGCACATTGTCATGTGGAACTTAAAGAATTAAGTCAAAAGACCTGAAGCTCTTAAAATCCTATTTCTCGGTGAAGTTCCTCTGAAAATTAGGTGGATTAAGGTCAAGTCCAGATCACTCTCGGTTTCCGCTCATAACTTGGTTCAGAACCCAATGACTTTTCACAGATGCAGATGAATGCGATGCTGGATGAAGTGCATGTGTGAAATGCAGACACACATTTTTCTTTTTGTGCAAGGGATTTTTTTGTCAATGAATAAGAAGCCATTTTTCAAAATTTTTGGACAAAGTCAGTGTCAGTAGCAAAATCTTTTTTAATTACTTACCCACCCTGTAAATACATATAGACTTACGCGAAAGTACGAGATATGGGTAAAATATATACAAAGTATATATACAGACCCAACTATACTTAGCGAGTGTTGTGTCCTCAAAGCACAAGAAGCGTAATGAAGACATAGCTCGGGCTAAGTGTAAGAGAGTGGAAAATTCACATCCTGAGTATAGAAGAAGAGAGGAAAAGAAGTGGTCTTGATATATGAATGAGGAGAGCATATACAGGTGAGTGTCGGTTTCCCCTATACTTAGGCTCTAGTCAGCCTAAGTGTAGAAGAAGGATGGAAGTGAGGTGATCGGAAGACAGGAGAAGAATGGTATATACAGATGACATCGGTCCCCCCCTATACTTAGGCCTTGTCCTAAGTAGAGGAAGAAGCTGTACAAGGGGATTGATGTGGTCGGGAGGGAGAGTGGGTTTGATCTGATGGATCTTCAATGTCCTCGTTCTGCATGAAATAGATGGCCTCAACTTGAACTATCTGCTCTTTGGGTGATTCAATATATGGCTTCATCAACTGTCCATTTACTGAGAAAGGTTGTGCATCCTCTTTGAGTTCGGCAATATCTACACTTCCATTGGTATGCACATCGATGACAATGTAAGGACCCGTCCATTTTGATTTTAGTTTCCCATGAAAAATCTTTAACTGAGAATTAAACAACCACACTTTCTGCCCAGGAAGAAAGGTCTTGTCTCGAATGTGTCTATCATGCCATCTCTTGACCTTGTCCTTATAAATCACACTGTTGTCATATGCTCGATTTCGGATTTCAATTAGCTCATTCAGATTTAGGTCTCGACATAATTTCCCAAGGTGACAACTCCAATTCAACTTTTTGATCGCCCATTCAAATTTGTGGATCAATTCTGCAGGTAGATGGCATGGCTTGCCATAGATCATACTAAAAGGTGAAGTACCGAGTGGGGTCTTATAGGTTATCCTATAGGCCCATAGAACTTGGTCCGATAGCTTAGACCAATTCTTCCTATCTAGACGAACCAACTTCTGAAGAATACCCTTCACCTCTCTATTAGAAATCTCTTCCATGCCATTAGATTGTGGATGATATGGGTTGACTATTCTATGCTCAAATTTGTACTCCTTAGCCAAAGATCTCATCTCCCTGTTCACAAAGTGGCTACCTCCATCAGAAATCAAAACTTTTGGTATCCAAAATCTTGCAATGATATTATCCTTAATGAATTTACAGACGATTTTGCTATCTGCGGTTCGGGTTGGAATAGCCTCTACCCATCTTGATAAATAGTCAACCGCTAACAAGATGTACTCAAATCCATTGCTATTGGGAAATGGACCCATAAAATCAATCCCCCATGCATCAAAAACATCACAGAAAATCATTGGTTGCATGGGCATTTCATCTCTATGATCGACAGTCCCTCCCATTCTTTGACAAATCGGGCTTGACCGTACAAATTCATTAGCATCTTTAAATAAGGTCTGCCAGTAAAATCCACATTGGAGTACCTTGTGCGCGGTTCTCTTTCCCGAATGGTGTCCTCCAGCCTCGAGAGAATGACAATGTGTGAGGACACTCTGATATTCCTCCTGAGGAATACATCTTCGCCAGACACAATCCGGTCCTTCATAGAAAAGGAAAGGATCGTCCCAATGGTATTTTCTTGAATCTGACTTTAATCGATCAATCATTCTCTTGGTCCAACCAAAGGGAACCTTCTTGGAGACATGATAGTTCACTATGTCGAAATACATGGGGTTGAATCAATGACACAAACTGATTCGTCTGGAAAAGTCTCCTTAATTGGTCTGGTATCAGGATGATCATTTTGCTCGATTCGGGAAAGGTGATCAGCAACAACATTCTTTATTCCAGGTTTATCCTTGATCTCCAAATTAAACTCCTGGATTAACAAGATCCATCTCAAAAGTCGTGCCTTGGCATCCTTCTTATCCATGATATATCTAATTGTCGTGTGATATGTGAAAATTGTCACCTTGGAGCCCAATATGTATGATCTGAATTTTTCAAAGGCCCAAACAACAGCGAGCATTTCCTTTTCAGTCACCGTGTAATTTCTTTGTGCAGGATCTAATACTTTGCTCGCGTAGTGAATCGCATAAGGAATTCCATCTCTTCTTTGTCCAAGTACTGCTCCGATAGCAAAATCCGATGCATCAGTCATGATCTCGAAGGGAAGAGACCAGTCGAGAGCTTGTAATATCGGTGATTCACATATTTTCTTCTTCAGAAGCTCGAAGGCCTCTAGACACCTGTGATTTACAATAAACTCGGTGTCTTTGCCTAAGAGCTCAGTCAGTGGGCGTGCGATCTTTGAAAAATCAGGGATGAATCTTCGATAAAATCCAACATGCCCTAAGAAAGACCTCACTGACTTGACGTTGGTTGGTGGCTCAAGTTTCTTGATCACATCCACCTAGGCAGGGTCGACCTCCATTCCCTTTTTGGAGATGACATGCCCCAACACGATACCCTCAGTCACCATAAAGTGACTTTTCTCCCAGGAGAGTACCAAATTAACCTCCCTGCATCTCTGGAGGACTCGTTCCAAGTGCGCTAAACATGTATCAAATGAATCACCATGAACCGAGAAGTCATCCATGAAGACTTCCAGGAAATCACCAGCCATTTCAGTAAATACGGCAATCATGCACCGTTGAAATGTGCATGGGGCATTACAAAGCCCGAATGGCATGCGCTTGAATGCGTAAGTACCGAAGGGACATGTGAAAGTGGTCTTTTCCTGATCCTCAGGAGCAATAGCTACTTGATAGTAGCCTGAGTACCCGTCAAGAAAATAGAAGAATGCTTTCCCTGCAAGTCTCTCCAAGATTTGATCAATAAATGGCAGTGGAAAGTAATCTTTCTTGGTTGCAGCATTCGGGCGCCTGTAATCGACACAGACACGCCATGACGTGGGCACTCAGGTCGCGATCTCTACCCCCTCCTAGTTGGTGACCATCTGGATTCTTGATTTCTTCAGGATGACATGAAGGGGGGCCACCTACTTGGAGTTAGAAATGGGGTATATAAATCCTGCTTTGCACCATTTATCTATCTCTTTCTTAACCACTTCCCAAAGATTGGGGTTTAGTCTTCTCTGAAAATCACGGGAAGGCCTTGCATTATACTCAACATAAATTTGGTGCGAACAGAGAGCGGGGTTTATTCCTACGAGATCTGACACAGTCCACCCGATGACTTTTCGATTTTTCTCAAGGACTTCGAGTAATCTAGACTCCTGATCCAGTGTTAAGGATGAGCTAATGATCATAGGAAATTTTTCTTTGGGTCCATTGAGAAATGCATACTTTAGCATGGGCGGTAGTAGCTTTAGCTCTAGCAATTCTGAATCACCAATTAAATCTGGCTGAATGACTTTTGCATCTGGCTCAGTGTCGGTTGGCGGTGAATCACTGTGTGAGATGCTGGCTACCGATTCCGAAGAAAAGTGAGTCGGATCGCTAAAGTAGAATGGTAATTCGACCAGAGCCGCGTCTGACTCATCATCGATATTTCTTGATTGTCCCAAAGATGATGGGACTGACAAATCCGAGAGGAATTCTGTGTCTCAAGAGTGTAATGATCTGAGTGTCTAGATATGTTGGGAAATATCTCGCAAACTGCATTGTGCATTATTTCTTCCTCTGAGGATGTGCTTTCCATCTGTATGTCTGGCAGTTGGTTCCATGGCCTAATGGTTCTGAGGAGATTGCATTCTGATGTTTCGGCGTCTTCAGTGGTGGATTCGGAGTCTGGCCTTTGCCACTTTGTTTGTTTCATCTCCAAGTCTACTTCTCCGCCTGGAGAACAAATTTCATCATGCCAGATCTGTAATCGAATATAGCCTTAGCGGTTCTTAAGAATGGTCTTCCGAGAATGATTTGCGATTCCTTCCAATGGTTCAGGGTCTCCATATCAAGGACAGTGAAGTCCACTTTGTATTTTGTACCCTCGATAATGATAATGACATTCTTCACTTCTTCCTTAGGCCTTTTAGCGGATTTATCAGCAAATTGGAGTAAAGATGATGATTTCTTGAGAGGACCTAACTCCAATCTATAATATAAGGCTAAGGGTAGAAGATTTATGGAAGAACCATTGTCGAGAAGTGTGCGTGTGAACGCAATGCTGCCAATGCGACTCTCCACATAATGGGCGCCCAGATCCCTTTTCTTTCTTGGCAGATGCTGGTTTTTGACACATTTGGTAGTGGCAACTGTCAAGATATGAGTCTCTACAAATTGACCGGTTCTCTTTGTATGAGTCCTGGTGGGAGTGCATTTTGCCTTTAAATATTTCTGAAAGGCAGGATTACTGGCCACATACTGATCAAAGGGTACTTTGACTGTGATGTTTTGCTGGCAGAATCTTTCCATTACCGGATCATCCTGAATGTTTTTCTTTTGTTTTCCTTTCTTGAGAGCATGGGGGAAAGGAATGGAAGCATTTGAGACAGGAGATACAGGGCCAGAATCATAAATAAGAGCATCTTTATTAGACTTGGAGTTTTTATTACAATCATAAGATTTTTTATAATAATCAAAATCAGGTTGTTGAAAAGGTGACAAAGGTATTTTTGCAGCAACTAGAGATTCAAGGTCCTCTCCAGACTCCATAGATGCTTTCCCTTTCTCTTGTGCTGGGATCTTCAGGCGTCCTTCTTCATCCTCCTCGGAAGCATCCTCCGGCTGATCTTCCAAGTCTTCATTATCCGGTTCCCTAGCCCGGTCAGGTACGGCCACGGTCCTTCCGCTCCTGAGTAACATGGCATGGATATTGTCAAACGAAAGGATCTCATGTTCAGATGTGAAAAAAACTGAATAGTATACCTGACCATTGTGTTGAGATGATTGAGATTTGTTTAAGCTATTGGGGTTAGCCTGAACTTGGGCGGGAATGGTTGTGGCTGGGACAGTTTGCTCATCCTTCCATCGAGATAGACGATTAACATCCACCCATAGATCATACAGCTCATTTCGGAAGCTGCGAATTTCTTCAAGCATTTGTCTCTGGATATCAACCGGTTCTTCTGGAGGGTTGGATGATTGAGCTGATCTCAGCTCATACCGTCTACCCAATATAGTTCAGGAGATTTGCAGTCGCAGATATTTGATAGTGTTCGGCAAATGGAGGTAACTGATTTTGATAGACAGTTGTTTGGTATATCCACGATACCACAACAACGTCCGGAGCTGCCTCGAAGACCTTCTCCCGGAGTAAGGATCACTGAGCCTCCTCCATCAGAGCCACCTCACCATTCAACAAGCGTACGAACCGCCACGGAATCACAAACAATCGAACCGCCACGGAAGTCATCAGCTAGACCGCATCCTCCAGGGCACGTTCCAACGCATTCAGAACAAATGTCCAAGCAGAAGAAGAAGAAGACAACACATGAGGAGACTCACAAAAAATTGGGAGATGGAGGGAAAGGAAACGACGAGGGAGGTGGTGCAGGAGGTCGAGGAGGAGGCCTGAAGGGGTTTCCGAAGATATGGAAACTTTAAGTTTTTGTAAATTTTTTTCTTATTATTTGTAAACTCATATTTCTTCTCTTATGATTTTAATAAAATACTTGTAATTTTTTTAAATTAATTCATGTCAAGTTGTACCTTGTTGAGTTCACCTATATCAATGGTAAATGATGTTGTTCACACTCTCAATTTCTTTATATTTACTATAATATTGTTGATATGTCAATCATAAATATTCTAAGTATGTATCAATAATGAAGAATATAATAAAAAATTAGAGATATACTTAACATTTTACAATAACGTTATCGGGAAGAAGATGAGACCACGAAGCTCTACTGATAGATCAAAAATATTGTAATGAAGGAAAATATTGATAGCCAATTAAATTTATTTTCTTTTTTATAATTATTTACATAGTTCCTCAAATGTCCTCAAATGAACATAAATATAATTCTAGAATATTATTTTGTAAAATTATTTACATAATTCCTCAAAATATTTTTAAATTATTCACATGTAATGAACATAATAATAATTTGTAGTATTCTGAAATTGAATTACAGTGGTAAGGGGTTGTTTTTTGTAAAATGCCCATCCCAAATCGGCACCTCAGGTGCCGATTTGGCGCCTCTGCCCAAATCGGCACCTCAGGTGCCGATTTGGAGGGTGCGCCCCAAATCGGCACCTCAGATGCCGATCGATGCCTATTTTTTTATTTTTTTTCTTCATGTTTATTTAATTAATTATGATTTTTTAATAATTATCTAAAAAAATCCCTGTCGAGGGAAGAAGAAAGGAAAGAGTAAAGTAGGAGAGAAGGAAAAAGAAAAAATAAATTAAATTAAAATAAATTAATAATTAGTTAGATTAAGATTTAAATAATTTTAAGATAAAATTGAATAATTAATTAAGTAATTAAATGGGTAATTAAGTAATTAAAAAATTAAAAAATAATTAAGTGAATAATTAAATAAATACTTATAATAATTAATTAATAGGTAAGTAAATAAATAAATAAATAATGTATTTTAATTTAAGAATAGACTATTAATATAAGAATATAAATTACGGTATTGTACAACATATACCAATATGATCCCGAAACCCACATTTTCATATTAACCATGATTTTAGTGAAATCAGTGTCATTTTGTAGATAATTAAATAATACGAATTTTAAGACTGAGTTTGCCCAATTCAGAGTCCATATGTCGAGTTCTAAGGTCCAGAAAATTTAGGTAGCGGCTTCATGGCTTAAGGTTTTATTCATAATTTTATTTTTACATTTTTATATTGATTTTAGAAGATTTTTAGAACAGAAATTAAGTTAATCGGATTTCTAGAAAAGAAATTAGTCCAACTCCCTCCTCTTCAATTCTTCCCAATGGGAGGGACAGAAGTGAGCTCGGAACCTTTCTTCAAAAACATTCCATGGAACACGATCTTCTAATTTCTTGGAAATAGCTCCCCACCATTGTCTTGCATAGTCTGCTAGGGAGTAATCAGCGAAGTGCATCCAAGTGTTTGCCGGTGCGTGTATTATTTTCAACATCATGCTAACGTCATCAAGCCATAGTCCTGCCTCAACAGATGTCTCCATACCTATAAATCGATGAATCTTTCCCTTTCGGTAATTGTCTAGTAATGTTTGGTGTCTAAGAAGGGCCTTCTCCATTGCCCCTTCAGCTGGGTTAGGAGCAGACTCAGTTGAAGGATAGTAACTAGATTCTTCCTCAGAAAGATGGACAGAACCTTCAATCCTAGCATCCACAGGTTTTGATGCCTCTAGTCTCTCAGCTTGTGCATTGAGCCTCTCCTCTACCGCTTGTTGCTTTCACCAAATTTCTTGCAGCATTGTCATCATAGATGCTAGTTGCCTAGATACATCTTGGTCTGCCATGATCCTGGGATGAGTTAAGGCCAAAGGTTATGTGCTATACATTTTTGTATGAAGTGCATAAGGGACAATGACTTGTGAATGGCGCTGCATTCACTTATTAAGATCAAAGGATCTTAAGACCACCTTAGTTTCTTAATACCACCCATAGTTGTCAACTACTAAATAAATTACTGGAGTAACCAAGATCTGATACCAATCTGTCGCGACCTTGATTCCCGGATCGTTGGAGCCTCCCATATATGGATCTGGTTACTCAGTAGTAATTTATTCAGCAATCAGAACTAACATTCAGAAATAGACTGCAAATAAAATACTCAGAAGAAAGTATTTCAACACTTTTCCATTCACAAAATAAAGTTCACATGATACATTGTCCTACCATAACCATTTACATGTACATCAGCCGGAAGGAAATAGACAAAAAGATTACCAACTACCTTATAGAGTAAAGATACTGTGGTTGGCTGGATGTCTACTATATAGGTTGGCTGGATTACTAAAGTCCTTGCCATGTCTCACCGACACCTGTTGAGTTTTCCATAAATCATAGAATAACAATTAGCGAATGCTATGTAACGAAGAAGAGAAAAACAAACAAGATGGTGTAATTTTTGCAAAACTTGTTGTCATGAAAAGTTACATTCATTCTCATTAATTTAAGTCATATTCCTTTCTGTTCCACATCAGGGATTAGTCCAGGGGAACCCCACCATTCTTGAACTCCGAAGCTATGGACACTTCGGGATTGGAGTTTGCATTGATCTGGTGAGTTTATGCTATCGCACGTCGCCTAAACCAATCCTCTAATACTACCCTGATAATTTCCTTTTCTTTTATTAATCAGGGTTTCAAACCCTCAGCCTGGCAAACAAAGAAGCACACTGTCTTCGAGAACCCAGCTGATTAAAACCTCGGTCTAACCTTTAATCATATAACCTAGCGGCTTTAAAACCATGTTATCATGACCCAGCCGCTATTGAACTACATGTACCTCCACATGGCATGACTACATCTTCCGTCGTTCAACCCAAAGATATTGGCTCCAGGTACCACGCACTGTAAATCATTCATTTCATGCGCACTTATCATAATAGGGCAACCGTGTACCACATAGGTAGGGAAACACCAATACGGTTCCTTCCAACAAACCTACAGGTTGCATGCCCGACCTGTAGTTCTACTCCCAGTCATTTTTTAACGTAACACACAATCCTTTTCAGGATCCAACTCAAAACACATCAATTCCCATGATGTAATTCCTCTGTTAAGCCTTATATTAGTGTAACCATAAATACTGAGTATAGACTTACACATATACTAATTCATATATTTATATACCCAATTTATGCTCTTTTTAACTTCCAAACCCTAACTTTCCAAACAACTGCACCCATTCGATGCTCAGACCTTATTTTAGTTGAAATCACGAAGCAACTTTTCATACTTTCTCAAAAATATCCAAATTAGGATTCTTCGTAGTAAGGAGCATAAATACAGAAATATCAACGATCTTAAATGAAAACCCAACAGCAAAAAGGAAGGATTTCATTACCTAATCGAGATATCTCTTGCGTATGTAGTATTTTATCATGATTCGTTTTCATAAAGGATGATTTCTGGCTCCTGAAATGATCGAATTTCACTTTCAAGTCAAAGACACTAAGAACGTGCCAAGAACACAAAGAATGAACGAAGAACGCAAAGAATACACGAAGAACACGAGGAATGCGAAGAACATGATTTTCTCTTAAAATTTCGGTAGAACTTCCTCTTATAGGGTGATATTTCTAGAAAAATTTCATCAGAATTTCCTCTTATATCGGGACATATTTCTAGGAGAATTTCGACAGAGTTTCCCCTTATAAAATCACAGAAAGGAAAACAGCAAGGAAACTGAACATGAATCGAAAACCTAACTCATGAAGAAAATAAGAGAAGATAGTATCTTCCTCTTCACCGTTCTCTCGACAACGCTTTGCTAACTCTCCTTCTTCTCCTCTTACTCTTCCTCCCGACCTCTAGACCCTAGTTCTTGGGGTGGTGGTGGTAGTGGAAATCGTAGAGAATGAATGGGTAGGGGGTATTTATAGGCTTCAGAAAACCGCTAACCATGAAAATCATGGTTTAGACTTTAACCACAGTTAGCAGCCTATGGTTTTGGCCAAAATTTATCCAATACTTAGGACTTAAGTTAGAATATTCCAAAGGTTTTTAGATTCGCTAATGACACTTAATTAATGCTAATCGTGATTAACCTTCACTAATCACGATTTAACTTTCGCGGCTTACGTTTATCTTTTGCTAACTATTGATTAGTGTTCGCTAACGGTTATTAGTGGTTTTCATTCCGTCATTAGTTTCTTTAATCATGTTTAATTAGTCTTAATGACAGTCATTATGGGTTAGTGACGTCTTAAACCTCCTTACTTCTCTTTCTTCCGGAAATCACAACAAATCGAAACGAAGTCTGATTCACACGAAATAAATTCCGTTGGTTTCCTTTTGACGAGCTAAAACTTATTATATAGGATCTAAGAGATGTCAATTTCAAGTCTTTACCATTATAACAACCTTAAAGGAAGTATCATCCTCGATACTAGAAATGCAGACATAATAACCTTAAAGAGGATTGAATCCATAACTACCTTAAAGAGAATGAATGCCATTTAATTTATAATGAAGATATACAACACATAGTGTTATCACTCCAACAAATAGGGGTATTTATCTATCATTTCCGCCTCAGGTTCCCATGTGGTTTTTTCAAACTCTTGGTTCATCCACAATACTTTAACTAGAGGCACCTCTTTATTCCTCAACTTTTTGATATCTCTATCTAGTATTTCCATCGGTATTTCTTAGTATGTCAAGTCTGATCAACATGTAAATCATCATAACTTATCTTATGCTCTGGATCCCTAATGTACTTTCTCATATTTGATATATGAAAAACATCATGTATTGCTGAAAGATGTGGAGGAAGCACAAGTCTATATGCCACTTTTCCAATCCATTCAATGATTTCAAAGGGACCCACGAACCTGGGTGCCAATTTTCCATGCAAGCCAAACCTTTGAACTCCCTTCATATACGATACTTTGAGAAACACAAAGTCGCCTACCTCAAACTCAAGGTCTCTTTGCCTGGTATCACTATAGCGTTTCTGGCGACTTTAAGCAGTCAATAGTCTTTTTCGAGCAAGCTCTAGAGCTTCCCGTGCTTCTTGGAATCTATCTGAATCGTAAAGGTTCTTTATCCTGACTTCTTGCCAACACAAAGAAGTAGTATACTTTCGTCCATAAAATGCTTCAAATGGTGTCATGCCAATACTTGTATGGTAACTATTGTTATATGTGAATTCTGCAAGAGGTAAATGTTTACTCCATGATCCTTTCCATTCTAAGGAACATGCTTGTAGCATATCCTCTAAAGTCTGAATCGTACGTTCTGATTGACCATCTATTTGTGTATGATATATTGTGCTCAAGCATAGCTGCATACCTAAGGCTTTCATGAAGTTCTCTCAATAATGTGAGGTGAATCGTGAATCTCGATCGGAAACTACTTCCTTGGGAATGTGATGGAGACGGATCACGTGAATATATAACTCAGCAAGCTGGTCTGGAGTGAAAGGTAATCTTATTGGAATGAAGTGTGCTACCTTGGTCAGACGATCTATTATAACCCATATACTATCTTTCCCACCAGTTGTTTGAGGTAAGCCAGTAACGAAATCCATGGAAATGCTTTCCCATTTCCATTCTGGTATAGGGAGGGGTTGCAATAATCCTGGTAGCTTTTGGTGTGAAGCCTTTACCTGCTGGCAGGTAAAACATGAATTCATGAACTCAACAAGGCCACCAAAAGTTTGAACGAAGATCTTTATACATCTTTGTAATTCCTGGATGAATAGATAATCTTGAGTAGTACGCCTCGCGTAAGATATATTTCATCAATTCATGTGTATTTGGTACACAATCTCTATGATGGTTATACAATATCCTAGCTTGTATATGGAATCCCTCTATTTTATTCTGCTCAAGTTGTTGTCTCAAGTCTTTAAGGATTGGTTCATCCTCTTGTCCTTTCTTGATTCTATCCTTGATTTCTAGTTTGTATTGGTGAAGCATAGTTATATTATCGGCACTACTATCAAATGGTTTCCATTCACTTAACATTGATAGTACACCCTAGAAGTGGATAACACTCACCAACCCATGTAAATAAGTTCTTCTAATAAGGGAATATGCTATGACGTTCCCTTTATCGGGGTGGTAGGAGATGGTGCAATCATAGTCCTTCAATAACTCTCACCATCTCTGTCTCATATTTAGCTCCTTCTGATCAAATAGATATTTCAAGCTTTTATAGTCGGTGAAGATTTCAAAAGTAATACCATAAAAGTAGTGTATCCATATCTTTAAAGCAAAAACTACGACAACTAATTCCAGGTCATGTGTCAGGTAGTTCTTCTAATGTGTCTTGAGTTATCGCGATGCATACACAACTACCTTACCATGTTGCATAAGAACTGCCACAAGTCCTTATTTAGATGCATCTGTGTACATTGTAAATCTTTCAGTTCCATAGGGTAGAGTAAGGATAGGTGCAGATGCTAAGCATTCTTTGAGTGTTTGAAAACTAGTTTTGCATGCATTGGACCATATGAATGGAACTTCCTTCTGAGTCAGCATAGTCATTGGCAATGTTATTCATTAAAAGTCCTTTACAAATCTTCTATAATATCCAGCAAATCCCAGAAAAGATCATATTTCTGTGACAGTCTTTGAGCTTTCCCAACTGATCACCGCACTAACCTTTGTAGGATCAACTGATATACCTTCCCCATGAATAACATGGACTAAGAAAGATACTTAAGATAGCCAGAAGTCATATTTGCTATATTTAGCGTACAGTTTGTTCTTCCCTAAAGTTTGAAGTGTCTTCCTAAGATGTTGTTCATGTTGGTACTTATCCTTGGAGTAAATAAGCACGTCATCAATGAAGACTACTACAAAGTTGTCTAGGAACTCCCTGAATACTCGATTCATGAGATCCATGAAGGTCACTGGGACATTTGTCAGTCCAAAAGTCATAACTGAAAATTCATAATGCCCGTATATAGTTCGAAAAGTTGTCTTGGGAATATTTGTATCTTTAATTTCCAAATGATGGTATCTAGATCTTAAATCAATCTTGGAATACACAGTCGAACCCTGTAACTGGTCAAAGAGATCATCTATTTTTGGTAGAGGATACTTATTCTTTATTGTCCTCTTGTTTAGTTGTCTATAGTCAATACACAACCGCATCGACCCATCCTTCTTCCTTACAAACAAAATAGGTACAACCCAGGGAGAAGTACTAGGACGAATAAAGCCTTTGTCTAACAATTCTTGTAATTGTACCTTTAACCGGCGTAACTCTGTCGGTGCCATCCTATATGGAGGAATAGAGATAGGCCGAGTATCAGGTGTGAGAGAGATTTCAAATTCAATCTCTCGCTCAGGTGCTAATCCTGGTAGTTCCTCTGGAAATACATCAGGAAGCTCGCATACTATAGGTACATCTTCTATCATTCTATCTGACCCTGATGTAGTGGTTACATAGGCTAAATAACCTTGACACCTTTGCTCTAACAACTATTGTGCCTTCAAAACAGAGATATATTCGACATTATCATTGGATGTCTTTCCAATGAACTAGAACTCTATTGAGTTAGGAAGGTGAATTCTATTGACTGAAAACAGTCAAGACATGCATGATGCCTTTCTAGTCAGTCCTCCATTTAGATTAGTAGTAGTGAAACAGGTAACTGATGTCCCGCTATCAATACTATACAATTATCCAAGATTTCTCGGATTATAAATACTTGTCCTCCTGGTCCCTTGATCAGATAGAACTGTTGTACTTCTATTGGTATCTTACCTAAAGTGGGTACATACTGTCAAGCAATAAATGAATGTGAAGCACCATAATCAAATAAGGCATGTACTAAAAAGCCATGAATAATTGTGGACAATCTTTCCTAATATGACCTTATTGATGACAGTGATAGCATGTACATATTCCTGTCTGAGCTGAAGACCTAGCCATAAAGGTACTAGTTCCCGGTACTGAGTTACGGGGGTATAGTGGAGGTCTAAAGAAACCCCCTCTTCTTGATAATTCATGGCCCAAAGTCTGTGGCGAGCTTATATTAGACCCAACTGGATGATAACAATTGTCTCTTCAATTATAATTTACGTTACATTTGGAAGGTCCACCAGTAAAGTGGAAGTTTCTTCTTTGACAGTTTTCATCCCTCTCCATCTCAATACGGGAGGCAATGTCCATGGCTTCATCTACAATGGTGGCTCTAAAACCTGCAAACTTCTCTCTCAAATCTCCCTGAAGATTGCTAACAAATTTGATAAGACACTCATATGGTGAAGCTTTTAGAGATGGGGAGTAACGTAGCATCTCTGTAAAGTGAATATGATAATTTGGTACATTCTTAAATCCTTGGGTCAAAGAAGCCAACTCCCTCCTCTTCAATTCTTCCCAATGGGAGGGACAAAAGTGAGTTCGGAACCTTTCTTCAAAAACATCACATGGAAAAGATCTACTAATTTCTTGGAAATGGCTCTCCATCATCGTCTTACATAGTCTGCTAGGGAGTAATCAACGAAGTGCACCCAAGTGTCTGCTGGTGCATGTATTATTCTCAACATCCTGCTGACGTCATCAAGCCATAGTTCTGCCTTAGCAAGTGTCTCCGTGCCTTTAAATCGAGGAATCTTTCCCTCGTAATTCATGAGATTATGAAAATCTCCAATAGTCACATTCACAATCCATGAAAATATCCAGGAGATAGCCTCAACCGGTGGCTATCTCCTCATAATCCATGAGATTGCATTATCCTATGAAAATCTCTAATATTTACAACAGCATTTTTTTGTAAAATATTTCAAAAAAATAATTCGTAATTATTTTATGAACATCGCAATCATGTCATTAGTAATTTGTGAATCACATTCACAATTCAAAATAAAATATAAATTACATTTCCAATTAATTGTTTAATGTAAATCCAATCCACATCAACATTTAAATTGTAAATGTTATTTACAAATAGCTCTCACTTATATATAATAAATCACATTCATAACATATATGATTAATATAGATAGTGCTATCCACATTATTCATATCCATAATAACTAAATCACATTTAATTGTCTTGGATCTCTTTTCTCATGTGCCCAAATAATATGAATCACATTCACATTATTCACATCTTTTGATGATTAAATCACATTTAGTTCTTAGAAGATCTTATATGTCCAAATAATATGAATCAAATTCATATTATTCATGATAATTAAATCACATAATTATCCATTTCTCATTGCTCGGATACAATATCAACAATGGAACTATTCTTGAACTCCTTCAAGAACAATGTGTTTTCTCCGTAGATACTTGAGATAAGGACATGGCGATTTTATGTTCCACGTATAGTGACTTTGTATTGAGATTATATCTCAAATGCAGATCTTGTGGTCCTCCATAGATGTTTGATTAAATCAAAACCGTAAATCTAATCTTTTCATTGCATATGAATCACATTCAGATCATTGTCCAACATTTGGACCAAGATCATATCACTTATCTAATGAGAGGAGTCCCTAATATCCAAACCTGTTTCATCACTCCCTAGGCATGGAAGTGTCATGGTTATACAAACGTTTATGATCACATCACCCTCAGGTATTCCTAATACTCGCGCATCTTGCATACTAGAAGACCTAGAATAAACCTGAACTTTTAGATCAATTTAGACAGTTTCCTTCAGGGTTTAATCATTAAGTTTCTCGTTCGACTATTGGGACTTGGTATCGATCATATACTTTCCAAAAGCATATATCATACCTAGGTGTTGATCATATACTTTCCAAAAGCATATACCAAACCTACAAATTCAGTCAAGATTCCAAAGAGAGATGACTGTACATGGAATTTGATTCTCAATATCTCATGAGTGAGCTCATGTCTTCCAGTTCAGTAAATGAACTTGTATGATCCCTTTGAGGAGATTGTATTACTCATATGCCCTTGTATGCACACCAACGTACTGGTGTATAGACTTGATTAGGCCATCAACCTATTGGTCCATCAAATGTACATACTCAAACATATAGAACACATCTGTCTCCGGTCAGAGGATGCGTGCCTATATCGTGACCGCATACGGCATATGTCTTGGTTATCTCGATCTTGTTAAGTCAACTCTTTGACCTAACCTATCTAACACCTCCGAATCTCTCTTCCTATGCAGAGGACCTCCATCAAGAGGTAGGTTAGATATAATCCCGTTAGAGAAAGGATTGCCATCTCCTACTCAGGCTGGAGATCCTCTCTTAGTAATCATTTGACGATACTTGATGAGTCCTCAATCTACCTCTTTATATATTCATCCAAGCACCAACCTCTATGACTCAACAATTGAATCAACAGTTGTATGATCATCAAGATGGCCATGGTACAAAACCCTAATTGTACTAAGGGACCTATTATGTAAATTAATTATTCTTCATTTCAGATCAGGAAATGATATTTTCAATAACATTTATTGCATAATGGCTTATCGTGGGCTCGCATGTCCAACACATCCTGTGTAATTAGATCTAATGTGTTTATAACTCATAATTAACATTCATGCACTTGTAAATAATTTACATAAATTAGTATTTCATTTTGCATTCATATTCACTTGTGTGTGTATTCATCTAACTTTACCCATTTATAGTTAATTCGCACTAACTCCAATTAACATAAAACCAACTCCATTGTGCACATGTCAATATTTTAATTAATATAAATTCCTAAAAATACTAATTTGTACATATGCGAAATAAATCCAAACTATAATTCCAAGATAGAAAGCTGCAAAGTTGATATCTCTCACATATAATGCCCAATTTCACTATACTCATTTTTGAATTAACAAATATTCAATTATCTATAAATCAAGATCAAATTCAAAAGAATCAGAGTTCGTTTGTGAAACTTGGATTTTGGGACCAAAATGTAAATTGTACATATTCATTGTTTTTCAACTTGTTTATTTCATGTACTTATTTAACTATTATTTCTTTATTTCTTTATTTCATCTCATTTTCTAACTAATTACATAAATCTAAAAATCTAAAAATATTAGAAAAGTTGTAAAAAATCAATCATGACTTGCGCATTTTGACATATTCATTTGTAAATAACTGACTATACAAATTTAGTCTAACCTTTTCATGACCCACAAAATCCAAAAAAATAGCATTGTGTCAATTGCATTATCATACATCGTATTTGATTTTTGTATGCATTTATTATCACAAAAAAAAATAAAAAAATACAGAAGTAAAAACGGTATCTTATATTCATAAAATATCAAACAAAAAATATATTTTGCATAGACGAGTCCACTTGCATAGGAGTCCTTCATGAACACGGTCAATGCACTACATGTCAGACCCTCATTAGTCCATGTTAGCGCCTAGGTCAACCTGCCTACTCCCTTGGTCAAACCTTCTTTGCTAGTTAGTTCCAACATAGAGAGGATCGTCTGTTGTAGCCCCTGTTGAAACAGACTCTACTATAGGGGTTATAATCGTCCGATCAACTATCCCCCACCTCGAAATGCGAGCCCACTATATCCTCATCTGATGTTCCTCGTGCATTACAACCCCTGCACTCTCGTTCCAACATCCTATGTTGTTGGATCAAGTGTGATCCAACGGCTGCCAACACTCATGCCTCTCTCCCAACCTCCTCACTTGCTCCGCACAAGATCATATTACACTGTTGGATCGGGTGCGATCCAATAGCTCGGTACTCGCCTCCTACCTCCAGCCCACCTTCGATCCTCTTCGTTTCCGCCACCGCAACCGTCGCTATATTTGTCCATATCCATCAAGATTCATAACCAACCTTATTGCATGAACTCTAACCTCTCTGACATCACACCAGCCACCTGAAGGACTCCATCGCCAACTATCACACCTCCATTCTTCTCTTCTTCAGATGGAAACCCACATATCTCCATTATCCATAAATTTTCACTAAACACAAACCTTCATCCCTACTCCTAGTCCTATCTACATACGGTTCTAACCACCATATCCCAATAAAACACCTCTATCCCCTTTCCATTGGCCAACCACCAAGACTTCACCTCTCCCATATACATGAAGGATTATGGAAGAATCCTCAAGCACATTACGGAAGCATGTGGATCGTATCGTATACAATCGAGAGCGACTAGTCGCACTAGTTGCTCGATGCAGTAGAATTTAAAAAAAATAAAACGATGAAACCACATGATCCAAGAACACTTCTTGGATCGTTTCATCTAACTACATAATTGATAAAGGAATACCTCTTGTATCGCGGTTGCGATCAAGCCTCTAAGAAAAGAGGCCTCCTATCTCAAGTCCGATCCATCGGAGGAGACGCTTGCGAGCACGAGGATTAATCATGTGCTTCTCGCAATCCAAGTCGATGGTCCAAGCAGTGGATCTCGTGATCTCATCTCATGAGATCGGACGCCTTCTTTATGAGCAGGATGCACCAAAAATGATAGGAATCGGAGAGTCGTCGAAGCGGCGACACAACAGTGATGCCTCGACGAAGAGAGCCTTCTCTCTATAAGAAGAGTGGATGGCCACTCTTGTAGAGAGAGAGAGAGGGGGTTGGCATGAGTAATGAGAAAGAGAGAGAGAGAGAGAGATTTTCTGAATTGTGTCATCGAGGAGCAAGGGATGCCTCTTCTTTTATAGGGTTTTCCATGAATCCCAATCCATGGTTAGCACCAAATCAACGGTTGAGGTTGATTTGTGTTTGACCGACGGTCTTGATTTGTGTTATTAAAAATAGCAACAACAATTGATTTAATTTAAATTAATATATTGATAAATCAATATAATTAATTTCAAAATTAAATCATTTAATCTTGGAGATAATAGTGGAAGAGATTAACTTATCCCTTAAAAGGGGGGACGTCCACCAAGCCACATGGCACAATGTGGCCATCCACCCTCTTTGACTTGAGATGAGTCAATCTCATCCAAGTCATGATATTACATTATCTCATGTAATTTCCAAGATTATCTCACAATGATAATTCATACTTATATTGTGAAGATTGCAATCATGCCATTGGAATTATGTGAATCACATTCACGACCCAAAATAAAATGTAATCATATTTTTAATTAATCATCCAATGTGAATCCAAATCACATCAATAATTAATCAACTAATATAAATCACAATTAGTATCTCTTTTATATATCATAACACATTTATAATATATATGAATAATTGGATAATACTATCCACATTATTCATATCCATAATAATTAAATCACATTTAATTATATTGGATAATCATTCTCATGCATCCTAAAAATATGAATCAAATTCACATTATTGATGATAATTAAATCACATTTAATTATTCATTTCTCAATACTTGGATATAATTTCAACAATGGAATTATTCCTAAACTCTTTCAAGAATAATGCACTTTCTCCGCAGATACTTAGAGATAAGGACATGGTGATTATACGTTCCATATATAGTGACTTAGATATTAAGATCACGTCACAAATCCAGATCCCATGGACCTCTTATAGACGCTTGATAAATCAAGACCGCAAATCTAATCTTCTTATTGCATATGAATCTCATTCAGATCGATGTCCAACACTTGGACAAAGATCAAATTGCTTCTCTACTGAGAGGAGTCACTAAAATCCAGACCTGTTTCATCACTCCCTCGAATGGAAGCATCATGGTTATACATTCGTTTATGATCACATCACCCTCAAAAAGTATTCCTAATACATGTACATCCTGCATACTGGAAGATTTATGATAATCCCGAAGATATAGATCAATTTTACATTGTCAACTTTAGGGTTTTATCATCAAGTTTCTCAATCTTGGTCATTGGGAGTTGGCATGGATCATATGCTTTCCCAAAGCATATATCATACCTTCAAATTCTTGTCATGCTTCTAAAGCACGATGACCATGCATGGAATTTGATCGATCCCGATACCTTATGAGTGAGCTCATGTCTTTCGATTCACAAGTGAACATGTATGATACCTTTGAGAGATCGTATTACTCATATGCCCTCATATGCACCCCAGCTCGCCAGTATATAGATCTTGATTAGGTCATCAACCTATTGATCTGCCAAATGTACACACTCAGACATATAGCAATACATCTGTCTCCAATCAGAGGATGTGTGCCTATATCGTGATAGTATACGACATAGGACTTTGGTTATCTCGATCTCGTTAAGTCAACCCTTTAACCTAACTAATCCGACACCTCCGAATCTATATTCCCATGCAGAGGACCTGCATCAAGAGTAAGGTTAGATATCAGCCTAATGAGAAGGATCGCCATCTCCTACTCGGGTTGGAGATCAACTCTTAATAATCATTTGACGGTGCTTAATGAGCCATCAATCTAACTCCTTAGATATTCATCCAAGCACTAGCCTTTGTGATTCAATTATTGAATCAACGGTTGTATGATTACTAAGATCGCCATGGTACATAACCCTAGTTGTACAGAGGGACCTTATAGTGCATTCATTCATTTAATATCAGATAGGGAGTGAATAAATCAATAACTTTTATTGATAAATCAAACATTACAATAACACTTATTATAGGAATGGTTCGCCTCAAGCTCACATGGCTAATAATACGGTCAACCCCCATCTCTATCATCACATTCGCCTTCCGCCATCTGCAACCAAGAGAGAGAGAGCATTATTGGTTGGACGATAACCATCCTCACAGGAAATATCTAGAGATTTCTCAAACCTTTGTTGATGCTCTAGAATATGGATGACATGACCAAGCTCTCCCATCCCTGTCATGGGGATCAAGCAAGCACGAGTAGTCGAAGCTTTTATCCTCCACCCACATGCATCCGAACCCAATTCTAGGTAATTTCTCTAAACCCATCTTCCTCTCCTTTTGCCCATCTTCTCCTTCTTCTCTTCTTCTTCATTTTCTCACCATATATCTCTGCCATTCTTATCTCCTTTGTATTCTTCATCTAAGGCCCCTAATCGGACATGCAATCCGTTCATTAGTGGCACCCACGCATCACCTTCGTGCCTCATCAATTCCCTTCTACTCTTACATGATCCATAGTTGTCAAAGCTCCGACCTCCATCACCCAAGGAGTCCTCAACTCACCATCCTCCCTCATGGATATCGTTGAGGCCAAGATCCTTGGATCTCGAACCACCTTCCACTTACAGGTCGCTCATCGGAGCTCAGAGACCACTACCGACGATCCCTGGTAGTGTGTCAGCCATCAGAGTATCAAGGAAACACCATCTCGTTAGAGCCAATAACAAACCTCGTCGTGAGTCAAAAAAGAAGAGGGGGATCGACCCTAGTTTCTACAAGCATCATTGATCGCCATCCCCCTCCTCTAATCTAATGGGTGCAATATGCACTTAACATCATCCCTGAGCCTCATGACTCGGATATCCTTGGAGCATCTAGAAGCCACCACATGGAGGGTTGCAACATCATGTACACGAATTTCCTATAATACTTATCACTCTCTTCTATGTTAAATAGGGCTAGCTATCGAGCCCAACGAGCTAAACCAGGCCCTAACTTGGGCTCGGGCTCGATAAGCCCAGTTGGGTTCGAGCTCGTTCGATCCCAACCAAGCTGGCTTGGCTCGGGTTCAGGGAGCTCGAGCCTCTTATCGAGCCAGCTTGGGCTCAATCAGGCTCGAGCTGAGCTCATTTTCGAGCATGAGCCCCTTATCGAGCCTAGTATGAGCTCAAGCCTAGTCTGGCTTGTTAAGGAAAAGGGACATTTTTTGGTGGAAAAATGTTGTTACCTAGACTTGAACTCACAACCAACTCTTTAAAGTTGCACTCCTTACCAGTGGACCACTATCCGAGTTGCATATAAAAGTTAAATTATAATATATATTGTAACATTCTATTTGCTTATAAAAAAGGAAAAAGTACTAATTATATAATTATAGCTGATATTAACATAGGTAAAGTGTAGAAAGTCCAAGTCTACAACATAGTCTACCCAACATTGTCGTTACATAAACCACATAGGCACATAGTACACCATTCACAATGTTGAAAAACTAATGTAACTAAAAATAAAACATCATTACAATTTCACAAATAGGATATATATATATATATATTCCTCATCGAGCCCCTTATTGAGTTATTGAGCTGAGCAGGTCTCGGCTCGGGCTCGGTCATTAAGATATCGAGCTCAAAAATCTACCTCGGGCTCGGCTCAATAGCCTAATGAGCCAAGCTCACAAGCCCTTATTGAGCTGAGCCCAAGCTTGGCTCATCAAGCCGTGACTCAATAGCGTTCCCTAATGTTAACATATAAATATTTCCATGCATATATGACATCCCAAAACTCGATCCAACATGACCACACCACTGGAAAAATAAGTACCTTACTTTCTCCTAGCCTCTTATTTAACAAAGATGATGTCTGATGCACCCTTTGGGACCATAGTAATGGGGACCCCATCATGCAACTTCATTCTCACCGAGTCTTTTGGACTAAAGAGATCTCTCTTTACTACATACGCAAAAGATCTACTTTCAACTACAAATTGTATAGCAGCTCTCTCGTCCGTCTATTGTTCTGAATGCATCATCACCCAACACTTGGGCACTGCTAGCTGCACCCCCTTTGTTGTATACAAATTTCTACAGTCGCCCCAACCACCACATGCGAACCACCGAGGCAGAGACACATAGATTCACGTGAGATGCCCATGAATCCTGCAATGGAAACATTGCATACCCAATTGTTGACATTTTCGGTGACTCACTAGAATTCACTCTCCTGATACTTCTGCCTCTCTTAATTTAGTGGCCCTCCTCACCCTCTCACCGTCCTACGACACTCATGCACCCTACTTCTTTGAGAAGAATGCCCAAAATGCCTTTCACGTTGTCACCCTCTCGCTAACATTTCTAGCATATCGAATTTCTGTTTGTTCTTTCTGAAAAATGGTAAGATGACATGGAAATTCGATTATCAACTATCATTCAATAAATGTGATGGAGTCTTGTAGCCATTGAAAGACAACAATTGGATGGGCTTTAAAGTTGAACCAGCTAAAATATTTAATCAATCTTATTCGTGGAAACATGGTAAAAAACACAATTGTGCTTAGCTTTAAAGTAAACATGGCATATGAAACAACTGAATTCAAACTTTCAAATAACAATAGAAGTAACTTTCTTCCTAGCAAGTTTAGAAGTAAGATGATCCAAATGTTCATGCTACCTCATAAATCACTAAATGCTATCTTTGTCTTGTTTCTTTCCCTTAACTAAAGTCACAACAATCTTTGCTACCAAACGATGCATGCCACCATGATTCAAACATATCCTCTTTATCTAAGTCTTAGAAATGCGATGGTCAATGGAAACACTTGTGTACCATTGAACTCCGTAGTGATCTCACTAACATAGAGAAGAGTGATAAGTATTATAGGAAATATTTATTATGTTATTTCATGTATATGTTATTTATCCATGTATTTCCTTTTTCATATATAACCCTCTAGGAATTCTCCTCTACCCTAAAGGAACCCTATGGCCTCATAATATATAATTCACTTATTTCTTTCTGCATTGTATAAAAGTGGAGGTCTTGGACCAGAGCCCTTACTCCTTTTGATACCTAACCCCACTGCCAGACTCCTCTTCATCTCTCTCTCTCTCTCGTGGATCGCAACAACACCATCGTCGCCTTTCCGACTGTGCTTAACACCCTCAGCAACATTGGTGGCACCATCTTTGCTTTTTTAGTGGTGCCCAATGCATCCAGTAGCACCCTAGGTGCTGACCCATGCAACATTGTCGACCCTTAGGCAGTACCCAACACCTTCACACATAACTTGAGGCACACGCTTAGACGCCTAGCAATACTGCGCGACACTTCTGTGCCCAACAATACCCATAACCTTTGTGCATAGTGCTTGTAGAGTGTTCTACTTGACCAACCCTTGTCTTATGTGCCTCCTTTCACCTTTCACGATCTGATTTTAGGGCAATTCTAGTTGGGTTCAATCATCTAAATCCAACTGGTCATCCCTAGAGAATCAACATGGGTAATGGGAAAGGTTGTACTTTAAGGCTCCGTTTGGTTGCAGGGTTGGGCAGGGTTGGCCCAACCCGGGGTACCCCTCCTTCCAAACCTCCCAATCCTCCTCACAGTTTACTATTCACAGGGGTACCCCAACCCACCCAACCTTGCCCAACCCTACAACCAAACGAACCCTAAATCTACGTATACATTATATTCCCTACATGATCGTGTAAACAAAGACTAAATTTTTCCCTCTACCAATCGTGCCCTTTCCGTGTCTCCTTCTATCATGGCAGAAGACAAGATGGATGTTACCCGTCCTATGGATTATTTAAAGACTGCTATCCCATTATTAAGATGGATGGGACTAACTACTATCAATACGTTTTTATTCAAAACTTTAGATGGTACATGATCCTTTAGTTAGGTTTTGTATTCTTTGGGAGTTTGCATGTATATCCTTGTTGATTTCCAATATTTAAATTGTGATATCATTTTATTATGTGAGGAGTATGTTATAGTGCTTCATGTTATTTTTTTTTCTTGATGTAATATAGATAGATGTAACAACTGTCCGGTTGTTGGTGTTAAAACTGGAACCAGATGTATCTGGTCATTTATTTTGGTTCTTAGGTTTGAGATGCCAACTCCAGAACAAGAAATGTCGAAACGGCTACTTATTAGAGGACAATATTTGAGACATGGTGTTGCTTATTTCAATATTCAATTCCTTATGGAATATGTTTTCTGTAATGCAGGTTATACGATGTAGCTTATAATGAATGGATGCATCCTAACTGTATTTTTTTTACCATTGGGTGGAATATCTGATAAATACTTTGGAGACAAGGAGACCAGTGTTTTATTATTAGACGTATGTATTCATTGTGTTGCCACTAGGAAAGTCTTTGAGATAAGTGAAACCTTCTTAAGCTCGAGGCAGTAGCTCTCTTACTCCTAAAGTCCTACAATTTGATTTTCTTTTTGATACTTGAGATGGGGCATAGAGACCCAGAGAAAAGGCAATTATTTAATGGCTGAGGTGCTCACGATTCCTTCAGCCCCCATCTGATAGGAAATTCCAAAAGTGAGTGGAGATTTTGGACATGGCTTGGTAAGGTATAAAATACTCCTGAACCAGAAGAATTGGTAGACTGTACACCACTCATCGAGAATGCTAAGAAGTATATAAAGCACTTGTATGCACAATATGGATGGAGGAGCTTTGATTAAATCATTGCATCTTATTGATTAAATGCAAATGAGAAAAATGCAAATGAGATAACGAGTAATTGACAATCCATTGCGATGTTCCTTAGAATACAACTGGGTAATACTATTTCACTTGTTTTAGTCCAACTAACTCGATAATCTTGCTCAAAGAATATTTGCTTAATGAATATTACTTTGATGAAATCGACCCTCCATTATAAACACTCTAACACTACGTTTTATACTGCATCTTGCTCGAGTTAAGGACTGTGTCTCCATTGAAATAGAAATTTTGCATCTTGACTACATGAATCTCATTGCTTACATATTATGATAATTAATATCCAAGTGAGATAGATGAGAATACCTTATTAATTACAAATCAGAATCAGTGATGACATACATTTTGCCAGTCAAGGTGTCTCTTATACTTGATTGTGCGAGGGCGCGGTGACCCTCCACTGGCTGGAGTTAGGACACGCAGATTGTGCGGTGGTTGCTTAGTGCATAGGTCTAGGATCCTAGTCCCTTCCCCGATTTTTAGCGCAAGCTTGTAGTTTTTTTGTTCCTTGGGATCTGTGTGTTTTCGCTTGACTAGTTTCGCTACCCCTAAGTTCTGGTAGGGTACCTAGGCTGGAGGACCCTTGGTTTTCTTCGAGCTTCTTTAGCTTGTTCCTACACCAGTTCGAGCAGGAGTAGAGTGACTCAGACCGGATAGTCTCTCCCACCCGTCTCAAGGTCGTAGTTGAAGTTTTGCCTAGCTTCCTCCTGGACTGTCCTTCGACTGGGGAAGCAGGATAGATGAGTCCCTTAGGGGCCTTCTTCACCGCTTGAGTTTGGTTATTGTTCCGCCAGCAAGTTTTGGCGAGGAAGAGATAATCACATGTAAATAATCATCAATCATCTGTATATCTCAATAACATCTATTACTACATCCTACAAATGACATCAATGAAAAAACATGACATAAATCTACATCGCTTACTCCAACATCATCTCATAATCAATAATGAATTTGCTAAGCATTGAACTTTGGGGTGTAATTAGTGAGAAAGTGGTTAGTATAATTGAGTTATTAGATAACCTTCTTTTCATGCAAGTAGTAAAATTATTGTATGATGTCATTATCCATCTGCTTGCTTCTTTTTATAACCACCTAAATTCTTGTTTAATTTTAATACTTACTGCTTGTAAACAATATTTGTTGACGTCTCCTTGTCCCTAACATGAATGGCAGGGAAGGCGCCTGCAGTGGACTAGCTTGGTTAGCATGACTCTTAGCTTTTGGTGTTCAAACGACGATTTACTTTTGGCGATACACATGATAACCTTGTATAGATAGTTATATTTATATTGTGATTACTTTCTCTTCTGATGTATTTTTGAGGATACATGTATAAAATAATAAAATTTCTTATGATACATATTTAATATATAGAAATTAACGCAATATTTCTTTGGTGACACATGCCTTGATGCGGCTTGTCATATCATTATGAATGCCATTTAAACTCGCGAAAAAAATTCCTGCTTTTTCGTAACTTGATGTAATCATTCATGAATAAAATAATGTGAATACCGTGCAAACGGGTAGCCCGAATCCCGGAGCGCCACAACCTACTAGATTCTTATTGCAAATAGGGTCTCACCACCTTAGCATTTTCGCTATTCATGATTTTTTAATTAACTTCCTTTTTGTTTTTAACTTTATCTCTTTTGAAGAACCCAATTCCTTCCCTTTCTTCCTCATAGACATGGATAAAAATTGATAAGGATTTATTAGAAAAGGTGATTATCATATTCAAAAAAGTTTAGAATGTAGATATTTATATTTGAATATTAATCGAATATGAACAGAATACATATAATGGTCGTAACTGATTTTTGAATACGAATACATATAAATCTTCATGTGTTTTGGATGTCCATCTGGATGAGGCCAATTCTAGCAATTCTAAGATCGTTAGAATTTGATAGTTTTGATAGATGTGATAGAAGTTTTAATTTAAGTTAAATTTGGAATGATACCATGGTGATATCTTGTGATCTAAATCCCCTAAGATTTCATTCAAAAAATAAAAAATAATGAAAAAATAGTGGATGTAGGGAGTTACCTATACCCCGAGGTGTAGGCTCTCTTTTCCCATTATACAATTGGTTTGGAGATATTATAAGGACAATGCACCTAGATTCTTAGTAGTGGCAGACCAAGGATTACAAACTATGCAGGGCACACTACCACCACCACCAACAACAACAATAATATAAATAAGATTGCAAAAAAAAATCCAATATAAACATACATGTGCATAGAGATACATAAAGTGATGTTTTGTATGTAAAAATTTATTGCAGTGCCAGAAGATAAGATGTTGTATACTTAGTTTCTTCTTCTTTTTAAATCATGATTTAAAAATCATGCTTTTAAATCATAAAAATATATCTAAATATGCCATAAAATAACTACAAAAATCATGGACAATTAAAATAGTTCTAAAGCATCAAAGGGACATCTCCAACATTAAAGTACGAATTGGTAAATTGCCTCTAATTGCATTACCCAAATAGTAAAGTGGTGTTTATTTTGGATAAACATACACATATGCCTATGAAGCACGGAGATATTTTATTATTGTTACATGCATCAGAGTTGAAGACTCGGAATGCGTGCATGAATCATGCTGCGATGAGGAACTGGACGCACAATGCATCCATGAAGGATTGAGGGTGTAATGGTGCAACTGATGCGATGAGTTCATGGGGGAACATGTCACAACACATTCGAAAGAGGTGGGGCTGCAAGGGATCCGGGGAGGCAGGATGTGCTCATACTCCTTATCGTGGCACATACATGATTGGAGAGAGAGAGAGAGAGGAGAGTCCATGAAGAGATCTGGGGGTGCCCGTTGTCGAGAAGTGCTCTTAGTCCTTATAATAGCATGTCGAGGAATCAAGGCAAGAGGCAACGTGCTGGGAAGCGTTCATCACATGGGAGGGGGATTAAGGAAGTGCGTTGACCTAGAGGGAATGCACAGAGCCAAGACATAGCCGGGGAGGGATGGGGGACATTTTGCATAGGGATGCTAATTGAATCGGACTGTAACGAACGAACCTATGTTCGAGTTCGGTTCGATAAGAAAGTTCGAAAGTTCGGCGCCGAGTTCAATTCGATAAATGTTTGATAGAATATGTTAGAGTTCGAGTTCGTTTAGAAAACGAACGTTCGACTTCGATTCGATAACAGTTTGTTAATAATTTAACTTAATTAAAACTTGTTTATATGAACAAGTTCGAAATCGGAGTTTGATAACAAGGTTTGATAATAGTAAAATATAAAAGTATTCAAATTAAAGTGGTACAAATCTCAATAAATACCACAGTTTCTGTAACCTCGAAATTTATCAAGTGTATAAATATGAAGTTACATATATAAATACACACACATATGCATATATCGAACTCGAACTTTAATCGAACGAATATATGTTATGTTCATGTTCGGTTCGTTAAGCTATCGAACCAAAACTTGATGTTCATGTTCAATTCGTTTATAAATGAACGAACATTTTTCGAACTATTATCGAACGAACTCTAATCGAATACCAACATGTTCAATTCGATTAACAACCCTAAGTACGCACGGTGAGGGATGAAGGGCACGATTCCAATTCTAAATTCTAGGATGACGGGGGCCCAAACACACATTGCCACATTTTTAAAATTTTTAATGAGACAAAATAAAGGGAATTTGACAAGTGGGGAGGGGGCACATGTCCCTCATACTCAATGTGTGGGTTCGCCATGATTCTTAGCATTGATCTTCTGTCCCGTTAGTAGTTGTATCTGACCCCCTTCACTCACTCACTACTCTCACTCTTGCTTTCTTTCTAAAAGAGAACCCTCCATCCATGTGCACTGATGCTCTTTTTCTTTCTCCCCCCTCTCCTCTTCGATTCTTGAAGTATAGCGTCCATGTCAATCTCACAACACCACACTCCTTTCTCAGCCCCCAAGCATGCCACCTTCACCATCGCACAAGAAAGAGGAACCAGCCTCCCCTATTCAAGATTTCCATCTACCTATCGCCCTCTTATTAACGATCAAGATTCAAGATGATGTTTTTTCTTGTTCTCATTTCGATCATATTGCAGTCTTTTCTAATTCAATTCTGCAACATGAATTTACCCAAAACACGGTCTTAAGAACAACAAAGATTCTTGACGATGACATCTTTAAAGAAAAGTGCACACCCAAGTGAGATGGCATCATGCCAAACCATTATATGTCGGCATGCATATTTTTTCTGTTACATTTCACGCTTTTAAATTGTGACTAAATAAGGTATCTATACAAAAGGTACATCTTTTATTACAAAGACACCATGTTTCTTTGAGTTATGTATCTCGTTATACTCATCTTATATAAGAATATAATTTTGTTTTACTGAATTATTCTATCATGGTATTACATATATTTCAATATGATATCTATCTAAATAATCTGGCACTCATAATAATTCCATCCATTTTTACAATTGCTCTTCGTTCGATCATATTTGCAATTGATTTTATCATTTCTATTTGTATCCAAATCTTTCTCAACCCATATTCATATTCGCTTTTATTGGATCTGGATTAATATTCGATGAATATCCGATCCGATTGCATATCTGATTATTTCGAGGATCATGTTTCTTAATTTCATTGCGATCAATATACATGTTCATAAAAGACAAAACTATGACCAAAATAAAAAGTACCATGATACGTCATCCTTCCTGTCGAATGCGTCTTCTTGCTCCAACATTCCTCGTCGATGTATTCAATATAGATAAAGTAAATATGGATGTGAATATAGCCATATCATATATGAATCTAATCAGTGTTTCATCCGTCAAACACAACTGGTATGCAATGATCTTTATCTTTTCTATTCTCTATGCCTCTCAAATCTCATGGAGTTTGATGGTCTCAATTTATATCAATATACTTGCTTTCTAAATTTTCTGTGCAAATTAAAAAAAAAAGCTCAACTATGTATAGATTTCTAATTGGGGAGCTCATTTTACATACGTAACAAAGAAGGGCCCAAGCTTATTTTTATCTTACATAGAAGCTTATGTAAGCTTTTATGACGATGTTAAACTTTAAAATTGAAAATTGACGCTCTTTTTTGTTACATTTTAAAATGGAGAACTCTGATTTCGAATTGATGCATAGTAAGGCTTTATTTGCGATTTATCGAAGTTTTTGAACCTTCTTAATTGAAGGAAAAAATAGAATAAATGACAACATATTTTTTATCCCTCCAATTTATTTAACTTGAGTGGGGGCGACAAACTTTCGGCTTTGTCCGTGCAATTACTCTCACTTCTCCGGCACCTCCCAATGGCGGCGGCCGCGAGACTCCTCTCGCCCTCGGCTGCCCTCCTCCTACGAAGGCTCCACCGCCTCCACTCAACCTCAACTCTCAGAAGACCCATCCATAGCTCCACCGCCCTTCCGCGCCCTGCCGACCTTCTCGTCCGTGAGGTGGGCCCCCCGGGGACGCTCGACCACCGCATCTTCCTCGTCTCGCCCTCCGGCAGGAAGGTCTCGCCGTGGCACGACGTGCCTCTGCGCGCGGGGGAGGGGGCGTTCAACTGCGTCGTCGAGATTCCGAAGCAGACGGCCGCTAAGATGGAGGTCGCGACCAGCGAGGCATTCAATCCCATCTGGCAGGATAGGAAGGACGGGAAACTTCGATTCTATCCGTAAGCCCTAAACGATCCAGTATTGACACGTGATTTATGGTTATTGCCGTCCATTTCCACGAGGACTAGAAATTTGGTGGGAATCCTGGTTGTTGGACGATGACTGTTTCAGGTGCGATTTTTATCGATGACCGTCTGAACGCTGGCTTCTCCTTGCGAACTGAGATAGGCGATGTGGCGAGGACGGTGGAGTAACTGAAAAGTTTAGATTTTGGAAAGGGGGTTGATGTCCTGTCGTCGCATCATGTAGAGAATACCAAGGCCATGCCTTCCTTGACTCATAATTTATAAGTTGTTCATTTACAGCAGCATATGGACGTATCAATGGGAATAGTAGATTGAAATCAAATCGTAATTGGTCTTTAGTCGATCGCTCATGATATACTTCCATCGAATAAATCAACTGGATCTTACATTAGGATTGAAGATTGACATTTGCTCTCAATTTATCAAAATAACAACTACAACAAAACCTTTTCCCACGTTAAGTAGAGTAACCTACATGGATTCTCTCTCAGCTCAATTTATCTAAAAACAACAATGATGGACTTCAAAATAATGATTAAAAGATTGTCGTTGATGTGTTATCTTAAGTTGTTGAAAATGTTTTTGGACTTTGGATTGACTAATGTATCGATTACTTTTATGGATCTTATGAACACAATATTCAATCAGTTTCTACATCACTTGGTGGTAGTTTTACTTACGATGAACTCATCTACTCTAGGCATAGACAACTACATGAACATCATCTTTGACAAACACTCGGGAAATTGAAGAACAAGTTGTATGCCAAGTATAACAACTGTGATTTCTGTATAACTAAAGTATCCTTTCCAGGCCATGTCATTTATGGGGCTGGTATATCTATAGATCTTGCAAAGATTACTGCTGTATGGTTGGGAATGTCTCAAGACCCGAAGATAAATATGATCTTTTCTGGGGCTAACATGTTTATAGGAGATTCATAAATGACTTTTCATGAATAATCCTGCCCTTGACAAGTTTGACTCAAAAGGAAGTACATTTTGTATGGTCTATAGATGTGAAACCCGTTTTCAAACACTGAAGGGATAATTAACACTATATCTATTCTTACTTTATCATTCGACACCGAGGGCTTCTTTGTATACACCTGCATTTGAGGAACAACTTAGGGCATGAAATTATTTTTTCTAGAAAAATACGAGTGAAAAGTGGACATCCACAGACCATTCACCCAAGATTTGGAAACAGACGCAACCCAATTAGTGGCTAATGTAAACACGCATGCGAAGGAAGCATCCAATCTCCCTCCATCGGTCCAATCATCTGTCCAAAAAGTAAAAGAACAGTCATCTCCTACTACATGACAGAAAAGCAATCGAAGTTGTGGGAGTACAGAATAAATTCCCTTCTAAAATGAACATGTAGAATAATAAGGTTAGTGAGCTAGTGATCTCTGGCATGGATGCTATGAATTCCACAGATTAGTCTGCAACACAAGTCCTCATTATCTCCCGAGATTCATGCGACCCATTTCAATAGCAATGCTCAATTGGAAGTGTCCAAGCGAGGGACACCGACACCTCCCTCCTATTCGGGGAGCATAGTTGTATCCCAATCAACTAAGTGTATTCCCAAAGAATTTTGGTTGGACTTTCCCCAAAAAGATCCCCTCATAATCTTCTCAAGGTGACAATATATTCCTTGACAACACTCTCGATGACATGAAGAAAACTAGGTCTAGCTATCCACTACTTGATGATACTGATGCCTTCTTCACAACAAACTTACGCTCCAATTTCTCAAGATTGGCAACCAATCAGACAAATAGAGATGACTGTTGCTCTGGGGGTGGATTGATGATGAACCATAAGCAGTGTCTGCCACACTCATTCGCATCATTGTGAGAGACCACAAGGTTCCACAATTGATGTGTCCATGCTGAGCTTTGAACTAGAGATTTCGTCAAAGATGTCCATCACAACAACCATGCCCCTCGCCTCTTCCCTACCTCCTTTAATGAAGAAAATGGCATCGTCCATGTATTTTAGGATAAAGATGAAGATTTCGCTTATTGAGTACTCGAGAAAATTGCCTTGGCGGACCACTTGATCCACCATGCATGCAAGCACATATGTAGCCAGTAGAAATACTATAGGTGCTAGCGGGCATCCTCGACGAACATCCCGCTATGGTTAGGAAAAACCTCCTTCAACTCACTTTTTCATTAGCACAAAATATTACCTTATAGCAAGGTTTTAAATCTCGATTTCGGTTTTTTTTCGAGATGGCGAAAATATGAAACAATTTCAAAATTCCATCGAAATTTCGTCGAATTTGGCCAATTTCGACCAAAATCAGCATAGATTTATGGAGGGTCCATATCAAGATTCCGATTTCGGTCTCGGTGAAGTGCCAAAATTGAAATTTCGACGAAATTTGGAACATTGCCTTTGTAGAGACACATCTTTTCATCAATGAGGTCCATGTGTTTAGGAAGCCACATTTTGCTAAGGCAGACCACAAGAACCTTATTCAGCATGAGAGGCTCGCTCTTAGACCTTTGGAAGAATCTATTGACTGAGGCTATTAGCTGCTCCTGTGGAAGATGAGAAATGCATGGGCAATCCACCCTCTCATATACCTTAGAGGCATCGACTTTCCAGAGAAGGTTATTTCTCTCCCACCTCCTCCAATCAACCACAACTTCTCTGGCCATTGCCAAGCTGTCCCCAATCTATCTTCCTGAGGTGAAAACATATTAACTGGTGAAACAAGAGCATCCAATACACCATCAAGCCTGTTTTTGCCTAAGTATTTGCCAAAACTTTAACCACTACGAGATAAATGCCATTTGAGAGTGCAATGGGTTGAATGCCCTCTACATGTTCTAATTTCTCATTCTTTGGTAATAGAAACAAGAAAACCTTGTCGAGCTTATCAAAACCAACATTGCTATGGGGAAACTCTTCAACCATTGCCACAATGTCTTCCCCAACATGTCAATTTTCTCGGTAGATGGGAAGCCATTCGGCTTAGAGCTCCGTCTGTGTTCAAATCCATAACCGTTGTCCTAAATTCATCTCGGTCAAAGGGCCTCGTCAGATGGGCACGTTGAGAGCCAAATATAGTAGCAGCCCCAGTACACGTTCATCTCCATCTTCTGTTTTTCACTCTACGAGAAACTCCGTGAAAGTAGCTTGCTAATGCTCTGCCTATCTCTCAGTCTATCTCTACACGGGTATAGTCAACCATCACAACATGTATCAACTTTCTTCTTCTCCTTCAACTGGCTACCATATGAAAATACTTTGTGTTGGTGTCCCCTTCCTTGATCTATTTCTACCTGGACGTCACCTGTGTCTTATCCTCCTCCAAAATGACTTTCTCTAGCTTTGCTCTTTCGTCTAGATCCTCCTGGGTAAATCTTTATTGCCCTTTATCTTGTTCAATCTCCATATTTCCAATTTACACATGTACGACGACCCTTCCACAATTCCTGCAGCTTCTTGTACGTAGAATGTCACCCACGCAGGGTGATCGACCTCCAGACTAAGCAAGCAATAGTTGAGCCCGTGTATTCCGTTGATCTCCACTGTCTAGCTATTAGATCTCCGAATTTTTTCGCTAATAACCATGATCTCTCAAATCTAAAGAAAGAGCAGGTACGGTCCCCTCCATGAATCCCAAACCAAAGAGACATGTGGCCAGATCTGGAACGCGGACGAGACGATGTATTTGGCAGAGGAATCATCTCCAACAGTTCAATCGACAATAAGAAACAGTCTAGTCTAGATCTAGATCTCATGTTTCTCCATGTGAAGTGAACATTTGTTGCATAAAAACCTCTAGTTGAAAATGTCCCACCAACTCTGCAAAGACTTCACACCTAGGGTCTTGAACCCCACGAAGACGAGGTTGGTTCGAGGATAGGAGCATACATTAACATCACCCTTGGGCAATCCATGTCTCAAGCCGAGTATTTTTCTCTGACCTCTCAGAGCTTAGTCCACATCAATGATCTCAATGATGGATTTGTTGGTCCATACACACATGATACTATCATCCGAAAGCTCATATTCCTCGTCAAAACTACAATAGTTTGAACGAATCTTTCAACATAATTGAAAACCAGAGAATAATTGTCACACTTCCAAGCAATAACATTCCCCTCGACTACCCACCGCATCAACCACACGAGGCACCCAAAAGATTTCAATAACTTTCATTCTATCTATGTATCTTTATTTCTTCTGATAGAATAATGTGCTTATGCCACTTGCCTAGGAGATCACCTACAAACCGTCTCCTTTTTGGGTATCTCGGACCACTACCCTAACCATCTAGGATATTAGCTTCGTAAAGAAACCTTGGTCAGTCCTGTGGTTGAAACCGCCCCCAATTTGGGTTGTTTCTTTTAAAAATTTTATTGCATTCTTAATCCTCCACAGATGGAGCTAGCTAGTGCACCTCCATCGAATTTCTAGGAATGGGATCGAGCCAGCTGTTGGTATCCCCACAATGGTAGGTTTCCTAATAAAAACCTTTGATGCCCATTATGTAATTTTCCGTTGCAGTTTATAGCATTTAATTCTTTTGTATGGTCGGCCACCCATCTCAGTGTTGGGAGATGACTACACCAAGGTCTCGGAATCACTCTCCATGCTTTAGGGTTTGATGGCACTAGCAACGTTAAATTGGGGGAACATCGGACTCTTCCCCCTACATTTCCTCGATTCTCCTTGCCACCATCTACGAAAGGAGGAACGTTAGTTCCGACAAGCAATGGCTTATCAATAACGAGCAGTGGGGCATATGTCACGATGAGTACATGAGTATCTTATTCAATCTTGGAAGAGGTATCACCATCAACCAGGAGCAAAGAAGTATCAGGCACCGCAAGGATCTCTTCCATTCTTAGTTGGATATTCAAGATCCAATTCTCCCAGACATCAAAACACTGACGTAATGGGGAAGGCATCGTTTTTGGTATACTCGAAATCAGGTTTGAGCATTATCTTCTAAATGGCTCGGGCCCCAATTTGGGTTCAAATAAATATTGCGAAGAAGAATATCTCGTGATTTAACAACAGATGAAAGCATAAGGGCTACATTGAGATCCGAAAGAGGAGATCCTTTCAAATTCTGCGAGGAGCGATCTTCAGTTCTCATCGTAAAAATCTCGCGAGATCGGCGATAGCATCCCACCCATCGATCATTAGATCTTGCGATCTCCCCCACCAAATCCATGTTCTTCTCAACTTCCTTCTCCGTCAGCCCTTCGTCGATGATCACCGCCGGCGTTGAAACCAAAGGAAAGTCAATGTGTGTCTTTAATCTTCGACGGGGGAGGGGTTGGGGGGTGAGAGTTCAGTAACCTGAAGCTTGGAGTTTGCTCTTACCGCCCTTAAGTAGTAGTCCACCATAGAGGGAAACGCTTTCGTCCCCTTGATGACTACGATCATTGAATCCACATTGGAGCCTGAAGACCTTTAAATTTAGAGAATCTCTTCTACGTCACCTGAGTCTCTTTTTTTTTGAAGCCAAAAACAGGGGGGGGGGGACACTCAATGGTGTTCAGCCCAAAGATTGATTATATAACGAAAAGAGAGAAGGTAGAAAACAATGAAAGGAAACAAAAAATAACCCATTACAGTTCCCACTCCTCACCTGAGTCTCTGAGCACCATCTTCGAACACTACATAGTTCTAGAGAGGATATGGACACCACTCATACGAGCCATCTTCTTTGCAATCAGCTCCCTACTGCTTTTTCCATCGAGTTAGACCCTCCTCCGAGGTACCTAACTAAAATTTCATGATCTCAATATTTGATAGATAATGAGCACATACAACACCCCGAATCGCGATCTAGCATGACCACATCACTAAAAAAAGAGGCCCCTAACTTTCTTCTAGCCTCTTATTTAACAAAAAGGAGGTCCAATACGCCCTTTGGGACCATAGTAATGAGGACCCCATCATGTAACTTCATTCTCACCGAGTCTCTTGGACTGAAGAGATCTCCCTTTACCACATCTGCAAAAGATCTACTTTCGACTACAACTTGCATAGTGGCTCTCTCGTCCTTCTATTGTTCTGAATGCATCACCTCCTGAAACTTGGGCGCTACCAATTGCACCCCCTTTATTGTATACAAATTTCTATGGTGGCCTCAACCACCACATGCGAGCCATCGAGGCGGAGACACAGAGATTCCCGTGCAATGCCCATGAATCCTGTAACGAAAACATTGCATACCCTATTGTTGATGTTTCCGGTGACTCACTAGAATCCACTCTCTAGATGCTTCTGCATCTCTTATTTTAGTGGTTCTCCTCACCCCCTCTCCGTCCTATGACACTCGCACACCCTACTTCTTTAAGAAGAAGGCTCGATATGCCTTCACATTGTCGCCCTCTTGCTAACATTTCTCGGATATCAAATTTTAGTTTATTCCTTCTGAAAAGTGCTAAGATGACACGGGAATTCGATTATCAATTATCATTCAATAAATGTGATGAAGTCTTGTGCCATTTAAAGACAACAATTGGATGGCTCTGAAATTGAACCAGCTAAAATATTTAATCAATCTTATTCTTGGAAACATGGTAAAAAACGCAAGTGTGCTTAGCTTTAAAGTAAACATGACATATGAAACAATGCGAATTCAAACTTCAAATAATAGTGGAAGTAACTTTCTTTCTGGAAAGTTTAGAAGGAAGATGATCCAAACGTTCATGCTACCTTATAAATCACTAAATGCTATCTTTTTCATGTTTCTTTCCCTTAACTGAAGTCACAACAATCTTTGCTACCAAATGATGCATGCCATCAGGATTCAAACAGATCCTCCTTATCTAAGTCTTGGAAATGCAACTAAGTCTTAGAAATGCACTCCTTATCTAAGTCTTGGAAATGCAACCAAGTCTTAGAAATGCAATGGTCAATGGAAACACTGATGTACTACTGAACTCCATAGTGATCTCACTAACATAGAGGAGAGTGATTAGTATTACAAGAAATATTTATTATGTTATTTCCTTTATATCTTATTTCCTTTCTATGTATTTCCTTTTTCATGTATTGATTTCTAGGAATTCTCTACATAAAGGAACCCTAAGGCCTCGTAATATACAATTCACTTATTTCTTTATGCATCGTTTCAAAGTGGGGGTCTTGGTCCAGAGCTCTGGACTCCTTTTGATACCTAACCCTACTGCCTACCTCCTCTTCATCTCTCTCTCTCTCTCTCTCGTGGATCCCAATGGCACCATCACTGCCTCTCCGATGGTGCTCAACGCCCTCAGCAACATTGATGGCACCATCGTTGCCTTTTTAGTGGTGCCCAGTGCATATAGTGATACCCTAGGCACCTCCTCTGACCCATGCACCACTGTTGACCCTTAGGCAGTACCTAATGCCTTTACACGCGACTTGAGGCACGTGCTTCGATGCCTAGCAATACTGGGAAACACTTCCATGCCCAACAATACCCATCACCTTTGTGCATAGTTCTTGCAGAGTGCTCTACTTGACCAGCCCTCGTCTTCTGCGCCTCCTTTCACCTTTCACACGCTGATTTTAGGGTAGTTTTAGTCGGGTTCAATCATCTAAATCCAACCGGTCATCCCTAGAGCACCAACATGGGTAATGGGAAAGGTTGTCCTTTAAATCTACATACACAATATGTTCCCTACATGATCGTGTAAACAAAGACTGATTTTGCCTTCTACCAATCATACCTTTTCTGCGTCTCCTTCTGTCATGGTAGAAGGCAAGATCAATGTTACTCCATCCTCTGGATTATTTAAAGGTTACTATCCCATCATCAAAATGGATGTGACTAACTATGCGTTGGGGTGATGCAAGTCCTGAGCATTATGGAACACGCCATAATAAAGAGTACATCCTGACGGAATCCAAGTTAGATGACAACTCTAAAATTAATGCTTTATGGAAGAAGGACCGTGTATGGGCCCATGTTTGGCTCTCTAGTACTCACAACGGAGATAGCCAATGGCATCCTACATCAACCCACAACTAAGGCTATGTGGGTATTCTTTTGACCAAATAATCTCAGGCGAAGAACAAGACAAATGTTCTTTAGCTTCAGTATGGTATCTTCACAACAAAACATAATGGTCGTCCTCTTCATGCCTTTTATTCGGATCTTAGAGACATGTTCGAGAAGCTCCATAGCTTCCTACCCTTAAGTGCTAGTATTGATAAGAGATCTATAAGAACACCAAGATGGTGGGTGTGTTTCTAGCGGCTCTTGATTTAATATGATGCAACCGCAACCAATAACTTTCCGGTGCCTCTATCCCTCTCATGAAGGAGGCATATAGCCATCTGATCTTAATCACCGTGCCTCCCAGTCCTACATCTTAGACCTCCTCTACTGTGACAATACTACATGACAGAGGAGGTTAAGCTTAGTTCAGAGTACGCGGTATCCATGGTAGGGAAAGCGGTCGCCCTCGCCATCAGTGCACATATTACTACTGTATAGGATATCATGAGGAGACCATGGTCTCAAATTTCAGCGAAATTCGGTTGAATTTCTGTCGAATATCGATATACAGTCGAAATCGAAATTCGACCGAAATGACCGAAATATGGGGGTCCTAGTACAAAAAACGACCGAAATTCCGGTCGAAATTCCACCAAAATTCCACCGAAATTCTGTTTTGGTCGATACCAAAATGGTGACCGAAACCGACATTTAGGGCCTTGGAGGAGACATATTATCGGAAGCATGGTCGTCTTGCCTCTGCTTGTGCCGTTGAACAGTTTGTTGCCACTGCTGCACTTATTGATTAGAAGTATGATGATTTTGTCTCCCGTTTGATGGAGATCATGAGCCCTTCACCTGGTACTATTGGTGCTTCTTCCCTAATATAATACTGCTGCCTCCGTAAGCACCTCAGTTTCTACTTATGCTCTTATCACATGCCACAACGTTGATATTACAGAATAGACAATGAACTCCAGAGCATCTCATCATCTCTGTGGCGACAGAGAACAATTCACATCTTATAGCACCATTCCTCCTAGTTAATTTGTCATCATTATTAATGGGAGATGTTCTCCTATTACACAACACATGTAAATTCAGTTGATGCATTCCACGCATCTACAAAATGTTTTACATTCACCATAAATTTTCTATGAAATTACTATCCATCAGAAATATTATTAAGGAACTAAGCCATCATATCATTTTTAACTCTTCTTCTCTTGGGGTTAAGTATATGCTCACGAGGATGGTTATTAATTGTGATCATGAGCAAACTGTACAGATTGGTCCATTCACCTTATGCTAGCATATTTTCCTTATCCGATGAACCAATTTTTATACCCATACATTTTCAGTTTGGCCATTTCCTTCACATAAGCTGTGTAGAGTCTTTCCTCGGATCTCTCTCCGCTTAAATTTTTAGTTGAAGCATGTTGGCCTGAGAAGCATCATCGCACCACTTATACCCCAGTCGTCAAGGTTGTAGCTATACATCTTTATTTGAGTTATATTTTTAATAGGGTTTTTATCAATTGTGCCCCTCTGAGATCTTGTAATTTCAGTTATGCCCCTCCTTTTTGGGAATATCAGTTGTACCCTCGAACTTCTTGTCGTTATATCACTTGTGCCCCTCCGGTTACTTGTCGTTCATTCCCAATGTAGACGGACGTTAGCTTTGGGACGTAATGGAAAATTAAGTTTAAAATAAAGACTGAAAAGGTCATTTTATCATCCTTTCTTCCTCCTTCCCCATCCTCTTCCTCTTCTTCTCCTTCTCTTCCTCCTCCCCAGCCTCTTTCTCCTATACGTCTCCTCCCCCGCCCCCAGGTGCGCCCTCCGCCTCGAGCTCCTTCCCCCACCCTCGCGCTGCCTCCCCTCTGCCTGAGCGCCTCCCCCTTCCCCAACCTCCACCCCCAGCCCTAGGTCAGAATCCCTGCACCGAGCTTCGCCCCCTTGTCGCCCCCTGCCACCCCCGCGCCCCCGCGCCTCCCCCTCCCCATGCGCTTCCTCCTGCCTTGCCTCTTACCCTCGCCCCCTTGTCGCCCCCTACCCCCGCGTCCCTGCGCCTCCTCCTCGCTCCGAAGGCTTTGTCAGCAATCTGTATCTTAATGATGGATTCAAAGGTATGTAGAAAAATCACCAGAATGCTATGTGGGTAGTTGAGAACAATGCAAGTCATGTTTGTATCGCACGAGAGCGGGGACATGCTCATGGAGTGTTGGACATACGAGCCTACAACGAGCCATTATATAATAAATGTTATTGCAATACACCCTTCAACCTGAAATGAAGAATAACTAATTTGCATAATAGGTCCCTTAGTACAATTAGGGTTATGTACCATGGCCATCTTAATGATCATACAACTGTTGATTCAATTATTGAATCATAGAGGTTGGTGCTTGGATGAATATCTAAAGAGTTAGATTGAGAACTCATCAAGCATCGTCAAATGATTGTTAAGATGTGATCTCCAGCCTGAGTAGGAAATGGCAATCCTTATCTCTAAAGGCTGATATCTGGCCGACCTCTTGATGCAGGTCCTCTGCATAGGAATAGATATTCAGAGGTGTCAGATTAGTTAGGTCAAAGAGTTGACTTAACGAGATCGAGATAACCAAAGACCTATGTCGTATGTTGTCACGGTATAGGCACACATCCTCTGACCGGAGACATATGTGTTACTATATGTCTGAGTATGTACATTTGGTAGACTGATAGATTGATGGCCTAATCAAGGTCTATATACCGGCGAGCTGGTGTGCATATAAGGGCATATGAGTAATACGATCTCTCAAAGGGATCATACAAGTTCATCTACTGAACCGGAAGACATGAGCTCACTCATGAGATATTGGGAAGAATCAAATTCCGTGCACGGTCGTTTCGCTTTGGAAGCTTGACTGAATTTATAGGCTTGATATAGGCTTTTGGAAAGTATATAATCAACACCTAGGTATGATATGTGCTTTTGGAAAGTACATGATCGATACCGACTCCCATTGATCGAATGAGAAACTTAATGATAAAACCCTGAAGGAGACAGTCTAAAAGAGATCTAAAACTTCGGGTTTAATCTAGGTCTTCCAGTATGCAGGATGTACAAGTATTAGGAATACCTGAGGGTGATGTGATCATAAACGATTGTATAACAATGACGCTTCCATTCCTAGGGAGTGATGAAAAGGGTCTGGATTTTAACGACTCTTCTCATAGAGAAGTGATCTAATCTTAGTCCAAATGTTGGACATTGATCTGAATGTGATTCAGATGCAATGAGAAGATTAGATCTACAACTTTAATTTAATCAAACATCTACGGGAGGTCCGCAAGATCCGGATTTGAGATTTAATTTCAATATCCAAGTCATTATACGTGGAACAATACAATCACCCTGTCCTTATCTCCAAGTATCCACGGAGAAAGTGCATTATCCTTGAAAGAGTTCAAGAATGATTCCATTATTGATTTATATATATCCAAGCATTGAGATATGGATGATTAAATGTGATTTAATCGTAAAATATAATATGAATTTGATTCGTATAATTTATCCATAAAAGAAGAGCTATCTAAGATAATTAAATCTGATTTAATTATCAAAGATGTGAATAATGTGAATGTGATTCATATTATTTGGGCACATGAGAATAGAGATGAGAATAGAGATTCAAGATGATTAAATCTGATTTAATTATCATGGATATGAATATTGTGGATAACACTATCCATATTAATCATATATATTATAAATGTGATTTATAATATATTAGAGAGAACATATTGTGATTTTTATTTATTAATTAATTAATTATTGATGTGAATTGGATTCACATTGGATGATTAATTAAAATATAATTTACATTTTATTTTGGGATGTGAATGTGATTCACATTTTTTCAATGGTATGATTGCAATATTTCACAAGATAATTATGAATTATTTTTGTGAAATAATTTACAATAATTGTTGTTGTAAATCTTGGAGATATCATGAGATAATGGTATCTCATAAGATAATGAGATCTCATGAGATGTTAGTAGCCATCCCTCCTTTTAAGGGGATGTGGTTTATCTCCACATTATCTCCAATGATAATTGATTGATTTAATTTGAATTTAAATATATTGATTTATCGATATATATTAATTTAAATTAAATTAATTATTTTTGTGTTTTCACAACAAAATCATGGCCATTGAAAGAAACACAAATCAATCTCATCCATTGATTTTGTGTTGTCCATGGGTTGAGATCCATGGATCCCAAAACACTACTTAAGAAGAGGCACCCCTTACTCTTCAAGATACATGATCAATCCATAAGCTCTCTCTCTACATGCCAAAGGTGCTCTTCCTCTCTCCCATTGTGGCCGTCCACCATGGAGCTCAAGAGAGAGTAGTTATCGCCGCAGCATCGTCGTTATACTGCCGGATCATGTACTCATGGATCTCCATCTGCTTCGGTGCGCCTCGCTCATGAAGAAGATGTTGAATCTCGTGTGACGAGATCAGGAGATCCGCTGCTTGGATCATCAATATGGATTGCGAGGAGTATGCGTCTCATCAACGTGCTCGTAAGCGTCTCCTCCGTTGGATCGGACTTGAGACAGGAGGTCTCTTGGTTTAGAGATTCGACCGCAACCACGCTTCAAGAGGTAACCCTAGTACCTATTTGTGGTTTAGATGAAATGATCCAAGAAGTGTTCTTGGATCAAGTGGTTTCATCATTTAAAAATTTTAAATTCCGCTGCCCGAAGCAACTAGTGCGACTAGTCGCTCCCGATCGCATACGATGCGATCCTCACGCTTTCGTGATGCTCTTGAGGAGCTTCCCATATCCTTCAAGTGGTATCAGAGCCATGTTGTCGAAGGTTTTGGATGAAATCCATGAACCTACGAAGATTTGGGCTCGTTAGGGTTCATGAAGATTTTAACATTTCAATTTTCGTAGCCATGTTTTGTGATTTTGTTGGACCTGTTTAAAAGGTTTAAACCTGAATTTATCACATGGATAATGTTCCCCATTATACAAGGAAAATGTGGAATTTGAGTTTGCTTAATTTGGATTTTATTTGCTCAAGACATGATCGTTTTAATGACCATATGTCCACTGTTTCGGGGATGACGGTTAGTGACGCAATTAAGATGTTAATTACTGTTTTAAAATGCCTGGAAAGGCGTGCTAATCACATGGTTTCTGTTTAAATCAAGTTATCAAACTTTGGAAATTGATTTTGCTTAATTTAGATTTATAATGAAAGAGATATGTTAATTTTGCTTGGTGAGGGTCACTGCTGAAAATTACATACTCAAACATGAACCTTGTCATTGCCATTTAAGAATCTTGTGAAATTAATGATTAATTTCCTGGAATAATTATGGATGATATTTGGAAAATATTAGAATAATAATTGTTTCCTTAAATGACATTGACTCAACCAGTGAATGATTAGATTAGATCTAGATTACCAATTGGTTACTTGATGCACTTTCATTAAACTTGTTATTTGAATAGGTTTTGGGAATTTGTCTAGCAAATTTCCTTATAATCAAAAAAATATTTTTTGATTTATTACTATATGGGTTAAAAAACCGATCATCTCTCATATAAAGTGATTGACTCGGCATTATTTTTTCCCGAGGTGGATATGGTGCCTAGTCGGAGAGCGTTGGGGTAGCAGGTTGCACCATGTGTGGTCTGTCCCACTCCTGTCGGTACTGGCCATGATAACGGGGAAGGAACGGATGATGCTTGAGAGATCATTAAATTATTAAAATTCGAATAATACGTACTTTGAGATAATACCACTATTTTAAGTAACAATCAAGTTTGATGATTGAATCGGATTGATAATTGATTTAATGAGATTAAATAAATTATATCCAATTAATACAATCTATTATGATAGATGTGTATTTCCCTTGGGAGAATTAATTATATAAATGTGATTCATGATAATTAATTAAATTTGAATATGAGGTGGATGATCACATAAGTGACATCCATAGTCTCCCATTAAGGCGAAGGGTTCCGTCGCCAGGGATTGTGTGTGGGAGACGCCTGTCCGAAGTGACAGCTCCTGCATGCAAGCGCATCTGGATCGGGCTCTTTGCTTCTCGAAAGAGTAAGGCCATATGCGTAGTGACCCTAGTATCGGTTCCTCATATTATTGGGGCGATATTGGATTGCGCATAGCGAGTTCCATTCCTGTTAACGGTTGGTTCAATTAACAACGGGTCAACATCACCTTAGTGGCGGTGGGTTCGGCTGTTAAAGACCGAATTAGCAAATGCAAGTTGGACTTGCAAGGTGGATTGAGTTCCCGCTTCTTTTTATCTGAGTTGTAGTTTCTCATATTATTGGGATGCAACAAAGATAGGAAAGGAGATCCTAGACCTTGCTAGAGATACAATGGTAAGAATATCTCTTACATTGAAAGTGATTTAGGGAATGGACTTTCATTGTTGACAAGGCAAGACAACTTTGATATAAAAAATTTCTAAATCAAAGTAAAATATGTATATATGTATATGTATATATATTTATGCAAATTTCTTATTTAAGATAATCCTCATTAAACCCATTCAAAGATATACTCAATAATAATCAGTAAAATATCATGGATTGGATCCATGATCAAGATATTGTACTTGCAGTTGGACACATAATGTATGTGGTTGCATTGTACAAGTTTCCTCATAATAATAAGGAATGACAATTAAATAGACAATAGGACTACAACCCTAGGATTTGTGTGTCTATATAGTATTGATATCATCGAATGTACTTTGGAAGTGACATGTCAATGATGATCGTAATTGTCAAATAATCCTTATAAAATCCAAGAAAATATTCTGGCATACATATGTGTTCTTGACATTTAATCACGAATGACATGGTTCTCTGCATTATGCAGAATGGTAGCTCTATAGGAGATGTATTCAAAATGTTTGAGTACCTACCTGAACCGATGATTTTAAGAGTTAAGATGTATGTACATACGATGAGTATCATCATTCTACTATCTATACTCTAGTCATTCATGAAGCTTCATAATATTCATATATTACGAATTAAATAAAGCATGTATAAATGTTGAAATACTCTTATATTGAAATCTTTTGAATTCTATATGAGAGATCCTTCGTCTTAAGCAATGGTTGTTTATAGATAATGGGAGCGCAGTGGAAGCATGGGTATGACCCAAGTAAGAAGGAGAGTCTAAGAGTTGACTAAACTTCTGTGACTTCCATATGACATCCAAAGAATTGGATGAATACCAATACTACAATAAATTGATGTATTGATAATATGACTATCTGGACTATCTAGGATCCTTAGAGAAGGACTCGGATAGTGCATCGAAATAATCTACATTTAATCATTGAAATTGACTTTCTTATAAGATAAGATTAAAGTCTAATAATTATATCTCATTCTTCTAATGACACTTGCAATTGTTGCATATATTGTAGAAGATTAGTAAATTTGATCTTAAGTATCAATAGTCACCTATATGGGAATTGATACAATTGTTGCAACAATCTATAGGATAGATAGACTTCATACTTTCAGTGGTAGAGTCCTTGGTCTTAGAGAATGTCTCTATGATCTAGATATTAGAATACATTCATTGTTGGAGATGAACATGTATTCTGTAATAGACCTATCATAAAGAGTTATGATAGTGAACTCTACTAAATTAGAATATTAATGAAATGTTCATTAACATTTCTAATACTGAAAATTAAACCTTAATAGATCAATAGGAGGATGAAGATCATTTGACAATGATCTGGCATCAAGTCTTGGACATATGTCTATTGATATGATCGATAGACTAGTGAGATATTGAACTTTAGATTGTCTAAAGGTTCAAATCTTACATACTTGTGAATATTGTATTCAAAGTAAATATGTCCAATACACTCTTCTCTGAGAATTGCGTAAGAAGCCAAGGTATTCATTATCTTATACATATTGATGTATGTGGACCATCTGTATCATAATAAACATTGATGATATGTGATATCATTCGATGATTATTTGTGATATAAGATTCATTCCTTTCACCTTAGAAACCTTTGAAATGTTTAAAGATTTCACAATTTTGGTTTAGAACCAAAGTTTGAGGGAATATGAAATGAATTTGATCTAACTTAGGTAGCAAGTACATGTTTTCAAAGAATACCTTATGGAGATATGAATATCATTCCTATATTGCTCCTCCTAATATACCAAAACTTAAGAGAGTTGTAGGGAGATACAATGGGATTATGTTTGATATGATTTGATCAATGATGAATATTAGCATAATTACCTCTTAGTTTCCGTTTCCAGGTATATATGTAGTAGAGACTACAATATATATCTTTAATAAAGTTCCATGCAAGTAAGCTGGAATCTAGCACCTGAGAGTGCTACTTCATTAGGAAAATAAAGAATGGTATTGGATGCCTACTTTATGACCTTGAGATTCTTAAAGAATTTCATCTCTAAGAGTATGATTCTAAGACGATGACTTTCTTGAGAATCAAGATGAAAATGAAGTGAAGGAACTCATTGAATTTTGAGAAGATAATGAGGCTCCTTAAGTCGAAAACTAAAAGGACAACTAAAAATGAAACACTAATACCTCTTCAAATGAGTTTGAAGATGAATACCATGTGCCAGATAAGTCTAACAATGATCTGACTTCATATGATGAACCTTCTGAAGATCATGACATGGAGAGATGGATGTTAGCAGTAAAGTCTAAATGTAGACTTCATATACAAGTATTGTATATGGACCCTCGATGATCCACCTATAAGGGTAAGACCTGTTAAATGGATCTTCAAGAGAAAGAGGGAGCCTGATGAAAAGGTATTGACCTTCAAAGCACGGCTTGTATCCACAAGATACACACGAAGAGAAGACATCGCTTGCGATGAGACTTCTTCTTCAGTGACCATGCCTAAACCCATCAGAATATTTCTAACTATAGCTGCACAATTTGACTTTGACATCTTCGAGATTGAAGTCAAGATTGCATTCCTCTATGAATACCTCTCCGAGGATATTCATAAGTAGTAGCCCCAGGGCTTCATGGTTGTGGAAAGCAAGGTGTGCAAGTTGAATTACTCCATCTATGGACTCAAAGCTTCTTGTAAAGTTGATGAAATTATAAATATTATGATTTCAAATAGAATCTTGATGAACCATGTGAAGCTTATACCAATGTGTTCATCATGCTAAATGTAGATAATATCCTAATCATTTAGAATGATATAAGGATGATAATAAGTGTTTTATGATCTGGCTATTTCATACCTTGAGATATGATCTTAAGGATACCTCTTAGATCTTAGTTCTGAAGTTGTTCAGAAGCAAAGAGAAGAGAGAGAATTGTGATTGTCACATTATTGGTACATCCTGGATATATTCTATCCAAGGAAGGCTCCTTTCCCTTAATATTTGGTACTGACCAATCTGAAGGGATAACATATCAAGTGTTGATGATGCTAAAACTGCTTGCCCTTGTGCGTCGGTTGCTAAAAGCCTGGTATGTGCTAGATATGTACGAAAAGCCAAATGTCTGCTATGCAGTGGGAGTAGTAATCTGTTGCTAATCCTACTATGGAGATAAAATACTTAGCTGCAGTAATAAAACAATATCTTCAAATATGACAAGACTTAGAGATAATGATCTCAAAGTCTCATCATCAAGAACCTAAGGCTTCGTTTGGTTGTAGGATTGGGCAGGGTTGGGTTGGGGTACACCGGTGTACCCCTCCTTCCAACCCTCCCAATCCTCTTCACAGTTTACTATTCACCGGGGTACCCCAACCAACCCAACCCAGCCCAATCCAGCAACCAAAGGAACCCTAAAACTTTATAGATAGTGATCTAAAAGGTCTTAACTGCAGATACCTTAAGAGATAGAGATCTCTGAGAATACGGGTATTCTGATAAGGATAATTGAAACTACACAATGGTTATAACAATTGTTGAGTTGTAGTGTCAAAGACATTATGACTGCCTCAATATTGAGTATTGGTTCCATAAGATGCAACATTCGCATTGGATGCGAGCACTGTTACGGAGGGATATACAAGTGCTGCAAAAGGACTTGGCATAGTCTTTCGGGAACAAGGTGACTGATCAGTTTACCTGGCTATATTAAATGGCCTATGATTGTCACATGAGTGTGAGTTTAAATGATTAGCCCATTAATGGCTCTGTGGGCTAGTAGGAGATTGTTGGACATGCAAGCCCACGGTGAGCCATTATGCAATAAATGTTATTGCAATTCACTCCTCAATCTGAAATGAAGAATAACTAATTTGCATAATAGGTCCCTTAGTACAATTAGGGTTATGTACCATGGCCATCTTAATGATCATACAACTGTTGATTCAATTATTGAATCATAGAGGCTAGTGCTTGGATGAATATCTAAAGAGTTAGATTGAGAACTCATCAAGCACCGTCAAATGATTGTTAAGATGTGATCTCCTGCCTGAGTAGGAGATGACAATCCTTACCTCTAAAGGCTGATATCTGACCGACCTCTTGATGCATGTCCTTTGCATAGGAATAGAGATTCGGATGTGTCAGATTAGTTAGGTCAAAGAGTTGACTTAACGAGATCGAGATAACCAAAGACCTATATCGTATGCTGTCACGGTATAGGCACGCATCCTCTGACCCGAGACAGATGTGTTAGTGTTACTATATGTCTGAGTATGTACATTTGGTAGACCGATAGATGATGGCCTAATTAAGGTCTATATACGTGCGAGCTAGTGTGCATATAAGGGCATATGAGTAATACGATCTCTCAAAGGGATCATATAGGTTCATCTACTGAATCGGAAGACATGAGCTCACTCATGAGATATTGGGAAGAATCAAATTCCGTGCACGGTCATTTTGCTTTGGAAGCTTGACTGAATTTGTAGGCTTGATATATGCTTTTGGAAAGTATATAATCAACACCTAGGTATGATATGTGCTTTTGGAAAGTACATGATCGATATCGACTCCCGTTGATCGAATGAGAAACTTAATGATAAAACCCTTAAGGAGACAGTCTAAAAGAGATCTAAAACTTCGGGTTTAATCTAGGTCTTCCAGTATGCGGGATGTACATGTATTAGGAATACCTGAGGGTGCTGTGATCATAAAAGATTGTATAACCATGATGCTTCCATTCCTAGAGAGTGATGAAACGGGTCTGGATTTTAGTGACTCCTCATAGAGAAGTGATCTATTCTTAGTCCAAATGTTGAACATTGATTTGAATGTGATTCAGATGCAATGAGAAGAATAGATCTACAACTTTGATTTAATCAAACATCTACGGGAGGTCCGCAAGATCTGGATTTGAGATTTAATTTCAATATCCAAGTCACTATACGTGGAACAATACAATCGCCCTGTCCTTATCTCCAAGTATCCAAGGAAAAAGCACATTATCCTTGAAAAAGTTAAAGAATGATTCCATTGTTGATTTATATATATCCATGCATTTAGATATGGACGTAAATGTGATTTAGTCGTAAAATATAATATGAATTTGATTCGTATAATTTATCCATATAAGAAAAGCTATCTAAGATAATTAAATGTGATTTAATTATCAAAGATGTGAATAATGTGAATGTGTTCATATTATTTGGGCACATGGGAATACAGATTCAAGATGATTAAATATGATTTAATTATCATGGATATGAATAATGTGGATATCACTATCCATATTAATCATATATATTATAAATGTGATTTATAATATATTAGAAAGAGCATATTGTGATTTATATTTATTAATTAATTATTGATGTGAATTGGATTCACATTGGATGATTAATTAAAATATAATTTACATTTTATTTGGGATGTGAATGTGATTCATATTTTTCCAATGACATGATTGCAATATTTCACAAGATAATTATGAATTATTTTTGTGAAATAATTTACAATAATTGTTGTTGTAAATCTTAAAGATATCATGAGATAATGGTATCTCATGAGATGATGAGATCTCATGAGATGTTGGTAGCCGTCCCCCCTTTTAAGGGGATGTGGTTTATCTCCACATTATCTCCAATGATAATTAATTGATTTAATTTGATTTAAATATATCGATTTATCTATATATATTAATTTTATTTAAATTAATTATTATTGTGTTTTCACAACAAAATCATGGCCATTGAAAGAAACACAAATCAATCTCATCCATTGATTTGGTGTTGTCCATGGATTGAGATCCATGGATCCCAAAACAGTATTTAAGAAGAGGCGCCCCTTGCTCTTCAAGATACATGATCAATCCATAATCTCTCTCTCTCTCTACACGCCGAAGGTGCTCTCCCTCTCTCCCATTCTGGCCGCCCACCATGGAGCTCAAGAGAGAGTCGTCATCGTCGCAGCATCATCGTTATGCTGCCGGATCATCTACTCATGGATCTCAATCTCCTTTGATGCGCCTCACTCGTGAAGAAGATGTTGGATCTCGTGTGACGAGATCAGGAAATCCGCTGCTTGGATTATCAACATGGATTGCGAGGAGTACGCGTCTCATCAACGTGCTCGCAAGCGTCTCCTCCGTTGGATCGGACTTGAGACTGGAAGTCTCTTGGTTTAGAGACTCGATTGCAACCACACTTCAAGAGGTAACCCTAGTACCTATTTGTGGTTTAGATGAAACGATCCAAGAAGTGTTCTTGGATCATGTGGTTTCATCATTTAAAAAATTTTAAATTCCGTTGCTCGGAGCAACTAGTGCGACTAGTCGCTCTAAATCGCATACGATGCGATCCTCACGCTTCCGTGATGCTCTTGAGGAGCTTCCCATATCCTTCATGGAGATCTTGGAACCTGCCATTACCGGAGACGGTTTGTCGAAGGAGTTGTGGGAGGTCTCGTGCATTGCAGTGGGGTGCTTGGGCTTGAACGGAGATGAGATGTTAACGTTGAAGAAGGTGCTGATGGAGCTGGATGCGCTGTGATAGGCATCCTTGGGTTAAGCATTGTGCTGAAGAAAGGGAGTGCTTATTCGAAGAACCAACTGACAGCAACAACTTAGATTCCGCAAGATGTGAACCTAATTTACAGAGAATCTCGCACTCCAGAGGTCGAGGAGATGACACATGCTTCTTTCCTTCGTGTTTGTGGGGGCTGAACAGTATTTATTAAGCTAAAATAAATTTTTGGCTAATCGATTCATGAAAATTTACCAAAAAATCAATAAAATTCACCGTTTGATCCGTGATAAGTGATATATCCTGAAAATACAAAAATTTTAGACATTTAATGGATGCATGAAGGTGTAACTAATAGAGAGGAAATATGAAGAGAAAGGAAGGATGACAAATGGAGGATGAAGAAGATGAAGAAAGAGTCTGGACAATTATACCCCTCTTAACTGCACCATGGTTTGAAAAAATCATGGTCAAGTCAATTCATTGACGGTTAAACTAACGGAGGGGCACAAGTAATAGAATGGCAAGAAGTTGGGGGCACAACTGATATTCCCCAAAAGGGAGGGGCACAACTGAAAATGCAAGATCTCAGAGGGGAACAACTGATAAAAACCCTTTTTAATATTTAGGGTCCCATTCGTGTTTTTGATAACGGGAGCATCAGTTCTATGTGATAGTTGTTGATGATTTCTCTAGACCACCCGGGGTCTTCTTGATGTAAAATAAGTCTATGGTTTGGGTCTATTATGAAATGTTTATCATTGAAATAAAAGTTCCTTAGCTATGTCAAATATGTGCGATTTAATAATATTTTTTTAGAAATACATACGAGCTAGTTTTCTTAAATTTTCAAGTCTCTTGGGATCTTAAATTAGACATCTCGTGTCTATACTTCTCTGCAAAATGGTGTTGCAGAGCACAAACATCGTCATTTTTTCAATGATATCATTTTTTGAGTCAATTTTCAATGATATCACAACCCTTCTAATATAGAGTCATATTCTTCACTCCTCTCAGGAAGATGTCCTCGCGGCTTGCTATCTTATCAAAGGTATGCTATCTTTCGTGTTAGAAGAACGCATTCCTCATTTGATTGCATTTCTCGAAAAGGACCCGTCCTCCCAATACTTCATGCCCTTGGTTGTGTGGTTTTTGTCCATCACTTGACTCCCGTGACAAGCTATCTTCTAGATGTGTCAAATGTACATTTGTTGGCTAGTTTAGGACCCAGAAAGCGTACATGTATTTTGATAATGTCAAAAGGAGGTACTATGTTAGTGCTAAAATTACCTTCTTTAAGTCTGTCATGTATTCTTCTCATACAAGTGACATGATGACCTTATCCTTGTATGACACAGAGATATATCTGCCACCTCCACCTCCTGTTCCTACTTTGCCTACATTGGTTGATAATTTCCTGTGTATATGTTCGCAGATCTAACACTACTCGACCCCCCGCTCCTATGCCCTTTCCCATCATCCAATATGCCCTAGGTAAATTTTGAACACTTGATTTCCATTGATGCCCATGTTGAAGTTTTATTCAACAGAATGATCCATCAAAGGATTTAAACCAACGACTGCGCTTCAAAAGAGATGTAAATATGCTACATACTCTCTTTCATGGCATGTTTCTTTGGGGCATATGTCTGAGGACTTTAGAAAGTTTGTGATTGTATTGTTAGCCTTTATAATCCCACACACATATGTGGAGGCACTGCGGGACAACTAGTGGCATATGGCTATGGAAGAAGAAACAGATGCATTACACTACCGTCCAAAAACACACAGACCTTGGTTAGTGCCCGTACAAGGGCCTTTGTGATAGGGTGTAAGAAAATGGCAATGTCGACCACCACGAAGCTGGGGTTGTGGCATAGTGTTTCACTCAGATATACGGGGTGGACTATCGGGATACTTTTTCTTCGATGGCTCATCACACCACTCTTTGGATTCTTCTTTATTGCAGTGACAATAAAGTGAACGATTTCTCAACTTGATGTCAAGAGTATCGTTCTGTATGAAGACTTGTATGAGGAAGTATATGCAACAACCGCTTGGGTTCGTTGTCGAATGGGAGTACCAGAAAAATGCATGCTCCGTAATGCTATTATGTTCTTAAGCAAAGCCGAGTGCATAGTTTGAGAAGCTTTCAGATTTAATAGAATATATAGGCTTCAAAAGATCAGATGCATGTCACTCACTTTTCGTACGCAGGACACCGTGAGCTATTATTGTTATTTTAGTATACGGTGATGATATCGTCATTACGTGATAGTTTGTCACAAATGACCTCGGAGAAAATCGATACTTGTTGGGATTTTATTTGCCAGAAACCATAGTGGACAAGTGACGAGTCAAACAATGTATGCTAATGATCTACTTCGAGAGATTGGGATGTTAAAATGCATACCTGCTACTACTCCTATTGATCCCATCATCAAGTTTATGATGCTGATACCGATGAGGTGGACAAGAGGAGATACATGGAGATCGTTAGGAAGCTTTTATATGTAATTATCAACAGACCAAACATCTCTTTTGCAGTGCGCAAAGTTGGACAATTTATGGAGCAGCCACGCCAGATATATATGGATGTTGTCTCCATGATCCCAAGGTACCTGAAGTCTTCACCAAGTGCATTGTTGCTCTTCAACAAACGGACCTCCCTTGAGATCACAACCTGTGGAGATGATGATTATGCATGATGTCCTAAAGAAAAGAAGTCAACATCGGAGTTTATTGGAAGCTCACTTGTCTCGTGGAAAAAGCAAGAAACAAACTATTGCTAGGTTAAGTGCTGAATCTGAATACAGAGCTGTAGCACAGGGTTGCATTAAGGTGATGCGGATCAAATTCATCCTAACTAATTGACCTTGACACTGAAGCACCTCTTCCTTTGCAGTTGCAATGTAACAATCATGTCATATTATTTATTGCCAACAATTCAGCATTCCATGAGAAAATCAAACACATCGAGGTGGATTGCCACTATACCGAGGACATAATACATAAGGGCTTCATCTTTGTATCTCATGTTAGCTCAACAGAACAAACGGCATATATATTCACTAAAGCACTTGTTAGGGGCCACTCTAAAAATGTTCATCAAGCTAAGCCTGATCTACATCTACTCTCCAGTATGAGGGTGAGTGCTATAAGGAATATTTATTATGTTATTTCCTTTATATGCTATTTTCTAATCTATGTATTTCCTTTCTTATGTATTGCCCTCTAGGGTTTCTCCTTTATATAAAGGAGTCTTACGGCCTCATAATATAAAATTCACCTATTTCTTTCCACATAAATATATTAGGAAATGAAGAATATTATGATCGAAGATGTATTCAGCAAGAATACAGTATGTTACCCGACCATGTGACCCATTAGCAATGTCCGCATGATATTCATCTGAGTAAATTTTATGGACGTGAAATAAGTTTAAGTTGCATATCATGGGATCCATAGGGCCATTATCAATAATCATTAATAAGTATGTATGATGAAGTCTAATGACCATTTTAAGACATCATTGGATGGGCCTTAAATGTAAAAGTGAACTAGCTCAAATATTATAATACTCTTATTCTTAACAACACGATAAGAAGCACACATGTGCTTATCTTTGAAGCTAACAAGACATGCTAAACCCTTCTAGACATGAGATAATACATGCTAACTAATCAGAGTCCATTTCCTTCAACACAGAATAAGGTATCATGTTAACTTTTTACGATAGGCTATAACCAAAGCTCCAATAATCCAACCTCAAATGAATTATAAGTGGAGACCATTGAAGGGATAGTCAAAAAGTCCTGCAGAGCAGTTGCATCGCTCCGTCATGTTTAAAAGGAAGAGGATACAAACTTTCATGCCACCTCATAAATCAATGGCATATTCCTTTAACTTAACTGAAGACAACAAGCTTCACTATAATTGGAAAATCGACTGACTAGCCTGACTAGTCGAGTTGATGGGGGTGCTGGCTTATTATTGACTACTCGGCCAATAGTTGGCCGATCGACTATTCGGTGGATTTTTTTGATAGTCTATTTTTTTTAGGTTTTCTAAAAGCAACGTTAGTCTAAGATGCTTATTGTTTGCTTTCAATTCATTTGTTTCTTTTATTTCACTACAATATTGTAGAAAAGTATAAATTTATGTAAGTATATACGAATACATGCATAAAATGATTTATATATTTAAAATATAAAAAAACAAAATTGACTAAATTTGATTAGTTAGCCGGCTATCGATTAGTCCTTAGTTTGTAACCCGACCGATCGTATACTGACGATGAACTTCTGCAAGCTTGATCTTCACTCGTAGTAGCAGATGGTAATGCTTGATCTTCACTAGTAGTAGCAGATGATACATGCCACAAGGAACCAAACCAATCCACCTCATCAAGGAGTTTGGAAATGCAATGGTCAATGGAAAACATCAGTTTACAATTTGATTCTATACTCTATAGCTATCTTGCTAACATAGAGATGATTGAGAGGTGTACCGGGAAAATGAGAATATTACTAATCAATAGCAGAGATATGCTTTGTTTCATGCTATAGTAACATGTGACCCATTAGCAGTGGACATGATGTTTGCTTGGGTTAAGTTTATAGGCATGGAATAGTTTCAAGTCACATGTATTGTGATCCGTAGTGCCTCTGTCAATAATCATCAATAAATATGATGAAATCTTATAGCTATTCAAAGTCGATATTGGATTGGCTCCAAATGTCAAAGTGAACAAGCTCAAAATTTTCATTAGTCTTATTTTTAGAAACATAATAAGACACACAAGTGTGTTTAGCTTTGAAGCAAACACGATAGACTATACACTATTACTTCAAACTTTCAAATACCAGGGGAAGTGGTTATCTGAAAAGTTGAAAAGGAAGATGATCCAAACATTCATGCCGTCTCATAAATCACTGAATGCTGTATTTATCGTATTTATTTCCTTTAATTGAAGACAACAATCTTCACTTGCATATGCATCAGGAACCAAAACAATCCTCGTGATCAGCAAGTCCTGGAAATGCAATAGTCAATGGAAAACATTACTTTACTGTTTAACTCCTTAGTGACCTTGCTAACATTAGGAGATTGAGAGGTTTATCAAGATAGTGAAAAATATCACTGACCCAAAAAATTTATTTTGCAGAAGTATAGTCTATACTACCTTTCCTGGCCATAGTAACATGAGATCCAATAGAAATGGCCTCATGATCTTTGACTACGCTAAGTTTATAGGCATAAAATAATTTTAAGTCACATGTCGTGTGATTGCTAGTCATTATCAATAATCCATACCCGTTCAACATTGATATTATAATTATCACCTTTCGTCCAAGCTGTAGCCAGAGCAGTATGTTAAGATATTCTCTCTGGGTACTGACCTCAATATGTCCATGTGTAATCTTCTTCTTGTCTCCATCAAGCATGAAAAAGAGCTACTCAGGACCTTATCTCGCCGAGAGAAGCCTCTAGTTCTTGAATATGTCCATGTGTAATCTTCTTCTTGTCTCCATCAGGAAAAGAGCTACTCAGGACTCAGAAGAAACTGTGATAACTTTCAAGTCTTGTATCATTTTGAAATGCTTATTTTTTTGAAGAATTTACTAAAAGATCCTCAAACATAAAAGAAAAATCTCAATGGATGACTTGATAGTGGTGATATCTATAGAGGAGCATTCAAAATAGAAGCTCGTAATGCCTATAGAAGTTCATTGTATGGCTAATGTGATCACTTCAAAGGTAATGGGAAACAAGAAAATGAAAGACAAAGGAAAAATCTAGAAAACTCCAAGAGCAAATCTTTTAGGTAATTCCAGGTATGCCTAAGTAGTGAATTCTAAACAATTAGTTTTTTTGAAAGATATCGTTTGAGACCCAATAGCCATCGGAGTATAAATCGTACTTTGGAGTGATTTTATCTGAGTAAGGATTACAGGAGGTAACACTTGGTAGTAATCTTCTTTGGAGTTCTAATTGGAAATGAATCGTTTTAACATATTGATGTTGCCACTATGTACTTATGGATACATACTTTTTTTTGAAGTCAGAAAAAGGGGGGAAACACGTAAGGGTACCCGCCTCACTATATTAATACTAATAAAACATTAAAAAAATAGACCCAGCTACAGAAGCCAAGATTCCAACAACTACTTATAATGATAGCAGACATTTTCACAATAAAAAGACATCCCTAAGAACAAGGTCGCATTGCGTGCAAGCCAAATGGCCCACATGACGGCTATCGGAACCAGAATTTCCCTCTTCTGCATTTTGCGCGCATCGTAAAGAGAGGCCCAAAATGAGTCGAAGTCGACAGTCCGCAACCAGTCCAAGCTCACATCCACCCATATAGGAGCCGTAATGCGGTAACGAAAGAACAGATGATCCAACGATTCAATTTTCGTACCACACAGCAAGCAACGATTGGATACACCCTCAAAAAGTTGGGAGCATCTATCACGAGTCATAATACGCTTCCTCCTAAACAACCACATGAATAAGCCAATCCTCTCGAGCAACCCCATCGTCCAAATAAGCCCACAATTGCAAGTGACGCTGTCCGAGCCAGAAGGAAGCGACCGACAAATAGCTCCATACGCCTTTCGGACGGAGAAGGGTGCGCCCTTCCACCTCCAATGATCCAACCCAGTGGAAGGCCTCCCAAACCAACTAAGAACATCCAACAGAAGGAGAAAGTCCTCCAGACGCTGATCAGAGAACGCCACTCTAAAAGGCGGCATCCAGTTACCATTATCCCAACATCCTGCAACCCGGATCCCTTGTTCTGCCATCAAGGCAAATAGATGCGAAAAATGATCCCAAAGAGGCCCCTCGCCAGTCCAGTCGTCTACCCAAAAGCCAAACATCTCCCCGTTCCCCACAACAGGGCAAAACAACTCGTGAAAGAACGTCATGACGGTCAAGATCCCCTTCCAAAAAGTCGATTTCCGCCGACACTGTCATTGCATAAAAGGATTCGCAATGCCCACACCATAAAGATGCCGGATCAGGTTGCAACAGATTCCCCCATCACTTCCCCAAATCCCCCTCACCCAGTTCAGAAGTAAGGCCTCATTGAGCATCTCCAGATTCTTAATCCCAAGACCTCCATCCTTCTTAGGCCGCACCACCGTCTCCCAATCCACCAAGTGGATCCCATGTTTCTCTTGCCCCGCCTTAATCCACAGGAACCTGCGCATCAGATGCTCCAGCTGCCTCACAATACCCTTAGGCATCATATGAGAAGAGAAGAAATATAGGTATTGCCGATAAGACCACCTTAATAAGTACAAGTCTGCTACCATGCGAGAGCAAAACCGCCTTCCAGCCCGAGAGTTTCCTCTCCAATTTCTCAACAATAGACAACCAATCTGCCAGCCTGATCCTGCCATCCGACAAAGGTATACCAAGATAATTAATGGGAAGGGAACCGCAAGCAGTAACTAGCTCCGCGCTACAGATCACAGCCGTGTCATCAGTCATATCGAAAGGAACAACCATGAACTTGTCATGATTCAAGCAAAAGCCCGACATCTCAGCAAAAATTTCAAGAGTAATAGCAGTGGCCTCGGCCACCTCCGTCCCACCTTCAATGAAAAGGATAGTGTCATCCGCATACTGCAGCAAAGGGATGGAAATCCCGCCCCCAAAGAACCTTGAAACAAACCTGCATCTCTGCGCACAACCAACCATGCACGCAAGCACATCCGCAGCAACCACTAACAGAAGAAGAGTGAGAGGGCACCCCTGTCTAACACCCCTTTGAGGCTGGATGAACCCCCCCTCAGGGCGCCCGTTAACGAGAACAGAGAAAGAAGTTGTGGTGGCGCATCGTTTCATCCACATAATCCAAACCTCCGAAAAACTTCTCTTAAGACAATGCTACCCGCAAAAATCGCCAATCCAACGAGTCGTACGCCTTGGCAAAATCAACCTTCCAAAGCAATGCATGCTTGTCGCAATGCTTCCATTCACAAATAATCTCCGCAGCCAAAACCAGACTGTCGCATATCTAGCATCCAGGAATGAATGCAGATTGAACAGGTGAAATAAGATGATCGAACACCCGAGAGAGACGCGTAGGCAGCACCTTAGCCACGATAAGATAAATTCTGTTGGAAATAGCAATCGGCCTAAAATCCTCAATCCGCTCAGGAGACCCCGTCTTTGGAAGGAGGAAGATTAAGGCCCTATTCAGTCTCTCGAATCCTGCGTTGCAGCAACAGAATTCCTGCATAACCTCCAACACCTCATCTCCGATCAAGTCCCAAAACTCTTTGTAGAACGAAATAGGAAAGCCGTCAGAGCTGGGCGTCCCATCGCAGTTAAGACTCCATAACACCATCTTTACCTCCTCTTTAGTCATCGGGATGACCAAACTGCCAGCATGGTCAACAAAAAAACCATGTGCGCCAAGGCCGCTCCAACGCTATGGCCTAGACACACCTCTCCTAGAGAAGTTGAAAAAATGATTAGCAATCGCATTCCCCATCTCCCTGACCCCTTCAACTCTAGCACCATCAATAATAATGGACCTGAAGCTATTGAAACGACGGCGGCCACTAGCGACATGATGGAAAAACGCCGTGTTAGCATCACCCTCTTTCAACCAGGAGACCCGCGATCGCTGCCTCCATTCAGTAACCTGCTTCCTGTCCTTCTCCATTACCACTCTCATAGCCAGATTTCTCTTCTGTAGTTCATCAGCGAGCAACTGCCTGACATCCTCTAAACCATCTGGAGTGCGAATCTCAACCTCGGCGGCCATCCTCCTAGCTTTTCTGACATCCCTAATCTCCTTCTTGTAAAGACATAGGCGTTGACGAGGCCCAGTGAGCTTATCCGAGAATATCCTCGCCGCAGAGCCAACCACCGGCATTGAAGTCTAGAAAGAGGTAACTAGCGCCCTGAAGGAGTCCTCAAGCAACCAAGCCCTTTCAAAGAGGAAAAAACCCCTCGGAGGGACCAAAGATCGCGAGTCCCAATCGTGATTTGTTTTCAGAAAGGATGATTTACGACTCCTAAGAAGGCCGAATTTCATTTTTATATCAAAAATGCTAAGAACGTGTCAAGAACATAAAGAACGAACGAAGAATACAAAGAACATACGAAGAACATGAAGAACATTAAGAACATATTTTCTCTTAAATTTCTGGCAAAGCTTCCCCTTATATTGGGACATTAAGGACATATTTCTATGAAAATTTCGGTAGAGTTTTCCCTTATATTGGGATATATTTTAAAAGAAAAATGGAAAGAGTTTTCTCTATAAAATCACCGAGAGGAAAACAACAACAAAATTGAAAGAATATAATCAAACAAAAGAGTTGTCGAATCGGTAAACTCCACACATGATAGGTGAGTGAAGGTGTGACGAATCACAGGGTTCACTGACGTGCATAGCTGTCCACACCTAAGTAGGGTATTACATAGATTTCTCCATCAAAACTATAAAAGCGAAATAAAAAGAATATAAACATAAGCAATGGAGAATCGATAGACACCACGCGTTTTAGGTGAGTGAATGTCTGACGAATAACGGGGTTCACTGACGTGCATAGCTGCCCGCACCTAAGTAGGGTGTTATATAGATTTCTTCTCGAACCCCAACCGAAAATGAATCGGAAAGAAAGATGAATAGAAAACAAAGCTAGAAAAAGAAGAATAAAAAACCTAGCTTACGAAGCAAACTAAGAGAGGATAGTACCTTTCTTCTCCTCGTTCTCCCGGCAGCGCTTCGCTAGCGTTCCTTCCTCGCCTCCCTCTCCTCCTCCCGACCTCTCGACCCTAGCCCTCGGGATGGTGATGGTAGTGGAAATCGTAGAGAATGAATGGGTGGGGGGGGCTATTTATAGGCTTCAGAAAACTGCTAACCATAGTGATCTCGTGGAGGCATCCTCAAGCAAAACTATAAGCACGTGAGAGCCTCTCAGCTCTTCCCTAAACAAGAAGGCCGAGTCTTTCCACGCAAGAATAAGGCCCCCAGACGCACCACATGCATCTAGCACCCTAAAGTCATTCATCCCGATCAATCCAAACGAACGCCACGTCAGCAACATGTGCAGTCTTCTGTGTGGAGTCCTTGCTGGTAGACCACAATAACATAAAAATGTTTTTATTTTGTACTTGACTTTTGTTAATCTTGATGTATGTTATTTGCTGATGATATTATGTTGATTGATGAGACTAGAAAAGGAGTAAATGAGAAGCTTGGGGTCTGCCGATATGCATTGGAGACTAAAGGATTTTGTATAAGTAGGGCTAAGATTGAATATATAGAGTGCACTTTTGATGGAAACAATGATGAAGGAATCGAGGTGAAGATTGGTGACGATAACATTCAGAAGAGAGATTCTTTTAGATATATGGGATCTATTTTGCAACATGATGGGAAAATTGATGGAGATGTTACTAATACAATAAATGCTAGCTGACTAATGTGGAGAGGAGCCTTTGTTGTTCTCTATGATAAGAAAATTCCTTTGAAAATCAAAGGAAAGTTCTGCAAAGTAGCCGTGAGACCTACTATGCTCTATGGATCTGAATGTTGGCCTGTGAATCATAGACACGTGTATAGAATGACAGTAGCATAAATGAAAATGCTAAGGTGGATATGTGGACACATATATAAAGATCAGATTCGGAATGATGCAATCATAATGAAAGTTGGTGTAACTCCGATCGAGCATAAGATGCGAAAAAACCGCTTAAGGTGGTTTGGCCATTTGCAAAGGAGGTCAGCTGATGCACCGGTTAGGAAATGTGAGTTTTGGGATATTGAGCCAGCTAAGAAAGGGCTAGAAAGGCCCAAGAAATGTTGAAATGAGACTATATGAAGGGATCTCAGTTTTTTGGATCTAAGCTTGAGAATTACCCAAGATAAATCTGAATCGAGGCAAAGAATCCATGTAGCCGACCCTACTTAATGTGGGAAAGGCTTTTGTTGTTGTTGTTATTAACTTTTGTTAACCTATTGTTACTAGTTGCAATGTGGAGGACAAACTTGGTTTGTCGGTTATGTTGGTAGGAGCATTTTTTAGTTGATGTCTATATCTTTTCTCTTCTTTTACTAGTCAACCCCTATACCTAGAACCTGAATTTCTTGTTTATGTGGATGATACTTATTTCTTTGAGAATGTCTAAATGTTTGATGGTGCTTTTCCCCCTTGTGAATTAAGTATTGTAGGTATAATATAACTTGGAATTATGGTTTGCTACCACAAACATGGGAAGATCCATCTTTTGCGAATAACGATGTTGAAGGGGCGTTTGGTGACAATGATCCAGGTTATTATTATTTTTGAGTGAGGATTATTGCCTTTTTTATCCGCCATCTTTTAGCGTTAATGTCAAATTCTCTTCAGATTTCTAAATGAAGTTATTCTATTCTCTTTACCAGTTGACATTGTTGAGATCGGTCAAAGACAAGCAAAGACAGGACAAATACTTCAAGTGAAGCCCTTGGCAGCTCTAGCAATGATAGATGAAGGAGAACTTGACTGGAAAATAATTGCTCTTTCTATAGATGATCCTAGAGCTTCACTTGTAAATGGCATCAATGATGTTGAGACTCACTTTCCTGTAAGCATACTTTTCTCAAGCTTTGGATGTGATTGTACTTATATTAGAATACATATTGCCACAACAACTTTCCTATTGATTAGCCTTGTCTCATTGACATCAATCAAATTGTATAAACCATCTACTATCACATCAAACTACTGGCTACCGGTATACTTGTTATCATTGTGGTAGTTGGTGGCATTGTACATGATGTAGAAAGATAAAATTTATTTAAAGACTTTAAAATCGTAATACTAACGGGACTTACCAGTGAGGTTATAGTGATTGGTAGTACTTTGGCGTACAACATGGCGAAGCCTTCTCCCACTATAAGTAGGGTCGGCTACATAGATTCTTGCTCAAATCCATGTTGAAAAATTCAAATATTTTTATGTTGGTTGTCGACTACCTAATGCAACCCCACAAGGGGGATTTGAAGCCTAGTCTTTTGGGTGGTAGGTACACTGATCTTTTGGCGTACACCATACCCTATACTATTGATTGACGTGTTCGAAAACATTTAATAGAACTAATGCACAGATATTAAAATTGTGTTCATTGTTTCTGTTAACCTATTATGCAGATTGAATTATTCTAAAATAATAATATGTGACGACATTATTTCCGGATCTTCTGATCTTCTCATATACATAGTTACTCGTCATTCATCAATAGTTTTATTAAATAGTAGCAGCTAACAGCCTAACATTTAAAAACTAAGTACAACAGAAAATGCGATCTTGAATGCATTTAACAAACTGCCAATTACATAATAAAAGTTTCACTAAATTGTCCCAAATGGTATTCATTTATTTTTTGAGAGGAGAAAGGGCTGAGATCCCGATATGGGATTCACCTTATTCATTCAATATTAAAATTAAATGTTACCGTACATTTGACCAGGATAGGTGGTGGTTAGCCCTGTAGTGCTCAAGTACATTCTCATAATAAAAAACACTGACCATGAAAAATATATTGGCTTCTAGCAATCCAAATAGCCTAGAGCATGGTGAACGGGAGGAAATAATTCCCCTAAAGTTGCCACAAAATATCCTACTCGACACCCATAATGCATTAAAGTCGTCCGTCCTGAACCATGGTATGCCGATTCTCCCCCAAGCATCAGATGAGCCAAGCAACCATGTATTCATTTATAATTGACATTGAACTGGAAAAGGAACAAAGAAGAAGTATCGAGCTACCTAAGATTGGAACGAAAACAACCAGTCGATGGTTGGTTGCAGTCTTTGTGATGGCTAAATAATGCTTGTTCGATTTTCAGAAAATGCATGGAGTGATCGAGTGCTCAGTTTAAAGAAAGAAAAGTAAAAAAGTGAGGGCAAAGTTATAAAACTATATTTTCCATTTTAAGTGAAAAATGCCTTAAGACCTAGTAGCTCAAGCTCCCTCCTGTTCAGACAAAAAGAGGTTTCCTGCGATTGCTACTGAATAACCTCCCGCGCCCGCCTAAGCCCGGCCCGCGTCCGGGACTAAAGACAGAGAGGAGACGAAAGCTTGCTCGAAAAGGTATGGGGGGAATACTTATTTATATTTATCCTTTATTCCCTTTTCATTTGGTCCTATACTTTCTAATCCAAGTTTGCAATTAATTACAGTATCTTCTCACATCTCATCGACTCTGAAGTTTTGGACGCTTCGAGATTGAAAATTATATCGAGCTTCGCTCATCCATCACACTTCGCCTCAATCAATCTTTCAAGACTATCCTTGCAATTTATCTTATTTGAATTATATTTTATATGCATAATTTGAATTCAGATGAAACGAAACAAATGAAACTCATTTCATATTATTCAGATGTTTTGAATTGTTTGCGCCTTTTAGAAATAAAGAAGTTGATGATTTATTACAACTCTCATTATCAATTAATATATGCTATTAAGACCAAGTAATCATGATTAAGGTGTATAACGAAGATTTAGATAATCTAACCATGATTAGTTTATATTAATTGCATTTAGGGATACTTAATCACCACTAGCATAAATTAATCATAATTAACAATATTTAATCTTTATTACAAAAATGGATGTTGAATATATGCTGAGAGAACCATAGATTCTTTAGCCCTTGATTTTCAAGATGACATGACCCATAATTAGGATGGCATGCCGTCATACTATACAGAACTCTTTGGGATTCGTCCATCTTGATGACTAGATGATGTATAGGATGCCACGTAGGTGGGTTGGTTGCTTATAAATACTCCATACCCCCTTTCATTTTACCCATTTATTTCTTACTTCACCCCAGATTTAAGGTTGAGATTTTTTTTGAAACAAGAGGGTGAAACACAAACATGTGCCCGCCCCAAGATTTGAACTCTAGCCTTTTGGGTGGTAGGCACACTGCACTACCAACAAACTATTGAAGTGGGTTATTTAAGGTTGAGAAGCTGAGAGGATGGAGCAAGAGACAATGAAAAAAATACCAACAGAATGCTGAACATTGGGTAGAAAGAGATAGATAAATCAAACTATAACTCTTTATTCAATAAAAGTTTCAATCTTGAACTATAACCCTTTATTCAATAAAAATTCCAGTTTTTACTATGTTATTATTAGTATACAATGTAGACACCTGAGGAAAGTCCTATGTGGGTGCAGACAACTAGGTTGTCAATGAATGTGTATTGAGGCATGTAAGACATGGACTGTGATCCTTGAAATGCCTCATAAAGTAGTCCTTTACGTAAACCCTCCTGTAATGTGAGGTATATTGGTTCTTTATCATATGCTAATAGAAGATCCTATTATGTTGAGAGGATTAATTAGGTCCTTTCATAAGTGTGACGATTAGGCTGTTAGAGAATTCATGTTGGGAATATATATAGTACAATCTTTTACCTACTATACTTTCTGGGGAGTTCTAGATATGATTTCATTGATGTAAGATGTAAGATTAGGTGATCTTTTGGATCATAATGTTATACAACAAAATCTTTTCTATATATACTTGATTTATAATATTAGTTGTTCTGTTCTTTATATGTTAAGATGTTGACAATATTTTCATCAGAATATCACCTCATACAAGGAAAAACTTATAAACTCCACATATCATGAACACCATAGAAAGAGAGGCTAGGGTTAGAATAAGTATATACTATATAAAGAGGATATAAACTAATCCGTAAAGGGACACAACTCATTAACAATAACACCCCCTCAAACTGGAGCATATTGTGGGAAAAAATATAACTTGATTATACTGATGGACACATGGTTCTCTTATATAGAGAAGAGAAACCTTATAAGGTAAATTACATAAGAGAGACATAATAAATAAGCAAATACAAAATAACTCTCAACACTCTCCCTCAAGATGGAGCATATGTGTCAATCATGCTCAACTTGGAACAACACCTCTGGAACGCCCACTGGTTAGGACCTTGGAGAAAACATATGCAGTATGTTCCCCTGAGCTGGCATAGGAAGTAGGATTAAAGCCCTTATGTATCATATCTCATGCGTAATGGCAATGTACCTCAATGTGTTTGGTCCTTTCATCGAAAGTGAGATTGTTGGCAACAAATAAAGCAACTTGGTTGTCGGAAAATAACTACATGAAGAGGTGCATCAAGAGCTAAATCTGTTAGAACGAATCTGACCCACATCATCTCAGTGCATCCGTACACCGTAGCCCTATATTCTGACTCCTTACTAGATCTACCAGCTATAGTCTGCTTCTTGCTTTTCCATGAAATCAAGGAACTACCTATGAAACTTGTAAAATTGGAGGTAGACTTCCTGTCTTTAGGGCATCATGTATAGTCAGCATCTACATAGGATATGATAACAAGAGAAGTCCCTTTGCCCCTATTCTTGGAGAAGACTTCAGATACCTTAGGATCATGTGAGATATCTAGTATGTGGTAGTCACATAGAGGAGTTTCTAACAACCTCCATGTATCTCCTCTTGTCCACCTAATCTGTATCATCATCATATAGCTTCATGCTATGGTCCATGGGAGTAATGGCAGGTCTGCAGTCTGCCATCCCTATCTTTAGGAGAAGATTTGTAATACGTTTCCCTTGTGTCATTGGAGAAGATATGTAATATATTTCCTCTGTGTCATCATTAGACCTCTCTGGCTCCTAAAAAACTCAAGCCTAAGGAAGTATCGCAGTTCAACAAAGTCCTTGGTGACAAACTATTGTCTAAGGAATGTTTTAGCCTCACTGATGCCCTACAGGTCATTTCTTGTAATAATAATGTCATCAACATAACTTATATTGACAACAATACCTCTCCTTATCCTGTGTATAAAGAGCGAGTGATTTATAGTCAATCTCTTGAAATCTGGTGCTCTATCAAGTCCGTGAGCTTCTTGAACCATGCTCCGGGACTCTGCTTAAGGAAATAAATAGCCTTATGAAGTCTGCATATCTTCTTACACTCCCCCTTAGCAACAAACTCATGTGGATGCTGCATATAGACCTCCTCCTACAGGTCTCCACACAATAAAACTTTCTTGGCATCAAGCTGAGAAAGTGACCAGTCATGCACCACTGCAACAAAAAGGAGGATCATGAGTATAGAAAGACGAGTTGTGAGGGAAAGTGTCGTGACAGTCCGCCCCATATGTTAGAGTGAACCCATGTACCACAAGTCGACTTTGTAGTGATCAACACTGCCATATACTTTTTGCTTTACTGTAAAGACCCATATGCAACCAACCACAAAAGACCCTTATGCGACACTAACCAAACTTTATGTGCCACATGACTGGAATCATCTCCTCCATAGCTAGATGCCAATGATTATCTCGTATAGTCTCCTGATATGTGCGTGGGATCTCTACGGCTGACAGTCCCACCACAAACTTCTAGAAATTATCTGAAAGATCCCCCAAAGAAACATGGGTTGCAAGAGAATATTAGCACATGCATGCCTTCGCTTCCGAAGAGCAATGTGCTGGTCAAAAGACTCTATAGTAATTTCCTGAGGCGATACATGCTTGACATGTAAAGTCTCTTGTTGTACAAATAAATTAGCAATGCCATTAGTACAAATCAAGTGCTCAGAATTTACCTGAGATGTGTTGGAAGATGGAGAAGGCACATGAGTAGGAGGTACAATAGGCGACATGCGGATGTATTAACGAGGCAAAGTCTGAGTCAAATGAGGAGGAGATGGAGGAGGCGCATGAGGAGGTGGAGGTGAAGGAGGAGGTGGAATGTAAACCTCTTTACCACACTCAGACGAGGTCATCTTATTACCTGTAAGAGAAAAGTGCATGACAGACTGAAAGAATGTGACGTTAGTACTAACATAGTACTTTTGTCTGACATAAACAAAGCACGGATATCCTTTCTGGGTTCGGAAGTAACACACAAAAACACACTTGACATCGTTGGGGAGAAAGCTTGTCATGACCAGGAGTTAGGTGATGAGCAATAACGTAGAGGCAAAGATGCAAGGTGTTAGAGAGAAAAGGTCCTTATCAAGAAACACAACCGAAAAAAAGGAACATTTTTCCCTGACACAAAGGACAACATATGGTTGACCAGATAGCATGCAGTAAGGACAACATCACTACAAAAAGAGTGTGGAGCATGACTCTGGCTAAGAAGAGTCTTAATAACATTAAGAAGATGATAGTATTTGTGCTCAACAACACCGTATTGCTTAGCATAGAAGGAAATATCTCGATATATTGATATCGATATGAGACCGATATTGGTATCGATATGGCGATATATCCTCCTTTTCAGGTCACTCCTTCACAAAAGATCGTCGATATGGGCGATATTTCGACGATATGTCACTGATATATCGTCGCAAATATCCTATCGATACGACATCGAAACAATATCAATATCAATATTGCCTTCTATGTTGCTTAGAATGTAAGCACATGAGGTCTGATGTATGATGCCAAGTGACCGAGTGACTATGATGATGGTAGTATGTGCACTGCTGGGGTGAGCGTCCACCATCTCTGTCACATGCACTGCATCCTCTAAACTGTGATGGACCTCCTCTGCCACGAGATATGACCATCGTAGATGAGGTCTGAGTAGTGGCTGCTTGAGGTATAGTGATACTGCTCAGCATGTGTTAGCCTCCTCCATGGGAGGTATAAAAGCACTTGTGAGAAGCTGACTGTGAATCAAGTGCCGTTAGAAAAACTCCGTCCATAACGACATTCATGTACGCCACTTCTTACTTTGTAGAAGTGTTCAGAGGCATGTAACTGTGAAGCTTCTCTAACATGCCCCTGAGGTAGGAGTAGAAAGCATGAAGTGGATGATCATCTTGCTTGGCTGTGAAAATGTCGTACTAAAGCTGTATGATCTTCACCCCATTCCTCGCATGAGAATATGTGGCTGCAAGGATGTCCTGAATTGCCTTGGTAGTGGGCTGATGGAGAATATCGTTGACTATCTTTGTGGTAAGCTTACAATATATCCATACATGCGTATATACACCATCTTGCTTTCATGAAGCATTCACCTCAATCTTATTGGTCGGCTCGGGCTATGATAGAATGTACTCCATGTTGTTGCATTTCATAACGCTCATGAGCTGGTGGACCATAACTCGTAATTGATCCCATCCATTTTCATGATGGTGTCGGGCCTTTGATGGCACCGGAGGAGGATAAATCATGCTTGCTCTCTGACATGATGCTAAAGGAGTTGAGAAAGGACGTGATTGGGTTGTAGATTGATCTGAAGATGTCGACACAATCCTAAGGGGAATCGATTGTGTGTGCGACAAGGCACCATCGTTCCCGTCAACTGTGGAAACGCTATAGGGAACACAGATGGGTTTAGAGGTCTGAACTCACCCCAAGCGACCTAAAATTAGGCCTCTCGGGGACCTCTGGAGACGTAGAAACGAGGTAGAAGCCCTTCGGTAATGATATGCACCCTAGGTGATGGTACACGATGCTGTGGTGTCGCCTGAGGGGCTTTGGGTGGTGCAACTACTACTAACAACACTTAGAATATGCCATAGTAATGAAGATGGAAGCTGGAATCCTGTTAGACCTTCATGGCGGCAATGGGCGGTTGTTGATAAATGCTTTCGACGATGGGGGACCTTGTAGGCCATTACAACTCCAAGGAGTTGTCGCTAGTGTGGTGAATAGTTGCTGCTAACATCTTACGATGACATGGGGATGCCGTTAAGTCGGCAATGGACATGTACGGCGGCACATGCGTTGGAGAAGGCCAGATGGTGGGGGCGGGGTGGAGTGTCTTAGAGCTCCGGCCTAGGACCATTGCTATGATACCATGTGGAAAGAAATGAATAACTTGGTTATTCTGAGGGTCATAGGGCCCTATTATATTAAAAGGATAAACCTAGATGGTAAATTGCATAAGAGAGACATAATAAATAATCAAATACAAAACAACTCTCAACATACACATATCAAACATGTTCAACTTGCTATAACATTTCTCAAGCTGAGTACATGTAATTGGCTTAGTGAATATGTCGGTAGTATGATCCTTTAAAGTTATGCTGAAAGTGCGCACCAATCCTATTTGAATCAAGCACGACCTTAAATTTCAACGAAATTCCATTGAATTTCTGTGAAATTTCCATTTCTCTAGGTTACCGAAATTGAAACGCTACCTTATTTCTATTCCCAGGATTTCAATGAAATATGATCAAAATTTCATTGAAATTGCATGTCCTTTCGGCAAAACAACAAAACTAAGGGAATCTACCCTTCGCTTCATCGAAATTTGCATATCTTAATGAATTTTCACTTATTTATTCATCAATGTGTTGAGTTGTTAGAGTGCTTTACCTTCTTTGAAGAAGTTTCTTTAGTTAGTTTCTAGATTTTAGATTTGATCCAAAACAAATCAAATGGACACAAGATTTAAGAGTTAAATTCAAGTTTTAACTGAAGAGTTTTTTTGTTCTTTCTTTATTTTGATATATATGTTTTGATTAGTATTTATTATATGTATCACCTCATTCTTATCGATGGTGATTACCATCAGACAAGTCACGTACCACTGCAACCGACAGAAGAATGCGAAGAGTAGAGTGACGGGCCATTGGAGAAAACATATCCAGATTGTTCACGCCATAGGTTTGTGTGAAACCTATCGCAACAAGTTGTGCCTTGTACCGTTCGAGACTGCCATCTGCATGGTATTTGACCATGAATACCCACTTGCAGCTAACAATGGATGCGCCAGATGGAGCATTAACCAAGCTCCATGTACCACGAGATTGTAAAGTACACATCTCTTCTTCCATAGCCGATCTCCAGCAATCAATCTTCATAGCTTCTTGATAGGTCTATGGTATCTCCACAGAAGACAAAGCCGCAACAAACCTCTGAAAGTCACCTGTCAAACGGTGAAAGGACACCTGGGAAGCAAAAGGATAAGATGTACAAGTTCTTTTCTGCTCCCGAATACCAATGGGAACATCTTGATCGTCAGCGTCTGTACTGGATGGTGCAACCTCCTCCTGCAGTGTAGAATCCTGCACATGTACAATATCTGATCCATCATTAGTAATGCTATATGAACATACATGAGGCGTGATGGATGGCTGCCGTGTAGTCTGAGCAGGACCTGACCGACGTGTATAGAATTTAGGTAAAGGTAGGATAGGTGGTTGTGGTGGTGGCGATGGTGGTGGTGGCGTAGCAACAGGAGCTGGATTGGACTCAGGTATACTCAGACTAGGAGGAGGAGGAGGAACATAGACATCTCCATTGGAAGTGGATGTGACCAACCTGTCACCTGCAGGGGAGAAGTACATAACGGACTCAAAAAATGTAACATCAACACTGATAAAATATTTCTTGTTTATGGGGTCATAACAACGATAACCCTTCTGAGTCCGAGAGTAACTTACAAAGATGCACTTGACCTCTCTAGGAGAGAGTTTGTCAAGTCCAGGAGATAGGTGATGAACAAATGCAACGGTACCAAAAACACGAGGTGTAAGTGAGAATAATTCCATATCAGGGAAAATGACAAAAAGAGGAATTTTCTCACCAAGAACAGATGATGGCATGCGATTGACCAGATAGCAAGCCGTAAGGACAGCATTCCCCCAGAAAGTGATAGGCGCACAACTCTGGATAAGTAGGGTTCGAGTAATGTCAAGAAGATGACGATGCTTTCTCTCTGCAACACCATTCTGTTGGGATGTATAAGCACATGTGGTTTGATGGATAATTCCCTTAGACAAAAGAAATAGAGAGAGAGAACGGTTGCTGAATTCCAATGCATTATCTGTATAAACATATTTGACAGTGGACGAGAAAACATTCTGTACTTCATTAATCAGATTTTTAATAACATCCCCTGCTTCAGATTTATTCTTTAAAAGAAAGACCCAAGATACACGAGAAAAGTCATCAACCACAACTAGATAAAACCTGTGTCCCTGATGATCAGGTACACGATTCAGACCCCAAATATCAATATGAAACAACTCAAACGGGGAGCTACTGCTCCGACTCTGACGACTAGGAAAGCTAGACCGATGATGTTTTCCCAATTGACACGCTTCACAATGAAACAACGAACTAGGAGAGATCTGAGGTAAGAGATGTCGCATCTTCTGGAGCGGGAGGTGGCCAAAACGAAGATGCCAAGTGTACGGAGAGACTGATCCGGATGAATATGAGGAGGCGCTAGCATAAGGATTCCGGACCAGACGGTAGAGACCACTCTGCTCAGAGCTACAACCAATCACCCTGCCCGTTAGTATGTCCCGAGAAATAAGAGATGATGGGTCAAATATAGCACGACAGTGCAAATCCTTTGTAATTTGACTAATAGATAATAAATTCATGGAGAACTCATGTGCATGTAGAACATTCTGTAGATGCATAGAAGGTGATAAGGTAATCTCCCCCTGTCCAACGATGGGGGAATGAGTCTCATCTGCTATCAGCACTGAGCAACCTGGTGGGATGTCCCTGTATGACTCAAGTCTCTCTCTGTCATATCAGAGATGATGGGTGGCGCCATAATCTATGATCCAATCAGAGAGATCATGACAAGACGTAAAGGCAGTGGCACTACCTGAGGTACTGGCAGTGGCAGACGAACTAGCTGAAGCTGTAGCAACAACATCTGAAGATCCACCTGGAGAATCAATAGACGATTGAGGCATAATATCTCGAAGGCATGCCACAAGCTCTTCGAACCGGTTATCTGTAGTGGATGTCGACTGAGATGTGACGTGCTCGGCTACGCGCGCAGATGCTGGGAACCCATGCTTAGAGTAGCATGTATCTTCTGAGTGGCCTGTGCGATGACAGAATGAACACGGCCGGCGAAAGCGACCTCCTCGTCCACGAGGTCCACATCCACGACCTGAAAACTGACCCCCTCTCCCACGCGATACTGCCATCGCCGATGTAGTTGTAGTAGATGAGCTGGACGAGACAGATATACGACTGAGCCTCCGGTAGACGTCCTCCATAGGAGGAATAACGACATCGGCCAGTATCTGAGAGCGGGCTGCCTCATACTCAGGATCGAGCGCTGCAAGAAGTACACCCACCATGGTAGCATTCCGAAAGGTCTTCTGCTGCTTTGGAGTCACCGTGAGTGGTATGGTGCTATAGAGTTTCTCGAACATTCCCCTCAGGGATGTGTACAACGAGTGAAGTGGCCGTCCATTCTGCTTCATTGTGAATATATCATGCTGGAGCTGCAACATCTTGGTCTCGTTCCGTACTTGGGAATATGTAGTGGCCAGAATATCCCACATTGCCTTGGCAGTGGGCTGATGGAGGACATCATTGGCAATCTCCATCGACAGTGTTCCTGATAGCCAAACTTTGGCATACGAATCGCCAGCCTCCCAAGAGGCATAGATCCCCATCTTCTCTTCCGGCTCCTCCTCGGTAAGTATATGCTTCTTACCGTTTGACTTCATGAGGCTCATGAACTGCATCGCCCAGAGCTCATAGTTCGTCCCATCCATCTTGACTATTGACGCAGGACCCTTGAAGGCGCCTATGGAGGATATATCGACTTTGCTTTCTGACATTTAGCCGGAGACGAAAACTAGGGTTCGTAGACAAGATACGGTGTCTACATCAATTGGATAGGATTTGAGTGCATATGTAGACTTTATGCACTCAAATCCATGTCACGATATCGGCTGCTGACGGGGCCGACTGGGGGTCCGACAGATGGTTGGGGGATCCGGTGGTGGCCTGACGAGGCCTGGCGGTGACCTGGGGGTCCGGCTGGGACCTGGCGGCGGCCTGGCGATGGAACGGGAGGGTTTGGTAGAGTTCGGCGTGGCCTTGCGGGACCTGGCGATGCCCTAGGGAGGGCTGGCGGAGGGCTGTGCTGCCTGACGGTGGCCGGCGAGTAACCGGTTGGGGTTGGGCGGCACTACCGAGATGAAAGAGGGAGAGAGGGTGGGCGGCAGCTTAAGGGATTAGGGTTAGGGTTTTTGGCTCTGATACCATGTTGATGGAAACGAGTGAATTGTTATTCCATATAACCCTAGGCTCTCTTATATAGAGAGACCCCATGGGTAAAATATATAAGAGTCCAGAAAGTAAACAGAAAATAAGGAACGGTACATAATATCATAATATAAGTCTCTACAAAATCGAGAATGATCCGCTTGACCTCAAACAACAAGAAAGGTCTCACCTACTCATCAGATTCCATGTTAGATAAATGCAATATATCTCTTCCCACTCATCTGCTTTTTTAACTGTCTAAATTCCAGTGGACTAACTGTTTGCTTCAATCGACTCATGAGATTTCAATTTTATCTCATTTTTTTGCCACTCTACTAATTTTGGGTAGTTGGTGAACATTTATTGAATCGGTGTGTATTTTGGTGAATGAATTTGTTGCCTCTTAGAACTTATTTAAGGACCCTATGCCTTGCAATTGAATTCCAGCATTTATCCACACTCGTTCACGTCTATTATTATAGCCTAAAATGAGTCTCTAACTCGCTTTCAACTCCAATTCATGTGACAAACGAAGGTGTTAGGGGGATAGGCTGTGATATTTTATTCCTTGTATATTATACACGATGCTCGAGTTGTCGGAGTCCATCTTCGAATCAGAAAATAAGTTTTATTTTATAGTGTTGAGAGATATATTTATCTTTTTTCATTTTTATGTGTTTTCTTTTCTTATTGTCTCTATTATGTAATTTTCCCAACAAGGTTTTTCCTCTCTATATAAGAGAACCCTAGGCCCTCATGAATAAAAAATTCCTATTTTCCCTTCCACATGGTATCAGAGCGACTGTTCTAGACTGAAGCCATGTTTTGGGGGGTGTCAGAAGGTTTGCAAACTTTATAAGGCTATATATAGCCTTAAGCAAAGTCCCAGAGCATGGTTCAGAAGCTCTCAGACTTGATGAGCAGTAAAGCTTCATGAGATCGACCGCAGACCATTCACTGTTTGTTCAGAGGGCTCAAAGAGGTATCGTTGTCATACTAGTCTATGTTGACGACATCATTGTTACAACCTACATGAGATGATGTGCATCATATTAGGACGTCTATTGTGTTCCTTGGACAACAGTTTATTACCAAGGACATTGGTGATTTACGCTACTTCATAGGACTTGAGTTCTCCAGGAACCAACGTGGTCTTGTGATGGCCCAGAGGAAGTATGCTACTGATTTCCTCTCAGAGATAGGCATGTCAGATTGCAAACCTTCCTCTACTCCCGTAGATCCTAACATGAAGCTATATGATGACGATACATAGGAGATGGATAAGAGGAGATACACAGAGCTCGTTGGGTAGCTCCTCTATTTGACTATTATCATGCCAACATCTCCTTTCAGTGAGCAAAGTTAGCCAGTTTATGGAGCGACCAAGACATGCACATATGGATGCGGTTCACATGATTCCGAGGTATCTGAAGTCCTCTCCAGGTATTGGATTCTCTTTAGCGTAGGGACATCCCTTGCCATCATGGAATATGCAGATGCACCAATGACATGAAATCTACCGTAGGCTTTGATGTATTTGTATTGATCTCTTTGGTGTCATGGAAGAGCAAGAAATAGACCGTGGTTGCCAGATCTAATGATTAATTAGAGTACAGAGCCATGACGCATGGGAGCACTGAGATGATGTGGGTCAGATCTGTTCTGATGGACCTAGTTATTGACATACCCTTCTCTTCCCATGTATCTACAATGTAACAACCATGTTGCTCTTTTCGATACCAACAACCCCACCTTCCATGATAGGTCCAAGCACATTGAGGTGGATTTTTTTACTATATAGGTGACATGATTCAGAATAGCTTTATCTCCACTTCCCACGTCAGCTCAGGGGAACATATGACATGTTTTCTGCAAGGCTCTAGCTAAAGGGTCATCTTAGAGATGTTACAATTTAAGCATGATTGACATCTATGCTCCATCTTGAGGGGAAGTGTTGCCTTTTTGTGTATTTTCTTTTCCTATCGTCTCTATTATGTAATTTTCCCAATAAGGTTTCTCCTCTCTACATAAGAAAACCTTTGAGTCTCATGAATAAGTTCATATTTTCCTTTCCATATACATGTTTTCTAGAAGGCTTTGTTGTTGTTTATATAACAGGTTTTCTAGAATTGTTTTAAATGAGGCTAAGTGGTCGTACAGTGACATAATCCGGCAATCCAGTAAGTTGAAATCCCAAGCTGAAATAAATCTCAAGCTGAGATACTCTGATCGAAATTTTCACTCTATTGGACTTCCGCTTAAAAATTCTGTATCAATTAGAATTCGATTTATTATCTTGTGATTGGACTATGTTATGTTTGTGGTGCTTGTTTGTGCTGTGATCCACATGAAAATTCTGCATCGAGCCTAAGGACAACGGAATCTAACAAGAATGCTGCTTTCCAGAACCCGTCATTGAACAATACTAATCGGCTTCTTATTCTTTGTTCATGTGCATGGAATAGTTCACAACAAGGAGTGGAGTTGTCCAATGGGACCACCTCAAAGTATGCCATCAAAATCGCAGACTGTAACTGCTCTAAGATCTTGGAGGGTCTCGAGATCTTGCATACCACATGCCCACGCCAGCCTCGTGGCCTCCCTTGTCATCGTCTACCTAATCGTGGAGCTTGTGACTGCAAGACTTGAACAATCCCAAGTGGGGAGGGAGGGTGAGGGAGCTCTGGTGGGCTGGGGTGGTGTCTTGGGGAGCTGGTCGAAGGAGGAGGTGGTGAGGGGAGAGGAGAAAGGAGAAACATGCAAGAATGTGGAGAGGGAGGGGGGATGTATGCAACTATTTTCCAGTATTTTCATTTAGAAAAAATGGATTAACAGTGTTACCAACGGCTGGCTGACAGATACACTTTCTAGATGTATTTTTTAATTTCAAAGCTCCAGGGGTATTTATGTAAAAATCCATTTTAAATGATTTTATGGCAATTACTTTCCTCGTATCTACAATTTTTTATAACGTTTCAGGGTACTCTGACTGCAATAAGAGACTGGTTCAGAGACTATAAGATCCCTGATGGAAAGCCCGCTAATCAGTTTGGTCTTGGGAACAAAGCAGTAGACAAGGTATTTGCATTTTTGCTTCATTTTTTGCGCAACAAGACCCCTGGATTCAGTTCTTCAACATTTCAGTCCGAACTAACGTGAGATTTCCTTTCCTGAAAGACGATGATTTGCTTTATGACTTGCCCACATAGGTCTTGCTCGAGTCTTTCCGTCCTTCTAGCAGATTTTGTTTGGAGAACTTAAGCCCAATGCACTAATATGTGAGGGCCTGTTCATTTGCAGGATAAAGGGCCGGGATAAGGCCCTTGTCCTGCCTACAGTGCTATCCCGAGATAAAAACTTGATGGCTTGCCACATAAGCCGACACGAGGGACATGGTTTTGGCCACTTATTTCTCTATGACCTTCTCCCATCAAAATTCTCCCCTACAACTATACACACATATTTTTATCCTCTGTAACTATACCTAACAAAATTAACTTCCATCTCTTTTTATCCAACCAAACGGAAAATAGCAAATAATCACCAATTATCCCTTCTTCCCTCGGAATCCTATCTCTGCAAACAAATAAAAATGAGGGATAAAAATCATTTATCCCTTTTATCCCTTTACAAAACGGGGACTAAGGGTCCTTATGTACTTGTTCCTATGAGAAAAAATAGTACTGTGTGATGCACATACATAAGCATAGAGACATGATTTATAACAAAAGTAAACTCCCGGAGGACGTGCGTTTTAACTAACCAAGATTGCAGGTTTTTTTGCTGCCAAATTAGTTACACTCTGTAGCTTAAATTGTTTTACCAATTTTATGCCTTGTTATTTTTATGACCTCAAATTTTAACGAAATTTGATCAAATTTCTCAAAAAATTACACTTCTTCGGGTCAACGAAATTGAAATGCTACTTTTTTGCTGTACACTTTTTCGGCGAAATGTCAACGAAAGTTCATTAAAATTGCATGTCATTTGGATGAAACAACAAAATAAAGGAATCTACTTTTTGCTTTCCTTGAAAACTGCCCCTATCAATTAACTTTCACCAATTTCTCTGCTGATGTGTTGAGTTCTGAAAGAGGAAAGAACTTTATATCGTTTGACGAAGTTTCATTAGTTAGTTCCAAAATTGAGTTTAAACCCAAATAAATTTTGTTAAAAACAAGTTTCAAGAGTTAAATTCAAGTTTTAACTAAAGAACTTTATTTTTTTGTTCTTTATTTATTTTGATATATGTTTTATTTATTAGTTACTGCATGTGTCACTTCATTCTTGTTGAAGAGGTGATTATCATGTCTTCTGTTTCCAGTTTAGAATCCAGTTTGGACTTTAGCTAGCATGTTGTTACTATATATCGACATAATGTGATGATTATGATGATAATACTGCATCAAAAGTAATATCTGCACCTTTAATTTCCAAACAAATGTGTATTTCTATCTATTTATTGATTTTGGAACATTTAAAACCTTAACTTTTGGGAAAAATCGAATTAGAGTCATTTCCATGATTTTCTAATGAGTTTAACGAAATTTCTTTGAAATTCTCCGAAATTTCTCCTTCCGGTCTTGCACCGAAACAAAATCTAAATCCAAAAGTAAAAATCTTGATTATTTTAGATGCTTAGGGGAAGCCTCTGAGTTAAGGAGAATTTTATGTTGCTGGTACAGTGACTTGCTTCAACCGTTTCCTGTGCAATTGCTACCAGTGTTCGCACCTTTGCCAAGTCTTACAGTTCGGTGCTTGCAGGATTATGCTCTGAAGGTTATAGCTGAGACGCACGAGTCGTGGGTTAAACTGGTGAAGAGATCTGTTCCTGCAGGACAGTTATCTCTTGCGTAGCATTCTTTTCGTGGCGGAATTCCGTATCCTTCAATAATCAAATGAGTTGAACATGTAAACTTTAGGACCTCCTGTGGTTTATTGTTTTAGCTGTAACTGATATGTGAAGGTATCACCGTTGTGAGCTATTTTTGAAGCTCTTGGAGGTGTGAATGAGCTTAAAACATGGCCTCTCTGCAAACCTGTCTTAGCATTACGAGACGTGTTAAGATAGGTTACATCGGTCTAGTCTTTCTTCTTGTGAAGTAATCCTTCAAAAATGTAGCTCAATATAGTCACTATCTGTGAAATTACATTGGCATGAATGCCATTATGTTATAGAACACAACAGTGCGAATCTAAAGCATAATTTCTTATGCCACATCAAGGTGTAGGTTTGTGTGTGTTTATATGCATGCACAGAGCTCCTTTGTAGCTATGCAATGATTCTGCAACATGTTTAGATTCATGTTAGTTATCTCCTAATCATTCTATTCTGGTGATAAAATCTGTTATTAAGTATAGTGAGCAAGTTTGGGCATGGTTTCTCTTGGAACATCACCAGGAGCTGCTTTTTCTTGGGAAAAAAATTCCGTGGCTTTAAGTTTGCTAGAAGGTTTGAGGAAGAACAGAGACAACTTGTGTAAATTGATCACTCAAGATAAAAATGAAAGGAATTTGCATACATTGTATATTGAATAATTTGTCTTTATCAACTCATGTTATTTAGATTAATGGCCTAAGAGGTTTATGACTCAGAGGATCCTCTTCCATGTATGCAGAAGAAAGGAATTACGATGTCTTATGATGTGCACAAAATAAAATGAGCATTTTACTGTGTAGTTCTAGCCCATGCTTACTTCACATATGCTTACTTCACATCGTATTTATCATTCCAACCCTCCCAATCATCCAAACAACTACTATACCCCAACCCAACATAGTTACCAAACATGCCCTAGAGCTCTTGCAGCTTGCAAGGCATCCTTTCTTACGCAATATCCTTATTCTCCATGGTAAAAAAATGAGTTTAAATTGTAAAAAAATTAAAATAAGTTGGATAAATTACAAAAAAAGAGCTCCAACTATGTGTCAACTACCAATTTAGAAGTTGCATTTTTCGAATGTTCCAGGGAGGGTCCTAATCTTTTTTTTTTCAAATACATGCTTCCGTAAGTTGCCATGACCATTTTATGTCGATATTAAACCATAAAGTTGATAGTTCATGCTCTTTTGATACTTTTGAAAAATGAGACCACCCCTAATTGAGAATTAGATCTTTTTTTGTAATTTATCCTAAAAGATTTTTTATATGGACCTTGGAACAAAATTTTCTTTACATTTTCTATTTACCCCTCTTTGTAACACTTCCTTCTTCCTTTGCCCTCAACCACCTTGCAAAAATAGCAATGAGGACCCACTTAACTGAAAATGAACTCGATTGACTAAGATTCGACTCGATTGATTTTACCCGAGGACCCGCTTAACTGAAATTTTAATCTACGCACTAATACAAATTTGAAATGAAGTAATGGATCGATATTGACAATGTATATCAAATGATTCTCATAACAATTTGTTCATGTTTATAAAATCACGTGTTTTCATATCAATACGACATAATACAATTGAAATTAGTTGTATGCAAGCAAACGGGGTGAATATAAGGTAAGCATCTGCATTACAAAAACTAAAAAAAGGGGGTTGCGTGTAGAAAACACAAATCTTTAAGGAATAAGGTACACTTCTGTCGTATTCTTCGTGAGAGAATGAGAGATGGAGGAACAAGGAGATGTGGATGGGAGAAGGCTCCCTTAGCGAGGGTTGGGTTCTGGATATCTAACTCATCTTGGCGGAGATTCATATTTATAGGACGTGAAGATCCCCAGCCAAGTCCATCCTCTCCCCACGCTCATTGTTGGGTTTTCCTCAAGATCGGTCTCCATAACTGTCGGTCATGCAACCGTCGTCGACGATTCTTGACCAGTCGATCACTGAACCTTTCTATATCTCCCACTTGGCTGCAGTGGTCATATCAATTTTACACTCCCACTATTCATATTTTGTATGGAGATGCCTACATTGATGTTCATTATTCATGAAAACCTCTTCCGTGACTTATGCATTCCTGAGTCCCATTAAACCAACATGTTTAATGTAAGTGCTAGCTATTATTCTCTTGGTTAGGGAATTGGCTAAGCACTTGTAGGTATATCATTTACAATAATTTCTTGTTTTGCCACTATCTTGTATACAATGATATTGGATTTCAATGTACTTTCATTTAGAACTATTAACCCATCGTTAAACAAGCTTATTGCAGCTTGATTATCACAATACATATCAATCGATCCTTTGACCAGTTCCGTACTTAAGTTTTTCAGAAAGTGTTTAATCCAAATCGCATGAGTGGTGTTCATACTACATGCAATGTATTTTGCTTCCTGTGTATGTCTCGATACATATTTTTTGTTTCTTGCTACCCTAAGAAACTAGTGATCCACCAAACATGAAAAGATAACCTGATGTAGATTTCCTATCATCCACATCCCCTCCAAAATATTCATCGGAGTATCCTACTATCTTAAGGTACCGTTCGGGTGACGGGTTAAACTCCCCTTTGGGGAGTTTACCCCCTACCCCCACATCTCCCTCTCTCCCTGTGGGCCCCACTTTATTTCTTTTTAAAAAATTAAATAAATCAATTTTACATCATCCATCCTATTAAAAAATAATATATTATACCATCATATCATATAAAAATTATAAACTACTCCACTTCTACTCACTTTTCCAAACTTCAATACAATCACAATAACTACTCACTTTTTCAAACTTCAATACAATCATATGACTCCAAACTCACTTCTACCCCCCCCCCCCCCCCCGCCCCAGTTTAACCCTCTATCCAAACATCAAAATTAAAAAATGGATTACCCTCTAAAAGTTTAACCCACCTTAACCCACCAACCAAACGCACCCTAAGTGATTCATCTTGATATACTAGTTTTAGATGTATAGTTCCTTTCAGATATCGAATAATCCTCTTTACAGCTTCTCAGTGTGCTGCTCTAAGATTACTTTGATATCTACTAACTAGGCTAATTGGATAAGTCAAGTCAGGTTGAGTGCACATCATTGCATGCATCAGACTACCCATTGCTTGTGCATATGGAACTTTTAAAGATTTCTATCACTATCTAGGACATTGACTCTTACTGAATCTCTTTCCAAGCACAATCAGTGAAGGAGCTGGAGTGTTATTCTGCATTCCAAATCTCTTAATACAATATGCAAATACTTCTTTTGACTAAGACTCAATGTCCTTAAATCGTTGTCTCTTATAATTTGAATTCCAAGAACATAGGATGCTTCATCCATTTCATTCATCTCAAATTCAATGCTCATTTTCTCTTCAATTTCATTGAGAATTTCTATGTCATTATCTACGAGCAGAATGCCATCTACATATGAAATTGCTCCTACTCTTCATGACATATACACAATTATCCAACTTATTTTTTAACAGATCCAAATTGGATAATCTTCTCATGAAACTTGGGATACCATTGCCGTGAAGATTATTTTAAGTTATATAATGACTTTCTTAACTTATAAACCTTTTGTCCTGGATTTCCACCTAAAATCCATCAGATTATCGCATAAAAATCTCCTCTCTTAATTCTCCATTAAGGAAGGTTGTCTTCACATCCATTTGTAATAATTCCAAATCCATATATGCAATTATAACTAAGATCACCCGAGTTGATGCAAACTTAGCAACCTGAGAGTAGGTTTCCTGGAAGTCTATTCCATCTTGCTGAGTATAAACCTTAGCAACTAAGCTGGCTTTTATTGATAAACAGTACCATTAGCTTGGTACCTTTTCTTTAATATCCACTTGCATCCCATGGATTGCCTAGCTTCTGACAAATCACATAACTCCCATACAACGTTTCACTCAATTGAGTCCAACTCGTCCTTCGTGACAATCGTTCATCATTCTGATTATGTAGAATCCACTGCTTCCTCATCTACGGTGTAATACGAAGCCTCACATCCATAGAAATGATAATCTTCCATCCTTGAGGATTATGTTCTGGGTCTCTTGTTACTGATTATACTCGTAGGTTGTGTGGATTCATCCACTTCCTTTAAAGGAGTATCATTAATCATAGGTTCATTTTCTATATATGGATGATCAATATCATCTACTAATTCTTGTCTTATCTCCAAGTCCTCTTCTTGTCCTGTTGAACAATCAGAGGATCTGATTCCTCTACTCGTTATTCCTTCTCTTGCCGAATTTCAAGAAAAGTTACATCACGGCTTTCGATCAGACCTTTAGTTTCATAGAAGTACCTATATCCTTTAGAATTTTCACTATATCCAACAAATTTGTACTTTAATGTCTTGAAATCTAGCTTGTCTCTAAGCTGACTCGATACCAAGATGTGCAACACATCCCTATTTCTGGAGATGACCTAACTCGAATTTTCTGTCATTCTAAATTTTTTATGGTGTTGATTCTACAGACTTGCTAGGAATATGATTCTGTATGTAATTAGCTTTCAATACTATTTCTCCTCAAAATTTCTTTGAGAGATCTGAGCGTGACATCATACACCCAATTGCATTCATCAGAATTCTATTCTTTCTTTCAGCTACATCATTTTCTTGTCGTGTATAAGGCATTGTAGTTTGCCTACAAATGATTGTTTGAATACAATACTCCTCAAACCCTTTGAGGTATATTCTCCACATCTATCAGTCCTAAGGGTTTTAATTGGTTTTCCCAAATTTATCTCTACTTCTGCGTCATATCTCTTGAATATTTCAAAGGCTTCTGCATTTCTTCCTAAGAGATATACATAAGAGAACATAGATTAGTCACCAATGAATATTATGAAGTATTCCTTATTTTATGTGTACTGACACTCAATGATCCACATATATCGGAAGGGGTAAAGCCTAATAATTCTTTTGATCGAATTCATGTCGAGAAGAGCTTCCTCATCATTTTATCAATCAAACAATGTTTACAGGGTAATGTCCTTGCACTCAGAGGGTTTGCTTGGTTGCAGGGTTGGGCAGGGTTGGGTTGGGTTTGGGTACTATTCACAGAGGTACCCCCTCCTCACAGTTTACTATTCACCCAGCCCAACCCAACCTTGCCCAACTCTGCAACCAAACGAACCCATAATGTTAGGCAAATGATCAGATTTTATCATTTGATACATTTTAGAATTTCCTGGATGACCCAATCTCATGTACCATAAATCACAATTTGATAAATAACATATAGAGTATAGAGTACTTACAAGCAACATTCACTGATTCACTAGAACTTATTACAAGAAGACATGACAAGTCATGCTTGGGTACAAACATTCCCATTCCATAAATCTTCTTATACTTTCCTATGGATACACGCTTGTTATAAAATTGAACTTCAAAGTCTTTCTTGAGCAGAACTGGAACTGGTACGAGGTTCCGACGTATTCCTGAAGTATATATCCTGAAGTACCATTATACTATCGTTCAGGTCAAGCATGTATGTCCCAACACCTTAAACATTCAAGTAGGAGTTGTTCCCCGTAATGATCCTCTATCTGTCTTTCTTCAGTTCTTTGAAGTCCATAAGCCCCTTCTTTGTCTTAGCAATATAGCAGGTTGCACCAGAGTCAATCCACCACCCGTTACAGTTCGTGACTGCATAGTTGCACAGTACGACAATCGTGAATTCATTTTTCTTACGACAATCGTGAATTCATTTTTCTTCTTTCCTTTATTTTCAAGAACTTTAGAATTTCCTGATTTCTTCTTGTTATGGCAATTGACCTTGAAATGTCCATATTTTCCGCAAACGTAGCATGAGCACGTGGGTATATCCCACTTTTGCTCTTGAAATTTGTCTCGGAGGGTTCTAGTCTTTTCCTTGGGTGCACCACATTTACTTCTTCCTCCTCGATCCAAAAATCTCGACTTTCAATCTTTGCTTTGAGAGATCCTACTCAATCGCCAACTGTCCAGGTAGGTCCGTCACACTCTTGATGTCTCTATTCATCCTCAAGGATGTGGCAACCATTTTGAATGATGGTGGGAGACTTCTGAAAATGATTGATATGCATCCTCTCCAGAATCGCGCATTCAACAGCCGCTATGTCCTTAGCCATCACGATCATTTTGTTCATATTCCTTCATTCTATACAAGTTTATACTTATGTAGAAGACGTTGGACGCTCACTTCTGACTTGGAGTGATATTTCTCCTTGACCGCAGTACAGGACTCATACGTTGATTTGCAAGTCTTGAAGACTCGAATCAGATTCAACTCCATATGGGTCAACATAAAGCTCCTAGCCCTATTATCTATTTTCTCCCAATATTCACATGTCTTAATTTCCTTTATGGTTGGGTTCTCATTTAAGGTAGGGTCAGGTGTGTCTATAATGGAGTGTATGATATCGTGTAACATGCCAAAGTAGATATTTCTACTACACATCTTATAATTAGTATCGTTAAAGTGCTCAATTTTCCACACCTCAATGGCAATGGTTCTACTTGTCATTTTTGGATCTAATAAAATAAATGTAAGTTGTATGTGCTTGTGCAAAATGAAGAGAATAAGCAAAGATAAGTTTTTTAAGAAAAAAAAGAGAAAGAAAAACTTTATCCAATTAAGCAAGATAAACAAAAAAACAACTATTAAGCTTCGAATCAAGTATAACTTTCAGCCTATTTTACTGAAGTTAAGTAACGAGGATTATAGAAAATTTGATAAGATTCAACTAAATAAGAGAAGTATTAAAAACAAAATTCTTCTAAAAATTAATTAATTTTTATTAAAAAATTCTGTTAATGTCAATATGAACGAGTATATTATATACTAAATAAGTTTCATGTGTAGGCGACGGTTGGAGCTTGGTGTAGGCGATGGTGTTGGAGAAGACGGCAATTTGTGAATCGGATCGTGAACACGAGCTCTGATACCAGTCAAGGAACAAGGTACCCTTCCGTCGTCGTCTTTGTGAGAGAACGAGAGACGGAGGAATGAGGGAGATGAGAATGACAGAGGGCTCCCTTAGTGAGGATAGGGTTATGTATATCCAACTCCTCCTGGTGGAGGTCGATATTTATAGGGCATGAATGGTCCTCGCCAAGTCCACTCTCACCATGCTCACGGTTAGGTCTTCCATGAGACCCATAACCATCGACTGCGCAACCGCCGCCGACCTTTCTTGACCACTATTTTTACAACTCTAGGTTGATAAAATAAGGTAGGAATGGAGATGTCACTAAGAAATATGGACGGCCATGCATCCTTCTTATGATAGGAATATTAAAAAGTGGGATGCGCTTATCCTCATTATGAGTTCTAGTTCTATCCATTGCATAATGTCAGGTACAATTCCTTCGTATAGATCCATCATGATATAATAACTTAGTATTTATGTTTAGATCCATGACATAATAAGTAAGTATTTATTTCTTGGAAATGATTCTTTGTGCTTATTTGTTTTTAGGCCCCCATATCGAAGGTAGGGTAGATTTTGTCTCCACGACTCCTATCAACGATCCTTTCGATGCTCAAAAGAGTCGAGATTAGAGATACAAACGGTCAGATATAGATACACATATAGGTGTTATCATATCCTTATAGTTTTTAGATACGAATGTATATGCGGATACAGATATTTGACATAATCAAATGTAAAAATTGACTGCATACAAATAATAATCGATATATTAGCTTAAATATACATGCATTGGAAGTAATATACACGATATAAATACAATAATATACTTATATGATAATAATTATATCAAATGTGGTGAAAGGAAGTATAAAGTTATGTTATATATAGTTAAAAATCAATCTATGACTATATATATCTATATGAGGAAAGGAAGCCTACTTTGTGCATCCATTTTTTGCATTTTTTTTAAAATACCACCATGGATTTTCATAATTATATCCCTCTAATACGTCATTCAAATTTCATCAGAAACAGAGACTACCACGGCCTTCATCCAAAACATGTAAAATACAGCAAATCTGTAACCATTAAAAAATGACTGTCTAGATGGAGGCCGTAGGATTCTCTGTTTCTGACGAAATTTGAATGACATATTAGAGGGATATAATTATGAAAATCCATGGTGGTATTTAAAAAAAAAATATAAAAATTTGCTAAAAATGGACGAGAAGTAGGTAAGGTTACCTACTTCACAAAGTAGGCTCCCTTTCCTCTATATTATATATATATATATATATATAAATATAAACACATATATGAATAACGATACAGATATTTACAGCTATTAAAGTGATATCCATATCCATTTTAAAATAGACACGGATGTCAAGATCTATATAAAATAAATAAAGTGACAGATCGGGTACGGATATGTTGATATCTATTTGCATTCCTAATAAAGATAGATCATGGCTGTATTAAAGACCCTTCACGCTTCAGGAAATTACACATTTATGTTTAATAGTTGAATAAATTCCATAAACTTACTATAAAAATAAGGAAAATTACACATACATCTGAAGGTTGTTGGTACTATATTCGAACTAGAAACTTCAAGTAGAAGCACGCTCTAAATTTTGGTAATCTTCCTAAACGCTTCAAATAGATGTTATTAAATCCTTCAATGAATGAATTTGATATTTTCTAAATAAAACATTTTATTGAACGAAAGAATAGTAGATAATTTCATTAAACCTCCCAAAACTTCCGGCGTATTCCTAAGTCGGAAAGTTTACTGAAATACCCTTACCTCTTGTTTAAGTTGCGCTTCTAGCTATTTGATCATATTTGCAAACACTTGGAACTTGTGAAAATTAAATTGCTAAAACTTTTGATAGTAATTTCAATATAAATGATCATGATATATTGCATGAATAATTGTTGGTTATCAATGCTTCACGGTATTTCTTTAATGTCACGTGCCTTAAAAATTAATATACTAAAATGTATTGTGCCTATTTTAACCTATCACCAAGCTAAATTTAATAACCAATATTAAAATCAAGAAATAAAGACATGGATTAGGTGTATTGAATTGTTGGATACACTTGGGAACTTCGTTCTACTTATGTTGTTCAGACTCGTACGATTTTCAACTAAAATTCTTCAAATTATAGGCTACGTGTTCTTCGAGTACAACATGGTAAAATGAATCAAGAAACAATTATGAATATATAACTATATTCTTAGACCATATTATCACATACAAAAAGGGAATTAGCACACATTGTATACGCTCATGATTACATCATCGTGCTTGTGAGTTTCATATCATGGGTATATTACAAAAGGGGGACTTCAATCATACATTGATTGTCAATTAGAGGTCTCATTTTTTTAAATGTAACAAAGAGAGGTTTGAACTTTCAACTTCATGATTTGACATTGACGTATAAGGATCACGGAAGCCTACATATGACTGTATTTGAGAGAAGAAAATAAAAGCATAACCTTTTTTGTTATATTTGAAAATTGAAGTCTTTAATTGGAAATTGAGTATAGTTGAAGCTCTTTTGTAATTTACCCTCGTACCATTGCACATGCTCGGAAAGGCATCATCACACATGCTCGATTTATACATCGCCACACATGCTTATATTCACATCACTGCACTTGCTTAGTCACAAGAATGTATCATTGTGCTCAGTAAAAAACATTGCACAAAATGTGCGGGTTTTACGTCACTCTAAAAAGGGCTAATTTCGCATCGTCGCACGTACGTGAACATATTGTATGATATAATCCCAGTTACAACAGATCTGATGTAATCTTATTTTTTTTCTCTTTTGAGATTTCGATTCCAAAATCGAACTTTATAAATTGAATCTTAAATTAATGCTCTACATATCCTTCAAATTTCGTTCAAATCGGATATTATTTTCTATTTCAACTTAATAGTCAAAGATATGTATCCTTTTTAAACGGAATTTAAGTTGCTTAAATATTGCCCGGATCTAACAATTAAGATAAAATAGCAAAAAACCTACGATTTGAGCAAAATTTGAAGTATATGTAGAACATTAATCTAAGATTCAATCTATAAGGTTGGATTTTGGAATCGAATTCCAAAAAAAAATGGAATTACATCATGTCCGCTGTAAGGACGATCTACTCTGCGCACATACTACTACATCGATAATCAAACTAATGTATTCATTGGAAATCTCAATTATTCATTTCTCATCGCCGCGCGTCAAAATAAATGGTTATTTTCTCATAATTTAATCAATCCAACATCATCATCACACATGCTCAGCCATAATTAATCACGTTAATAATCATCCCCATGTACATCGATACAGCAACGTGTAAGTACATAGCATCCCCGTCTTAGTTCTCCGATCCGTTATCGAGGAAAATGTCCCAGACAACTTGTTGAGTACGGGTCCAGATGGACCCGTTAGCAATCACCTAAATGCTTAAGCCCAAGTTGTCAAGTAGTAATCCCCATCACTTATAACCCCACACTCACACTACGTGAGTTTTAGATGTGTCACTATCTTTACGTGTGTGAGTGTTACACCATCCCCCACTTACATTCGCAATGTCCTCGTTACGATATGGTCCATCAATTATTTCCAGTGACAGTGGTAGCTGCACGCTAACGGCTTAGGTCCCTTCGGATAGCCCTTTCCACTATTAGAGGGAATATGCTCTGATACCATTTGTAACATCCCGGGCTTAAATCCCCGGTCCGTTATCGAGGAAAACTAGCTCTGACAACTTGCTAGGTTCGGATCCAAATGAATCCATTGACAACCACCAAAAATGTTAAAGCCTCAGTTGTCAAGTAGTAATCCCCAACACTTATAACTCACTCTCAAACTTTTTGAGTTTTAGATGTGGGACTATCTCTAGGGGTATGTGTGGTACAACTTCCCCCATTTATATCTGCAACGTCCTCGTTGCGATATGGTCCATCACTTTCTCCCAATAACAGTGGTGGTTGCATGCTCCGGGTAGCCATTTCATCCTATCTCTTTGTAGGGGTGGCTCCAACTCTCGAGTAGCCCTTTCCACTAACAGAAGTAAATTATTGTAACACTCATCACCAAACATATTCCCACAAATAAAACTCACAAAGTGTGAGAGTGTGTTATAAGTGGTGGGGATTACTATTTGACAACTTGGACTTAAGCATTTTGAGTGGTTGTCAATGGGTCCATCTGGACCAGAGTTCAACAAGTTGTCAGAGTCAGTTTTCCTCGATAATGGACCTGAGATTTAAGCTTGAGATGATACAAATGGTATTAGAGAGAATTCCCTCTGATAGTGGAAAGGGCTACCCGATAGGTGGAGCCGTCTCTACAAAGAGATTGGAGGAAATGACTACCCGGAGCGTGCAACCGCCAATGTCACTAGGAATAAGTGATGGTCATGTCACAACAAGGACATTGCGAATATAAGTGGGGGAGCTTGTAACACCCATATCCCCAAACATAGTCCCACATCTAAAACTCACAAAGTGTGAGAGTGAGTTATAAGTGGTTGGGATTACTGCTTGACAACTTGGACTTGAGCATTTGGGATGGTTGTTAAGGGGTCCATTTGGGCATGAGCCCAACAAGTTGTCAGTGCCAATTTTCCTCGATAACAGACCAAAGATCTAAGCTCGGTATGTTACAAACTAATTCAAATAATCACGAATAAGCATCAAATGGCTCATTGAAGAACCTCTGGTTACCCTACTTAATTCAACTGAATTAACGATTAAATTTTAATGATGTTCGTTGTAGTCGGATAACTTTGGACTATTCAAAACCACTTAGATTAATTGATTTAAACACAAGCGACAAATTTTTATTTTACTTGAGCAAGCCCAAGATCGAACTTAGAGAGGTAGCTTTCTCCTTAGGTTAATTGATGTCAATTTCAATTTTAGATTTTCAGGAGAATATTTTTTATGTTTTATAATTTTTTATGCAGTTAAGAAAAAGACAGTGAAATTCAAGCCAAATTTGAAGTTAAAACACAAATTATAGTGAAATGAAGTCCAAAAATGATGAAACTTGGCCAGAATATGGAATGCGATGAAACTAAGCTACTGCATTTTTTTGGAGTTTTTAGACTCTAAATGAATTAATTATGAATTAAATATGAATGCATGATAGTTTTTACAAAGTTAATTTTAGGAAAAATTAAACACATTATTTTTAGATACAAAAATTATCCTAGATACTTCTATGTGTTATGAATCTAGGAAAATTAATAAACCTTGAAAAATGATTAGTTTTGGACCTACTAAAAATCAATTTAGCTAAAGACTAATTAATTTATTCAGACCTCGTGATGCGTGCAAATGGTTTGAGTTTTGGGCACAGTGTAGAACAACTAAACTCAACCTATTGTGATTTTTTTGATGATTTTTGGAGTAACAAATAATTTAATATTGAATTTAAAGCACATAGTGGGCAAACCATGTCAATTTTCACAAAATAAATAATATTAAATTCTTCAATGCTCATAAAAATATGACACATGTTCACAAAGATAAAACTCAAGTTTACCTACAACATGCAATTTTTAGAATTTAAAAATATGGCTAAATGACATGGTTGAGGTGTCGAATAGGGAGGTGAAAACCATATTGCAAAAACTTGTTCGTCCAGACAAGAAGGATTGGTCTCAGATGTTGGATCAAGTCTTTTGGACTTATAGGACAACTTACAAGACACCTTTAGGAACCTCCCCATTCAGAATGGTGTTTGGAAAGTCGTTCCATTTGCCCACTGAGCTAGTACACAAATCCGAATGGGCAATCAAGAAGGTCAACTAGAACACCTAGGGCAGAAACAGAGAGAGATGGATCTGAATGAGCTTGTGGAAGTCAGAAACCGAGCATATGACAACAATTTGGTGTACACGGACAAAGTGAAGTGTTGGCACGATAGATGTATCAAACGAAAGACCTTTGTTCCTGGACAGAAGGTATGATTGTTCAATGCAAGGCTGAAGGTTTTTCAAGGTAAACTGAAATCCAAATGGACGTGTCCGTTCATAGTACATGCTGTGCATGATAGTGGATGCGTAGAGATCTTAGATCCTACAGATGAAGCACAAACATCCCTAGTTAATGGACAACTGATGAAGTACTTTGTCGACCCAATGAACAGTTACTCTATGTTGAGAAGATTGTATTCATGCGCGAGGCAGACTCAGTAGACAAACATAAAGCCGCGCATGAGTACTTGCAACAGTGAGCTCTCGCCATCAGCAGCATCTAAAAGATTTAGATCGGGATCCTTGTATATACTCTCCATTCCTGTATATTCTTTCCCTCCCTCCTGCATCTCTAATCACTCTTCCTAGGATTCAGATCGGGATGTGGAGGTTGTAGATCTGGAGGTTGTACAGCGAATGGTGCGAAGACTCGAGTCACTCTCCCCCCTATACTTAGGATCTGGTCACCCTAAGTATAGTCGTATAATGAAAAGATATGAAGTTGGGGCGAGTGATTAGAGTCACGGGAGGGAGGGAAAGAAAATACAAGAATGACAAGTATATACAAGGATTGCGATCTGAATCTTTTAGATGCTGCTGATGGCGAGAGCTCACTGTTGTAAGGTCTCAGACGCGACTTTATGTTTGTCTACTGAGCCTGCCTCATGCATGAATACAATCTCCTCAACGTGGACTAACTGTTCATTGGGTTCGATAAAGTGCTTCAACAGTTCTCCATTAACTAGGTATGGATGTGCTCCATCTGTAGGATCTGAGATCTCTACGCCCACTATCATGCACAACACAGACTATGAACAGACCCACCCACTTGGATTTCAGTTTACCTTGGAAAACCTTCAACCTTGCATTGAACAACCATACCTTCTATCCAAGAACAAAGGTCTTTCGTCTTATATATCTATCGTGCGAATACTTTACTTTGTCCTTGTACACCAAACTGTTGTAATATGCTCGGTTTCTGACTTCCACAAGCTCATTCAGATCCATCTCTCTCTGTTTCTGTCCTAGATGTGTGTTCTAGTTGACCTTCTTGATTGTCCATTTGGATTTGTGTACTAGCTTAGATGGGAAAATGACACGGCTTTCCAAACACCATTCTAAATGAGGAGGTTCCTAAAGGTGTCTTATAAGTTGTCCAATAAGCCCAAAGGACTTAATCCAAGATCTGAGACCATTCCTTCCTATCTGGGCAGACAAGCTTTTGTAATATGGTTTTCACCTCCCTATTCGACACCTCGGCCATGCCATTGGTCTGTGGGTGGTAAGGACTAGCGACACGGTGTTCGATGTCGTGATCCTTAAAGAGTTTCTTCACATCTCTATTCACAAAATGGCTACCCCATCAGATATCAATACTTTAGGGATCTCAAACCTAGAGATGATGTGATCTCTAATGAATTGACAGTCAGTCCTGCTGTTTGCGGCTCGGGTTGGGATAGCCTCCACCCACCTTGATAGATAGTCTACCGCTATTCGAATCCATGGCTAACTGGGAATGGGCCCATGAAGTCGATGCCCCAGGCATCAAAGACATCATAAATGATGACAGTCTGCATCAACATCTCATCCTTGGAACCAACGGTTCCTCCCATTCACTGGCATATTGGGCATGACTTCGTAAAGGTGAGCGCATCGCAAAACAGAATCGGCCAATATAAGCCACATTGAAGCACCTTCCATGCGGTCCTTTTCCCGGAGTGGTGTCCTCCTGCCTCTAGACTGTGGCATAAAGTAAGGACACTTTGATATTCCTCCTAAGGAATACACCGTCTCCAGACACAATCCGATCCTTCAAAGAAAAGGATCGGATCCTCCCAATGGTAATGTCTTGAATCTGACTTGAGTCGGTCTATGTGGCTCTTGGGCCAATCTTCGGGAACTTTCTTGGAGACAAGATAGTTTACGATGTTGGCATACTATGGGAGTAAGTCGATAATAAAAACTGACTCGTCAGGGAAGGGGTCTCGAATAGGCGTATCATCAGAAGTGTTAAGATTTTCGAGACGGGAGAGGTGATCAGCAACTACGTTCTTCTTTCCAGGTTTACTCTAATATCCAAATCAAATTCCTGGATAAGTAAAATCCACCTAAGAAGAGGCGCCTTCGCATCCTTCTTTTCCATTAAGTATCGTAGAGTTGTATGGTCCGTGAACACAATCATCTTAGATCCAATTAGATGCGGTCTGAACTTATCCAAGGCGAACACTACTGTCCCCGTGTGCCGTGTGGTTGCTTTACGTAGAATAGGACCTGCACTTGTGGCTCTTAGAGCTATCTTAGGACTGTTTGTGCTCCTAGAATTCTAGGACCACACTTCACACTTAAAAGACACACTTAGACCGCATGACTTAGCCAAAAGCAATCTGTTCTTCACTCGCTAATAGAACTACTTGTCTAGGAGCGGCTTTTCGCTTGCAAAATTCAATTCTGTTTTGTATCCCGCATATAAAGCAAAAGGATCACTGTAAGTCTTCTAAACTTGGCATTCGTCATTGTTTTATCGTGCAACGGCTTTTCTCGATTCTTTCTCCCTTGTTTTTTTCAAACTTAGGTTTAAAGGAAATTAAGATTGGACGATAGGCGTGTCCTATGTGTTGGAGTAAACAAGTGATCATCTAACTTAAAATCGAGACTGCTAAACAAATTGATCAAAAAATCAAATAAAATCAAAAATTCTATTTGCGAGAAAGTCCCGACCTTGATTGCAGGCTGAGTGAGGGTATAGAGTGTGTGTGCATACCCTAAGGAAGAGATAAAATCCCCACCTTCCATATCACGTACCCCGATCCTAGCAAATATCACAAATTGAACTCTTTCAAGTTCACTGACTAGCACCAAGTAACCTCCGCCAGTTATGGTAGGTAGATAGGGGTGAACCAGCGGTGCTTCGCAACAAGTTACTAGTAACCCTTCGAGGTGAAGTCCCGGCCTTGTCAGCCTCCGTCTACTTCGGTAGGTAGATATGGGTAGGTCTTTGAACTCCTCAGCTTCGGATAGGAGCAAAGAAAGGAAGGGTGTCGGTATCTTAGGCGATAGGTTAAACATGGAAGACACATTCAGCTTTGAGCCGACTTCCCTATAGGCCGCGTAACCTTTGCTACTTGTCTGAAAAATCACACTTAAAATCAACCAGACTAATCAGACTCGGTTTCGGGTCCTTCACCGTGTTGAGTGTGAAAATCAGGGTTTGTGATTCATTTGCTTGCTTCAGGTAGGAGTAAAATCCTATCTTTATGATTTTCTTGCTTCAGGTAGGAGTATCAAGCACTTTTCTTGCGTAGTGTATGACAAATGGGACGCCATCCCTCCTCTGTCCTAACACAGCCCCAACAACAAAATTTGAGGCGTCCGTCATGATCTCAAAAGGAAGATACCAATCTGGGGCTTGTAGGACCGGGGCATCCATGATCATCCCTTGTAATGCTTAAAGACCTCAAGACATTTATGATAAAAAATAAACTCCACGTCTTTGCCTAAAAGCTCAGTTAGAGGTATGGCAATCTTCGAAAAATCTTTGATAAATCTTCAATAAAATCCAACATGCCCGAGGAATGACCGCAACTATTTCATGTTGGTTGGTGGCTGGAGTCATCTGATCACGTCCACCTTGGCATGGTCAACCGCCATTCCTCTCTTGGAGATGACATACCCCAACACAATGCCCTACATCACCATGAAGTGACTTTTCTCCCAGGAGAGCACCAGATTAACCTGACAACACCTTTTGAGGACTCGATCTAGATTCCTAAGATAGGAATCAAAGGAATCACCGTGGACCGAGAAGTCATCCATGAAGATTTCCAGGAATTCACCGACCATTTAGGCAAATATTGCAATGAAGCACCTTTGAAATGTACCGGGAGCATTGCATAACCCAAAGGGCATGCGCCTGAAAGCATAGGTACCAAAGGCGCATGTGAACGTGGTTTTCTCCCGGTCCTCAGGAACAATGGCTATTTGATTGTAGCCCGAGAACCCATCTAAAAAGCAGAAGAATTCTTTTCCCGTTAATATCTCTAAGATCTGATCAATGAAGGGTAAGGGAAAATGATCCTTCTTCGTCACGACATTCATGCGTCTGTAATCCACACAGACACGCCACGATGTGGGTACTCGTGTCACGATCTCCTCTCCATCTTCGTTGGTGGTCGTCTGAATTCCAGACTTTTTCGGGCCAACATGATAGGTGCCACCCACTTGGAATTGGAGATGGGGTAAATGAAACCCGTGTCACACCATTTCTCTATCACCTTCTTCAAGACCTCTCATAAATTTGGATTCAACCTATGTTGGAATTCAAGAGAGGGTTTAGCCACATTCTCTAAATAGATATGGTGCGAACACAGAGCGGGATTTATTATGTGGAGATCCGAGATGCTCCGGCCTATCACCTTGCGGTTTTTCTCTAGGATCTCTAGCAAGCGAGATTCCTAATCCTCGGTCAATCACGAACTGATGATGACCGGATACTTCCTCTCTTGTCCCATAAGGAAGGCATATTTAAGGGTTGAGGGTAATGGTTTAAGCTCAGGTAAGGTGTGATCATCAAGGAAGTCTGGCTCAATCGATTCTGGATCTGTGCTGGTAGTGACTGGATCTATCTTTGAAGTAACTGCCACCAACTCATTCATCGCTGGAGATGGATCGTCAAAAGTCTCCAAGCAATCGACAAAAGCCACGTCCGACTCATCATCCTCATCTTCTGATTGTCCTAAAGAGGGAATGACTGACAGGTCCAGTTGGACCTCTACGTCATCGAAGATGTAGGGGGATGCACTTTCTGCGTTGTACTCATTCCTAAGGTTCTCGCAAATTGTCTCATTCATAACATCTTCTCCGGAGGAGAGGGACTCATCGTTGCTAGCTGGATTCTGTCTCCATGGCCCAACAGTATCTACATGAACACAATTTGCTTCTGACGAAGAGCACTCGATGCTGGATTCAGAATCTGGTCTCTGCCACCTAGTCTGCTTCATCTCAAGTTCCTCATCTCCGCCTGAAGTTTGGAACTGAATCTTCCTGATCTTATAATCAAACAAGGCCCCCACTGTTCTGAGGAAGGGCCTTCCTAAGATGATTTGGGAATATCTCCAGTTTTGAGGGGTCTTCATATCAAGGACTGTAAAGTCCACCATGTGATCTTGACCCTGGACTTTGATGACAACGTTTCTCAATTCTCCCTGGAACCTCTTGATTGATTTATCTGCAAACTAGAGTAATGTTATGGATTTCCTAAGAGGTTCTAGATTTAGCTGCTCATAGAGGGCTGTAGGAATCAAGTTAATTGAGGATCCATTATCTAGGAGAGTGCGTGCAAACGCGGTGTCATCGACATGACACCACATAATGAGCATCCATGTCTCTTCGTTTCCTTATAAACACATTCTTTATGATGCAAGTAGTGGCTACTGACAAAACTTACTTCTCAACACGGCTTTTGTTCTTCTTGCTGACCCTAGTAGGTGTGCATCTCACCTTAAGGTACTTCTGTAATGCAGATGTCATGTCCACATACTTATCAAAGGGGATTGTGACCTTGATATACTTATTGCAGAACTCTGCCATCTAAGGGTCATATTTTTGGATTTTTTTTAGATTTCTTCTTTCCACACTTAAGGGCTCGGGGGAAAGGGATTATTGAAGATAACTCATATTCTGAAACTGCAAGATCTTCATTGAAATGGGAAACTGAGTTCTTTACAAGATTTTAACACTGACTATGACTCTAACTCGGACGACAAAGAAATTGCTATTACAAAACAGGTGATGTGTCTTCTGCGACTTGTGGAATGTCCTCAAATGGAGGTGCGGGCTCCACATCGGTTTCGCCGGACTCACTGCTGGTTCTCTTCTCCTTCTTCTTCAAGGACTTGGAAATCCTCTTCTTCTTCTATTGATGGTGGTGGTGGTCCTGCTCCTCTGCCCCCAAGTTCTCCTCAAGTAAATACTTGGCAGCGTCTTCCTCCTGTGTCCATGCCTGATCAGGTACGATCACAATCCTTCCACTCTTGAGGGACATATGATTAACATTATCATATGAAAGGATATCATGTTCATATAGAGTGTTATCTGAATAATATACCTGATCTCGTGGTTGGTTCTGACCTTGATTCAGGCTATTTGAGTTGGCCTGAACCTGGGCAGGAATTGGGGTCTTTGGCGCCATCTATTCATCATGGGTACGTGAAATGCGATTCGGATCAGTTCGAATATCCAGGTAATCATTCTATATCTACTGGACCCTATCAGTCAAGGTCTGGATTACCAAGGTTAGGGACTCCAACTCACTAGTGGGAGGGACTTGCTACTGTTGACTAGAGGGCGAGTGTATATTGGCCTTGCTGGCTGTACCGATGTTGCTGCTGCTGGGAAGGTGGTGGAGGGACTTGCTGGCCCGAGTGGAACGTGCGCTGCTACTGGTGCTGCTGAGGCTGGTACCCTTGTCCGGGCTGGCACTGTATAAAGCATGGTACGAGGATGGAGCTTGTTTCCTGGTAAGCTAGAGAAGGTCAGTGTGGCTGATTGTTCCCTATCCCCGACTGTCTACCGATGGGGTCATGACTGTACCACAACCTGTTGATCTAAAACACCTGTAGAGGATCCTCGTAGACTGTCTCCATCTGTGGGGGTACGTGCTGCTCCTGCTGAGTGTAATACTGCTCCTCTATCCAGCTACCCTAAGGCCCCTGTATCTGCTCCTATACAAGTTGAACTCGATATACAGGCACATGTGGTGCAGAAGGGGCATGTAGTCGTATCTTGGCTACCTTCTCAGTTAATTCCTCCACTTGTTTCGGCAATCGTGAAAGCACCTCAAGGTCAATGACCCTCTTGTGGATCTACTCTACCATGGTGAGCTTATCAGATCCCTATGTAGGGATGAGATCATCTGTCAAATCCGCTACAGTCCTCCTGGTTGTCTCATTAGATAAGTTTGAAGGAGATAATTGATAGGCCCTGGTGGCCTGAGATCTGCTTGTTTCTGCCATCTGCTCTAGAATCTTCCATACAGAATTTTCATTCTTGTTCAGATAACCACTTCCATAGGCTGCGCTCACTAACCCTTACATTTCCGAGGTCATGCCACAAAACAAAGTATGGACTAAGATCACCTTGGTAATGCCATGGCATGGGCATTTTTGGATCAAATAATTGAATCTATCCCAGGCTTCATGAGATGGTTCGTGTGGACCTTGGGAAAAGCTAGCGATCTTAGTCCTCATCTGGTTAGTCCTACTGAGTGGGTAGAACTTCTTCTAGAATAAATCCTTGAATTGTGCCCAGGTCGTACATTTAACCCCGAGATTCTTTAGCCAATGAGCAGCCTTATCTCCTAAGGCAAACTGGGTAGCATTCCCATTAAACTTCATAACAAACGCAAAAATGAGGCTTCAGCTCGAATGCCTCTGGGGGTAACTCAGGTATAAGCCAATTATGTATCTCATTCTCAGCTGGGTTGTAGGCATCCACCATCGGTCTGTCAATTCCACCCTTCGCTATCACATGTCCCATCCTTGCCACAAGATCTGCATTCTGTTGTTCGGTTGCGGCTAAGCGGGCAAGGATTTGATGTATTGGATCATCTCTGTGTTCCTCTTCCTCCGGAGGTCTCTTAGGAGGCATCTTGGTCTCTGGTTTGTCCTCTTCACCTGGGTAAAGAAGGTGGTCTAAGTTAGAGGACGTATCAATGAAGACATTCTCACCGAGGCGATGATTTTCCTCGGTGAAATGAGAGGAGAGAAAAGGAATGGTTTGAGGGTAACCATACTGGGGTTGAGGAATCCCGGACTTAAGAGGGTCATGAGCTCCGGTTGGCACACGATGCGCTTGGGATGATGAAGATGAACTTCGTGAGGGGCTCAAGGAGAGATTTTCAAAGCGTGAGTAGATATCCCCCTAGTCAGTCATCTTGGTAGCAGAAGGAAGAGTCGGGAGTATACGTTTAAAGATGAGATTTTACTCCTACCTGAAGCAAGCAAATGAATCACAAACCATGATTTTCACACTCAACACGGTGAAGGACCTGAAATCAGGTCCGATTAGTCTGGTTGCTTTTAAGTGTGATTTTTCAGACAAGTAGCAAAGGTTACGTGGTCTATAGGGAAGTCGACTCAAAGTCGGATGCATCTTTCCTGTTTAACCTGTTGCCGAAGATACCTACGTCCTTCCTTTCTTCGCTCCTATCCCAAGCTGAGGAGTTCAAAGACCTACCCCTATCTACCTACCGAAGTAGGCGGAGGCTGATAAGGTTCGGACTTCACCCCTAAGGGTTACTAGTAACTTGTCGTGGAGCAACGCTGGTTCACCCCTATCTACCTGCTAGAACAGGCGGAGGTTACTTGGTGCTAGTCAGAGAACCTGAAAGAATTCAACTTGTGATATGTGCTAGGATCAGGGTGCGTGATATGGAAGGCGGGGATTTTGGATCTGCCTTAGGGTGTGCATACACACTTTGTACCCTCACTCAGCCTGCAATCAAGGTCGGAGTTACTCTCCCGCAAACAGAATTTCTGATTTTATTTGATTTTTTGGTCAATTTGTTTAGCAGTCTTGATTTTAAGTTAGATGATCACTTGATTACTCCAACACACAAGGTACGCCTATCGTCCAGTCCCAATTTCCTTTAAACCTAATTTTGAAAAACCAAGGGAGAAAGAATCGAGAAAAGCCGATGCACGATAAAATAATGATGAATGCAAAGTTTAGAAGACTTACAATGATCCTTTCGCTTTATATGCGGGATACAAAATAGAATTGAATTTTGCAAGTGAAAAAGCTGGTCCTAAATAAGCAGTTCTATTAGCGAGTGAAGAATAGATTAGTTTTGGCTAGATCCTGCGGTCTAAGTGCATCTTTTAAATGTGAAGTGTGGTCCTAGAATTTTACGAGCACAAACAATCCTAAGATAGCTCTAAGAGAAGCAAGTGCAGGTCCTATTCTACGTAAAGCAACCACACAACACACGGGGTATGACTTACATGTGCAAGAACCCAAACGGGAACCACTGGACAAATGCAAAATAAAATAAGAGAAAAAATACAAGCCCTCACAAAAACACTCAAATTATTTTAATGCAGGTTCCTCGACTCGCTTGGCAAAGTGCCTTCGACTCCTTGTATTCTTCGCACAAAAATAAATGGAGGTCAAATAAAGGATGAAACAAAATAAACGAATAAGAATTGAACAGAAATTATTCACTAGAAAAGCCGGGAATCAGACTACCCGGGGATGGAAAATCTAAAATCAAAATTTTCTTGAAATTAAACTAAGTTGTGCCTCCCTGGAAATGGAGCCATTTGAAGAGCCTCTAGTTACCCTACTTAATTCAACTGAATTAACGATTAAATTTTAATGATGTTCGTTGTAGTCGGATAACTTTGGACTATTCAAAACCACTTAGATTAATTGATTTAAACACAAGCAGCAAATTTTTATTTTACTTGGGAAAGCCCAAGGTCGAATTCAGGGAGACAACTTTCTCCTTAGGTTAATTTGAAGACAATTTCAATTTTAGATTTCCAGGAGAATACTTTGGTATTTTTATAATTTTTTATGCAGTTAAGAAAAAGGCCAATGCAATTCAAGCCAAATTTGAAGTTAAAAGCAAATTATAGTCAAATGAAGTCCAAAAATGATGAAACTTGGCCAGAACATGGAATGTGATGAAACTAAGGTACTGCATTTTTTTGGAGTTTTTAGACTCTAAATGAATTAATTATGAATTAAATACGAATAAATGATAGTTTTTGCAAAGTTAATTTTAATAAATACAAAAAGACATTATTTTCAGATACAAAAATTATCCTACATACTTCTATACGGGTTGAATCCAGGAAAATTAATAAACCTTGAAAATGATTAGTTTTGGACCTACTAAAAATCAATTTAGCAAAAGACTAATTAATTTATTCAGGCCGCATGATGCGTGCACAAGTTTGATTTTTGGGCACAATGTAGAACAACTTAAACTAAACCTATTGTGATTTTTTTGATGAGTTTTAGAGCAACAAATAATTTAATGTGAAATTTAAAGCACACAGTGGGCAAACTATGTCAATTTCCACAAAATAAATAATATTAAATTCTTCAATGCTCATAAAAATATGACACGTGTTCACAAAGATAAAGCTCAAATTTACCTACAACATGCAATTTTTGGAATTTAAAAATATGGCTAAATGAATGCCTAAATGAATGTGCAAATACAGGGACCAAAACGCAAATAGAATTTAAAATTGATTATATTAAAATGTTCATACAAGGACTAATCTGCAATTACCTATAATGTTCAAGGTATGGATGCAAAATGCCCTCATGTGATGTGCATAGCAGGGATTGGATTGCAATATAGGAAACTTGCAGGGTCCTCTATGCAAAATACCCAGCCCACACGTAAGGGACACGTGAGGTACTAGGCTAGAGAGGCTTTGGAGGCTCAGGTATGCTGCTGGCTCAGGGTAGCTTTAGGTGTTGGCTCGGGTGCTCCGAGCCTAAGGGTCGGGGAAGAGGCTCGGAGGGAGCTACGTGGCGTGCCTTGGACCGTTAGATCTAGATTGATCCAACAGTGGCAGTAGCTAACTACATGGTGTGATACTGGACGTTAGACCGAGATTGATCCGACGATATCTGGAGTTGGGTTGGCGATAGCGATGTGGCAGCCTAAGGACCATCCGATCTAGAGGATCGGACAGTAGTTATACGTCGTTCTCCTCTGGGCCGCCGCCTCCTGCGGCAGACGTAGCTGTGCTCCGACGATGCTTCCATAGCTCCGCCGCCTTGGATCTCGCTCGATGCTAATCTTGGGGGGATCCTAAGCTGATGGGAACGGTTGTGGGAGCATCGGGGAGAGGCCAGGGGTTCTGGATGAAGTGGGGGAGGTCCGAGGGCCAGAGGCGACGAAGGCCGAAGTAGCTCCAGCGAAGGTACGATCAGTGAAGAAGATGGGACCTACAATGTTAGTGGGTGCCAAAAAATAGTGTGCTCATGCTCGTGGGAGTGCTGTGAGTGCAGTGAGAGGCCTGTGGGGTGAAATGCTGGATGGGAGGTGGTGATCCTCCACCGTGATCGGCGGAACGATGATCTTTAGGGATCGGTGAACTTGAGAGGTCGTAGCGATGAACGAAAGGTGGTGCGAAGATGAAAGCTCCAAGGCGGAGCTCGATGGATGGTCAACGGGAGGAGATGTTGAGCGGAGAATACGAGAAAATTAGGAAAAAACCAAAGGAAAAGAAGAAGATCGGAAGAGGAGTGGAGGAGGCTACCTAGGATTAGAAGCTCGAAGGAAGCTTCCGGTCGTCGCTCGAGGGTCAGTAGAGGCTCGAGATCTAGCAGCTCGTTGGGGAAGCTTCTGGTACAGCATAGCCGTTGGACATGAGAGCCCACGGTGAGCCATTCTGCAATAAATGTTACTGCAAATATCATTCCCTGATCTGAAATGAAGAATAACTAATTTGCATAATGGGTCCCTTAGTACAAATAGGGTTATGTACCATGGTTGTCTTGATATCATAAGTTTGTTGATTCAGTTGTTGAATCATAGAGGTTTGTGCTTGGATGAATATCTAAAGAGTTAGATTGGGGACTCCTCAAGCACCATCAAATGATCATCAAGATGTGATCTCCATCCTGAGTGGGAGATGGCAATCCTATCTCTAAAGGCTGATATCTGACCAACCTCTTGATGCAGGTCCTTTGCATAGGAATAGAGATTTGGTGGTGTCAGATTAGTTAGGTCCAAGAGTTGACTCAACAAGATCGAGATAACAAAAGTCCTACATCGTATCCTGTCACGATATAGGCACATATCATCTGATTGGAGACATATGTGTTACTATATGTTTAAGTATGTACATTTGGTAGACCAATAGTTTGATGGCCTAATCAAGGTCTATATACTGGTGAGCTGGTGTGCATATAAGGGCATATGAGTAATACGATCTCTCAAAGGGATCATACATGTTCACTTCTGAGCCGGAAGACATGAGATCACTCATGAGATATTGGGATCGATAAATTCCACGCATGGTCGTCTCGCTTACGAAGCTTGACAGAATTTAGAGGTATGATATATGCTTTTGGGAAGCATATGATCGATACCAAATCCCAATGATCAAATGAGAATCTTAATTATAAAACTCTGAAGGTGACAATCTAAAAGAGATATGTAAATTCGAGTTTGTTCAAGGTCTGCTATTATGAATGATGTACATGTATTGGGAATACTTGAGGGTGATGTGATCATAAACGATTGTATAACCATGACGCTTCCATTCCGAGCGAATGATGAAACATGTTTGGATTTTAGTGACTCCTCTCAGTAGAGAAGTAACTTGATCTTAGTCCAAATATTGGACATTAATTTGAACGAGATTTATATGCAATGTGAAGATTAAGTTTACAGACTTGATTTAATCAAGCATCTATGGGAGGTCCGTAAGATCTGGATTTGAGATATTATGCGACCATAAAGGTGAGGCATGATATTTGATGCATCAATATGTGACCACAATGTGGTCCCATATTGTAGTCAGGGCCGTCCCTGAGGCTTGTCCTCAGGTGCAATGGCCCAGGGCCCATCCACTTAGGGGGCCCATCTCTAAATATGCTACATATAGTTAGCTTTTATTATTTTTATTTCAAATACTATGGATGAAAATGGATCGAATACGGATCATATATGCCTATTTCCGTATCCATATTCGCTTTATCTCTATTGAATACGAATACGGATACGGATATGATTTAGATATACATTAAGGAAATCATATCTTTAAAAATATGGATACGGATACGAATAAGATGTTTATCGAATTTGAATATGGATCGAATAAAGAGCGGACCCGAGTACAGATTGAATAAAAAGCTAACCCAAATATGAATCAAATAAAGAATGATCGAAATATAAATCCAATAAACATGGAAACCAAATATGGGTCTATTAAAGATCACATACGAATACGAATTGATATTTAATCAGTTTACAATGATTTTAAAAAATGATAATGAAATATAAATAAGTTTTATCATGATAAAAGGGATCGTCAAGGAGGTAACATGTGTTCTTAACCTGAAGCAAAAAGGGGGATACAGTTTCGTAACTTTTGTTCGTGCCCATCCTCAAATAAACAAAAGTTTATTAGTATCTGCTTCCGTATTCAGGGGTTCGGTATCGAAGAGGAGATGATACCAGTGTGTCGTGTTCCTAATAATATGTTGTATTATATAATATATAATGCTAATATAATAACATGGTATTGTGTCTTGTATTATATTAACTAATATAAAATAATATTAAATATTGTATTCCTACATCCGGATCCGAATATTTAAACCATTACCATTTCCGTATCCATAATCTGAAATCTTTTACAACCCATATCCATATGCGATCCATATTCGATTAATATTTGAATATGGATATCCGTATCGTAATTTCCGAATACAACATCGGTTCTGATATATTTGTATTCGTTTTCATCCCTATCAAATATTAATCTAATATCTAAACAGCTACATGGATCCATAATTATTTACATTTGCATGTGTCATTTGACTCTTTGTATTCCTAAATGGTTAAAAATCCTTTGGATTCTCTAATGTCACATTAATATCTTAATAGTTAAGATTCCATATTTAACTTAAATATGTCCTTCAGAGACAACTTTGACCTCCTCCTCTTGTGATTTTCGATTTCCTCCATTGCTGCAATTTCTCCTACTTTTAGTTTACGACTTTGTTGTTGTTGGACATCCACAAATCACGTCTTCAGTTAATGGTATTTTTTATATTTATGCATTGTCATTTTCTCCTTAAATCCACGAATCACGGTTATTTTTTAGATCCGTACTCCTACTCATCATATTTTTGTAAGTATAAATCACCTCTTGCCTTTATTCTAAGCAATTACAAAATTGAAAGTTATTGCACATTGGGGATTGGGAAATTGGCTTTGAACGATTGTTATCTTTTTTGTAAAAAAATCACCTCTCATTTCTCAATCACATGACATACGTTTTCTTTTTCAAAGTTCTTGTCGTCATTATAATCAATTTTATATTTATGGTAAGAATATTTTATTGTGGGATTGTGAATAACCTTCAAATAATCTTTTTAGGTAACTTTTATTGTTTTCCGAAAAATCAAATCTATAATATTTAATTTTGGTTTTAAGATTAATGCTAGTTGTGATTGAGAAGTTATTTTATAAACATGTATCTTCTTAGATCTTGGACTATTAATAGAAACTATCAACCTGGCATGATTTCTACTGTCAAATAAAAAATTGATGACTTGATTATTTTTCTATAACTATTATTTTATTGTTTGTTTAAATCATGTATTACTTTTATTGCAATTAATTGTTTAGTGTTTATTTGAATATTATTTTTCTCTAACCTTACTTTTTTCGACCCATACGATATGGAAAATAGATATTAAGAGATAAAACTCTTAATTTTTTAAATATTTGTGTTATTGTAGTCAATAGATATATGTGCTTTTGTTCTTGAACGTTCTCAAAAATCCTAACTTAAAAAACACATGCCATATATTTTTTGCTAGCTACTGCCATAGCTTTTGTTTGTATTTACGTTCCTTGAGTTGCATGACATCCATAGATGTCTATTCCGGTGGTAGAATTTTTTTAAAAATTTTTTATTCATGATTTATTATTTGATGCTCATCGATCATAAACATCCATAGTTATTTGTAAAAATTAAAGAAATTTTTATAACAAATTCACAATTTTAAAAATTAATTTATTTTTTATAGGGGCTCTTTTTTCTCTTTTGCCTAGGGCCCATGAAATGTCAGGGACGCACTGATTGTAGTCACATATCCTACTAAACAGAATGATCGTTCATAACATAACCGCATTCTCTACTCAACCCTAAAACCCTCCTCACGTGCCCGACCTCCTCCTTCTCCTAGAACTAGCTCCGCCTGACCTCCTCCCTCTCCGATATCCTCTTCTCCTCCCTCCACCCAACCTACCCTCTCCTCCTCTCTCTACCTTCTCCTCCTCTTATGCATCCTCATCTCTAGCATCATCTTTTCATCCTTTCTATCCTTGGAGAGAATCCCTTCCTCCTTCATATCAGGCCACATATTAGCGACTCCTCCATCGTAATCTCTTGTTCATTTACCATCTATTAGATTAAACTTTTTTTAGTATTGGTGGTATTTGAGTTTGTAAATTTCAAATGCATTATAGGTATTTGTTGAAAAACCTAGGAGTTTTTATCTTACTAAATTGAATAAAATAGATTTTAAAATGTGCTTTTGTGTAATATGTGATATTGTTTTCATATGTAATAGTATGTGACTAATGGTTTTGGAAAAGTACTCGCATTTGCTATTGTGATCACATTCCCACTACTAGTGGTTGCACTGATGTACCAGTAAAACATCGCATTTCATATAGTGTATGTAATCTTAAATTTTATTAAAAAGTAAGGAATTATTTAATAAAATGTGTGAAATGTGCTTCTATCGAAGAATGATTATTGGTACCAATATGTTTAATAATGCATGGACTTACTCCAATTATTTACTAACCAATATATTTAACTAACTTACAAGCCTTATTCCTTATCCCTCATGTGTCAACCAAATAGAGAATAACACCGAAACACCCTTATTCCTCATTGTTCTCCCTTATTCCTATCCTCTCACTCAAACAAAAACACGATCTCATTCCATATTATTCCTCTTTATTCCTCTATAGAACGGGTCATAATAGTAGTGGAATCAGATGGGACCAACACTAAGTACCTCAATCACATAGCGCAATCTTTAATCCGATTGTGTTCCCCCTAATTCCTTCCTTGAATCCCTGACCCCGACCGACACCTTTCTTATTTAGCCCTACCTCTCCACGACCATTGTACCCACTCGTTGCCCCTCTCCACAGTCCACCATCTCTGTTCCCCCCCACCTCCCTACCTTCTTTGTTGCGTCTATGATTATACAGAGAATGTTCATCCCTGATTTCGAACCTGATTAGAATCAATGGATCATGATGAAGTTAGGTTTGTTTTTCGATCGTTTACCGTGTCTCTATTTTTTAATGAAGATTTCTTTACGCACATTTTCTTCAAAATAATCGAGCCGAACGAATGACTGTATGTTGCTTAGGGCTCATTTGGTTGCCAAGTTATCCTAGGGTAACCTATCACACCCCATGATCTATCCATTCATTCCAAGGTTGAAATTAGTTATATCACTTAATTTCTTTGTTATAATATTTTTTAATCACATTCAAATAAAACAATAATATAAAAATATATTATAATCATTAAAAAAGTTAATATAATACATAATCAATATCACATCATACAACATTTATCATTCCAACCCTATCCAACCCTCTTAACCACCCAAACAACTACTATTTATAGGTGGTTACTCCAACACAACCCAACTCAGTTACCAAACATGCCCTCAACATTAGGAATATTGTTGAATTGAGACCGTTGCTTTTTGAATCTCCATGACTTATTGAAGAAAAGTTAGAAATGTTATCAAGAAGGCTCTTTCATTTCCTCTTGATTGAGAGAAATAGAAACCAAATTAATTTTATTTGATTCTAACATCTCCCACTACAACATATCATAGCTTTCGTGACATTTAAATAACAACATTAGCAAAATCCGTCATTATATATGCAAACTCATTAACATAGCGACACTTGTATCTATTCGTCACTATTTATATTAGAAATAGTGACGATTATTTGCATTCATCGCTATTTTATTATAACAACAGATAAATCGTTGGTAAAATTGCATGGATTTTTTCTCCATTAAACATGTAAATGGTATGCTAAAATAAACTACATAAAAATAAATAACTCCTAAATCAACTAATTGTTCTATAAACATACTCTCAGTGGAATATTCCCCCTGCACGCAGCTACAACAAATATGGGATTTTGCGACGGATCTAAATCAACAAATCCAATGTGACGGATTATTCTACGTCAATTGCTGATAATCCAAACACTTGAATTGGCTCTTCCGATTTATCTAAATTCTAAAACCTAATTCCTTGGAATCCCCCTCCTTCTCCCCTGCCCTCTTGTTACCTTGTATCCCGCCATCAGCCTCCATCCCCAAACTTCAATGCCATTTTCCTCTCCTTAAAAAATCCAACCCCCTCTACCGCCCACATCCGCTCACGGAAACCCCCCCATCCCCTCCACCAAGTCCAATCCAAACCTTAAACTTAAGACCTCACAATGGCCATCCATGGTCGCCCTCCGCCACGGCAGCCGTTCCTGCCTCCCCGCGATGGCGGCGTCTTCCCTTTTCACCTTGTGCTCTACGAAGAGGAGCTCGAGATCTAGCTTTCCGACATCTGCCACCTCTTCGTGGAGAACCGTTGCCTCGTCGATGATTGTGCCATCCGCTAACACGAGATAGCTATCACTCGTGACGAGGTCTATCTTTTGTATGATACCATTGCCAGAGTCCCTCACCATCATGTTGGCCGCAGCTGGAAGATGATTGACAAGGGCCTCAAGCTCGAGGCAGATGTCCACATCCCAATCGAAATCCTCTGGAAGAATGCTGTGTAATTATGTGACTAGGTCTAGAAGCCAGAGGTGATCAAGTAGGGTCAGGTTCATGCTGTGTTAATAGATCGCGCCACTGAAGGTTGAGGTGGAGGAGCTCGAACATGAGCCCATGCGGAGAGGCATGTAGTTATTCCGTTTTGGAGGAATAGATTGTGCCTCTGAAGGCTGAGGTGGAGGAGCTCGAACATGAGCCCATGCAGAGAGGCATGTAGTTATTCCGTTCGGGAGGACATGAAAATACATTGTTACTGTTAAATCGCTGATCGTGTTATTTGTTGCATCGCAGATTAGCTATCGAGTATGATAAAAAGGGGGGCACGTAATTGGTGGATTAGATAATGTAGACATGGAAGAGTATGCTAGCTCACAACTGAAGTTATCACAACTAGTTACTTTATTATTTTCTTTCATGGGCCCATTCCCTGTTAGCCACGGGTTCGAATATATCCTTCTTGCGGTAGACTATCTATCCAGATGGGTGGAGGCTATCCCGATCCGAGCCACAGATAGCAGAAGTGTCTGTAAATTCATCAGAGAGAACATAATCTCTAGGTTCGGGATCCTCAAAATGATGATATCAGACGGGGGTAGCCACTTTGTGAATCGGGAGGTGAAAAAGCTCCTGAAGGACTACGACATCGAACACCGTGTCACGAGTCCTTACCACCCACAAACCAATGGTATGGCTGAGGTGTCGAATCGGGAGGTGAAAACCATATTGCAAAAGCTTGTCCGCCCGGACAGGAAGGACTGGTCACAGATCTTGGATCAAGTCCTCTGGGCGTATAGGACGGCTTACAAGACACCGTTAGGCACCTCCCCATTCCGAATGGTATTCAGAAAGCCATGCCATTTGCCCGCAGAGTTAGTACACAAATCAGAATGGGCAATCAAGAAGGTCAACTGGAACATGCACCTAGGACAGAAGCAGAGAGACATGGGTCTGAATGAGCTCGTGGAAGTCAGAAACCGCGCATACGACAACAGTTTGGTGTACAAGGACAAGGTGAAGCGTTGGCATGATAGATATATCAGACGAAAGACCTTTGTTCCTGGACAGAAGGTATGGTTGTTCAATGCTAGGCTGAAGATTTTCCAAGGCAAGTTGAAGTCTAAGTGGACAGGCCTATTTGTCGTCCGTACGATGCATGATAGTGGATGTGTCGAGATCTCAGATCTCGCAGATGACGCACCGACATTCCTAGTGAATGGACAGCTGATGAAGCACTTCGTCGAATCCAATGAGCAGTTAGTCCATGTTGAGGAGATTGTATTCATGCGCGAGACAGATACAACAGATACACCTCGAGCCGCGTATGAGACCTTGCAGCAGTGAACTCCAGCCATCCGCAGCATCTCGAAAGATTCAGACCGACTCATCTGTATATATCATCATTCTTGTACATCCTATCCTTTCTCCCGCGACTCTAGTTACTCATCCTCGTCTCATTATATCACTATCTTGGACTATACAAAGGATGACCAGATCCTAAGTATAGGGGGGAGGAGTCACTTGAGTCGGTTCTTTGTACATTCTCCAGATCACATTGGTCCTATACTCACTTCCGTCCTATACTTAGACTGACCTGAGCCTAAGTATAGGGGGGACGATGCCCGCATTGTATATTCATCCACTTTTCTTCTTGCCCTCGTCTGCCCCATTTTTGATCTTCTTCTACACTTAGGCTGCCAGAGCCTAAGTATAGGGGGGCGGAACGACTTCTATACTTTTTATACTTTTCGCTCTCCTACGCTTAGCCCGAGTTATGTCTTTTTAGTCGCTCTTCGTACTCTGAGGACATAGCACACGCTAAGTATAGGGGGACGTGTATATATCACATATATACGTTACCCATAGCTCATACTTTCGTGTATTTTCGCATATTTTTGTATATATTTATGGGGTGGGTAAAATTTGAAAAAAAATGTTTTTGTACTATAATACTTGTAGAAAAAGTTGTAAAATTCTTGTAAATTTGTTGTAACATAGGAGGTATGTCAATAAAAAAATTTAAAAAAAAATGAAAAATAGGCTTCTTATTTACTCTTGCATATCATCTCTGCATCTAAAAAGAAAAAAAGAGTCTTGCATTTTCATTTATCTTCATAGCATGACTTCTCATTTCATCTGCATACTTTGCATATGCAAAGTGAAAAGTTAGTGGGTTCTGAACCAAGTTATGAGTAGATATTGAGGATAGACTTGATTTGACCTTAATCCACCTAATTTCAGAGGAACCTTATAGGAACTGGAATTAAGATTTCTCAGGTCAAGTGACTTAATTCTTTGAGTCCGCAAGGCTATGTTCACATGTCATCTTGATTAGTCTAAGTAGAATATCTCGTGCACACGCATGATTCTTTTAGATAGTGACCTAACTTGGACAAAGCACAATGCATGTAGCTCTTCATTGATGAGGTGTTGAGGAAATAGAATCCTTTGGCTTGGAGTAGCACACGGGTGGAAACATCCGTCCTCCTCTAGGGAGGGTAGTGCATCTCAACCTAGTCTGGTGGTGTTGAAGTCTAAGGACAGGACGCTGTGGGTTGCAATAATACTTCAAAAGAGGGATAGTCTACTGGCTCAAGAGGAAAAACTCCTGATGTACATGCTGCACCTTGTATATGGTTGAAAAAAAATGCAAGAACTCCAAAAAATAGACAGGCCACCAAAAAAAATTGCCTGTTGGAGTATGTATACTAGCAAGAAGTCTGCAGCTGGATGACTTGGCTACACTGGTCAGGCATCCCGGGATAGGTTAGCTACACTAGCTACCATCCATTCTTTATTCTTTTCTCTACCCCCTCCTCTTGAGTTGTTCGCACTTGAACTTAGAAGGGAATACCCCGCTCCTCGAGGAAAGAGTTACTGGACCGGGTTATTGAGTTACCTTGTTAGATGAGGCTGGTTCGGAGTCATTTCTGATGTGGAGAGTTACATTTCACTTACACAGTACAAGTAAGAATCATAGTCATCAGAAATTTGCGTTTGAGGATTTGTTCTGACCTGACTGTTGAGGCGTCTTGAATAGAAGACTTGTGGAACTTAAAGTCTGTTAGGTCTTAAATTCAGATCCCAATAAGGTTCCGACATACAATTAATCCAAAGGTCGAGTCAAGCTCCATTTTCAACTTTTGTTCATGACCTTGGTATGGAACCCAAAATCATTTCACTCTTGCATTTCATTTAGTTGCTCGGGGATGAGCAAGGTTTAAGTATAGGGGGTTGATGAATCTGTGATTCATCACTTCAAAAGTTAAAAATAGAGCCTTGTTCCCAAGTAAATAGAGGCATATTTCCCTTTATAATGCATAAATAGCATTCATGCATGCATACATAATACATGAATATTAGCAGCCCATTTGCATTTAAATAAGAAGCCAAAATCCCTTGTAAAAAATCTACTTATCAAAATAACCTCTTCCTTATAATATGTACTCCTTAGTTATTAATATAGGGAAGAAAGCTAGAAATCCCCCTTGTAAATTAGCCAATAAAGTCCTAAGAACCCTTGGACAATAAAATACACATAGATCCCTCATACAAACTCCAAAATAGGTCTACTCTCTCTTAGAATACTACACATTAAAAGACCTTTAAAATGAGACCAATTTCATCAAGTTTGGAGCTCGTATGAAGAAGTTGGGTTTTTGGGCCACTTTGTATACTACATATATGTATAAATTGTACTTTTATATTTATGTATCATATTTGATCTCATCTCCGTCTTTGGTCAACATGAAATTTGTAGATCTCATTGAGATCTACAACTTTCATGTTTTGAGTTTTTCCAAATTCGGCCCCTCTTCTCTCTAACCTTATTTTTTGGTCCAACCAATCACAGCAGGCCACGTGGCACCATCTGGTTTTGCCACGCGGCCCGCTCCCCTTGCCCAAGCCGCCTCTGCTCTCGGCTGTTGGATGACACTTTCAATCCAACGACCACTGGATGACCACGTACACCTTTCAGCTTGACCGTCAGATCAGATCCTCCGCCTCATCTCAATCGCCCGTTCGCGCCTCTTCCTCAGCGCGCCACGTGGCGCTTGTTGCGCCCTTGGATGATGCACTCCATCCCTCCATCTCAACCGCTCAGCCCACTGTGCATCACAGCCCTTCGATCTTCCTCCGATCTGATCCCCGCCGCTCGTCAGCGCCCTCTCCTGCGCACGACACCTGGCGCCATCACGACCCTTGGATTAGGCCACTCCTGATGCAATCCACACCGCTCGCGTGCACTTTGCCCCCATCGTGCCACGTGGAAAGCTCCTGACCCTCAGATCGTTTTGCCCGGATCTAATCTTAACCGCTCCATCCCGCTTCAAACACCACCGTTGGATCACAAGATCCAACGGTGGAGTCTTCGTCTTCCACCTCCAGTCACCCTCTCTCCCATGTTCTCAGACTTACGCGAGGGGCTCGCCCTTTCTATTTTCATCCCCACTACAGCCACCCTCGCCGACTGCCAACACCGCCATGAGGGAGCCCACTCTACCCACTTCCTCGCCAGCTCCCTCGATCACCATGACTCCCACCAGAGCCGCTCCACAACCCCCACGAACTCCACCTTCCAGCGACTCAACCCATCACCTTCAGCCTATAAATCCTCGCCCTCCAGCCACTGTCACTCCGATCTGCCATTACAGGAGAACCCCCCGAGCTCAGAGCTCTCGATTGGTGACAAAAATTGACCATCTCTTCGAGCGAAGACATGCGTCTTCTCCGGCGAGATCCACGGCACCCTCCGCCGTGTCGCAGCCACCCTCCGCGTAGCTGCTTGAGCTCGGGACCTTACCGATCCCTCCTGGATTTTACTTATCCAGGATTTTGATCTGGACATCCGTGATAAACCTGGAAAGAAGAACGTAGTGGCCGATCATCTTTCTCGTCTCGAAGATCTTAATACTTCCAAAGATTCACCAATTCGAGACTCCTTCCCTGACGAGTCGATTTTTGTTACCGACTTACTCCCATGGTATGCCAATATCGTGAATTATCTTGTTTCCAAGAAAGTTCCCGAAGATTGGCCCAAGAGCCAAATCGACTGACTGAAGTCGGACGCTAGACACTACCATTGGGAGGATCCGATCCTTTTCTTCGAAGGACCGGATTGTGTCTGGAGATGGTGTATTCCTCAGGAGGAATACCAGAGTGTCCTTTCTTTATGCCACAGCCTAGAGGCAGGAGGACACCACTCCGGGAAGAGGACCGCATGGAAGGTACTTCAGTGTGGCTTCTATTGGCCGATTCTGTTTCGCGATGCCACCGCCTTCGCGAAGTCGTGCCCAGTATGCCAGAGAATGGGAGGAACCGTCGGTTCCAAGGATGAGATGCCAATGCAGCCGGTCATCATTTGTGATGTCTTTGACGCCTGGGGCATCGATTTCATGGGCCCATTCCCTGTTAGCCACGGGTTCGAATATATCCTTCTTGCGGTAAACTATCTATCCAGATGGGTGGAGGCTATCCCGACCCGAGCCGCAGACAACAGAACTGTCTGTAAATTCATCAGAGAGAACATAATCTCTAGGTTTGGGATCCCCAAAATGATGATATCAGACGGGGGTAGCCACTTTGTGAATCGGGAGGTGAAGAAGCTCCTGAAGGACTACTGCATCGAACACCGTGTCGCGAGTCCTTACCACCCACAAACCAATGGTATGGCTGAGGTGTTGAATCGGGAGGTGAAAACCATATTGCAAAAGCTTGTCTGCCCGGACAGGAAGGACTGGTCACAGATCTTGGATCAAGTCCTCTGGGCGTATAGGACGGCTTACAAGACACCGTTAGGCACCTCCCCAATCCGAATGGTATTCGAAAAGCCATGCCATTTGCCCGCAGAGTTAGTGCACAAATCAGAATGGGCAATCAAGAAGGTCAACTGGAACACACACCTAGGACAGAAGCAGAGAGACATGGATCTGAATGAGCTCGTGGAAGTCAGAAACCGCGCATACAACAACAGTTTGGTGTACAAGGACAAGGTGAAGCGTTGGCATGATAGATATATCAGACGAAAGACCTTTGTTCCTGGACAGAAGGTATGGTTGTTCAATGCTAGGCTGAAGATTTTCCAAGGCAAGTTGAAGTCTAAGTAGACAGGCCCATTTGTTGTCCGTACGGTGCATGATAGTGGATGTGTCGAGATCTCAGATCTCGCAGATGACGCACCGATTCCTAGTGAATGGACAGCTGTTGAAGCATTTCGTCGAATCCAATGAGCAGTTAGTCCATGTTGAGGAGATTGTATTCATGTGCGAGACAGATACAACAGATACACCTCGAGCCGCGTATGAGACCTTGCAGCAGTGAACTCCAGCCATCCGCAGCATCTCGAAAGATTCAGACCGACTCATCTGTATATATCATCATTCTTGTACATCCTATCCTTTCTCCCGCGACTCTAGTTACTCATCCTCGTCTCATTATATCACTATCTTGGACTATACTAAGGATGACCAGATCTTAAGTATAGGGGGGAGGAGTCACTTGAGTCGGTTCTTTATACATTCTCCAGATCACATTGGTCCTCATACTCACTTCCGTCCTATACTTAGACTGACCTGAGCCTAAGTATAGGGGGGACGATGCCCGCATTGTATATTCATCCACTTCTCTTCTTGCCCTCGTCCGCCCCATTTTTGATCTTCTACACTTAGACTGCCAGAGCCTAAGTATAGGGGGGCGGAACGACTTCTATACTTTTTATACTTTTCGCTCTCCTACGCTTAGCCCGAGCTATGTCTTTTTAGTCGCTCTTCGTGCTCTGAGGACATAGTACACGCTATTACATATATACTTTACCCATAGCTCGTACTTTCGCGTATTTTCGCATATTTTTGTATATATTTACGGGATGGGTAAAATTTGAAAAAAATGTTTTTGTACTATAATACTTGTAGAAAAAGTTGTAAAATTTTTGTAAATTTGTTGTAACATAGGAGGTATATCAATAAAAAAATTGAATAAAAAAATGAAAAATAGGCTTCTTATTTACTCTTGCATATCATCTCTGCATCTAAAAAGAAAAAATGAGTCTTGTAATTTCATTTATCTTCATAGCATGACTTCTCATTTCATCTGCATACTTTGCGTATGCAAAGTGAAAAGTTAGTGGCTTCTGAACCAAGTTATGAGTAGATATTGAGGATAGACTTGATTTGACCTTAATCCACCTAATTTCAGAGGAACCTTATAGGAACTGGAATTAAGATTTCTCAGGTCAAGTGACTTAATTCTTTGAGTCCGCAAGTCTATGTTCACATGTCATCTTGATTAGTCTAAGTAGAATATCTCGTGCACACGCATGATTCTTTTAGACAGTGACCTAACTTGGACAAAGCACAATGCACGTAGCTCTTCATTGATGAGATGTTGAGGAAGTAGAATCCTTTAGCTTGGAGTAGCACATGGGTGGAAACATCCGTCCTCCTCTAGGGAGGGTAGTGCATCTCAACCTAGTCTGGTGGTGTTGAAGTCTAAGGACAGGACGCTGTGGGTTGCAATAATACTTCAAAAGAGGGATAGTCTACTGGCTCAAGAGGAAAAACTCCTGATGTACATGCTGCACCTTGTATATGGTTGAAAAAAAATGCAAGAACTCCAAAAAATAGACAGGCCACCAAAAAAAATTGCCTGTTGGAGTATGTATACTAGCAAGAAGTCTGCAGCTGGATGACTTGGCTACACTGGTCAGGCATCCCGGGATAGGTTAGCTACACTAGCTACCATCCATTCTTTATTCTTTTCTCTACCCCTCCTCTTGAGTTGGTCGCACTTGAACTTAGAAGGGAATACCCCGCTCCTCGAGGAAAGAGTTATTGGACCGGTATTGAGTTACCTTGTTAGAGGAGGCTGGTTCCAAGTCATTTCTGATGTGGAGAGTTACATTTCACTTACACAGTACAAGTAAGAATTATAGTCATCAGAAATTTGCGTTTGAGGATTTGTTCTGACCTGACTGTTGAGGCGTCTTGAATAGAAGACTTGTGGAACTTAAAGTCTGTTAGGTCTTAAATTCAGATCCCAATAAGGTTCCGCCACACAATTAATCCGAAGGTCGAGTCAAGCTCCATTTTCAACTTTTGTTCATGACATTGGTATGGAACCCAAAATCATTTCACTCTTGCATTTCATTTAGTTGCTCGGGGACGAGCAAGGTTTAAGTATAGGGGGTTGATGAATCTGTGATTCATCACTTCAAAAGTTAAAAATAGAGCATTGTTCCCGAGTAAATAGAGGCATATTTCCCTTTATAATGCATAAATAGCATTCATGCATGCATACATAATACTGAATTTTAGCAGTCCATTTGCATTTAAATAAGAAGCCAAAATCCCTTGTAAAAAAATCCACTTATCAAAATAACCTCTTCCTTATAATATGTACTCCTTAGTTATTAATATAGGGAAGAAAGCCAGAAATCCCCCTTGTAAATTAGCCAATAAAGCCCTAAGAACCTCTGGACAATAAAATACACATAGATCCCTCATACAAACTCCAAAATAAGTCTACTCTCTCTTAGAATACTACACATTAAAAGACCTTTAAAATGAGACCAATTCCATCAAGTTTGGAGCTCGTATGAAGAAGTTGGGTTTTTGGGCCACTTTGTATACTACATATATGTATAAATTGTACCTTTATATTTATGCATCATATTTGATCTCATCTCCGTCTTTGGTCAACATGAAATTTGTAGATCTCATTGAGATCTACAACTTTCATGTTTTGAGTTTTTCCAAATTCGGCCCCCTCTTCTCTCTAACCTTATTTTTTGGTCCAGCCAATCACAGCAGGCTACGTGGCGCCATCTGGTTGCGCCACGCGGCCCGCTCCCCTTGCCCAAGCCGCCTCTGCTCTTGGCCGTTGGATGACACTTTCAATCCAACGGCCACTGGATGACCACGTACGCCTTTCACCTTGACCGTCAGATCAGATCCTCCGCCTCATCTCAATCGCCCGTTCGCGCCTCTTCCTCAGCGCGCCACGTGGCGCTTGTTGCGCCCTTGGATGATGCACTCCATCCCTCCATCTCAACCGCTCAGCCCGCTGTGCATCACAACCTTCGATCTTTCTCCGATCTGATCCCCACCGCTCGTCAGCGCCCTCTCCTGCGTACGACACCTGGCGCTATCACGACCCTTGGATTAGGCCACTCCTGATGCAATCCACACCGCTCGCGCGCACTTTGCCCCCATCGTGCCACGTGGAAAGCTCCTGACCCTCAGATCGTTTCGCCCGGATCTAATCTTATCCACTCCATCCCGCTTCGATCACCATCATTGGATCACAAGATCCAACGGTGGAGACTTCGTCTTCCACCTCCGGTCACCCTCTCTCCCATGTTCTCAGACTTACGCGAGGGGCTCGCCCTTTCTATTTTCATCCCCACTACAGCCACCCTCACCGACTGCCAACACCGCCACGAGGGAGCCCACTCTACCCACTTCCTCGCCAGCTCCCTCGATCACCATGACTCCCACCAGAGCCGCTCCACAACCCCCATGAACTCCACCTTCCAGCGACTCAACCCATCACCTTCAGCCTATAAATCCTCGCCCTCCAGCCACTGTCACTCCGATCCGCCATTACAAGAGAAACCCCCGAGCTCAGAGCTCTCGATTGGTGACAGCAATTGATCATCTCTTCGAGCGAAGACAGGCGTCTTCTCCGGCGAGATCCACGGCACCCTCCGCCGTGTCGCAGCCACCCTCCGCATAGCTACTTGAGCTCGGGACCTTACCGATCCCTCGAGCGACGACTAGGGACTCCAAGAGGAGCTCCGATCCCCAGGTAATCACCTCCATCTTCCTCCGATCTCTTCTAATTTTTATTTTTGTTTTTCTCCGATTTTATTCGCCTTCCACCGTGATCTTCTCGCTCCACCTTCACCTCTCCGAGCTCCGCGACGGAGCTCCAACCTTCGCGCACCATTCCGTTCCTTCAAATGACGCATATCACTTTCCATCGACTCCAGCTCCACCATCTGGGTAGAGCACCATCGCCGGACCTCCCTTGCATTGCCATAGGCCTCGCCGTTAGCTTCCCATATCTCCACGCAACTCCACGTGCTTCGGCTATTCCCTAACCCCTTACAGGTACTCTTCACTTCACTGGCCGGAAGCTCGTCGGAGCTTCCCTCGAGCTTCATCACCAGCGAGCTCCAGCACATCTCCACCGCTCCTGAAGCCACCGGAGGCTTTGCCTCCACGCTCCGCGTCTTCCGAGCTACTTCATACCCTCCGGCGAGCGTCATCGACGACTGGAGGTCTGGGCGGAGCAAGCTCCCCTCCGCCGGAGCCCCGCCTTCTCCTCCGCAGGTGGCGGAGGACCGTTGAAGACGAAGCTCTAGCCACCGTTCGATCATCTTGATCGAACGATCCGCTTCCCGCCACGTCGCCCTCGACCGGAGCTGCACAGAACCGTCGGATCGATCAATGATCCTACGGTCATCATTCATCCACGTCGCCAGTCAACCGGAGCATCACAGAGCCGTTGGATCCTTCTAGATCTAACGGTGTTTAGCGCGCCACGTCGTCATCTCAGGAGCAAGCTCCATCACCGTTGGATCGATCAGTGATCCTACGGTCGCTGATCAACCCCGTCTTCTCACTCTGCACCGTTGGATCGTTCAACGATCTGACGGACTCATCTTCGCCACACGTCTTCATCTCTCAGCCGTTGGATCACCCTTGATCTAACGGTCTTGATCGCGCCATGACGACTGGTCCGAGCCTCTACCCCGACCTCTAGGCTCGGACCACCCGAAGCTTCGCCGAACCTCACTCCAAACCTCCAAGGAGCCTGAGCCTCGATCCGAGCCGCCTTCGTCATCCGAGCCTAGGCGCACCACGTGAGAAGCACATGCGTCTTGGGTAAATTGCACAGCAACCCCTGGAACTATCAGATATTGCAAATCAGTCCCCGTGAAGCGTTCCACACGTGAGGAGCACGTGTAGCCGTGGAGAAATTGCATTGAGTCCCCCAGCATTATAGGTAATTACACTTAAGTCCTTGTCAGCATATTTGCTTTATGTAATTTTATTTTCCTGAATTTCATATACACCCCTGTGTTTGCACGCATCCCTAGGCCGCATCTTACATCATTTTTAAATTTTAAAAATTGCATTTTGTTGAGCAACTTGTCCTCTGTCTATTGTGCCACGTGTCATATTTTTGTAATTATAGTAGAATTTTCAATGAATTAATTGGTTGATTTGTGTAATATTTTGCCCAGTGAAACCTTTTAATTTCTAATTAATTTTCTGTGATTCCAAAAATCCTTAAAAATTCACAGTAGCTCCAGGAAGTGAACTTAACATTGCATATAAATTTCATGTCATTTGCACACATATCGAGGCCTGAATAAATTGTTGAGTGATTTTCTTATTTAAATTTTATTGAACTCATTTCACATTGAAATTAAGATTTGTCAATTTTCCTGGATTCCTCATCATCAGATCTATCTAGGATAATTAGTGTTGCTGAAAACAATGTGATTTGACATTTATTACAATTAAATTAGTGAAAATCACCCTGTCTGCATGTTTAATTCACAATAAATTCATTTAGTGTCAAAAAATCCAAAAAAAAACTAGGTTAGTTCATTTTTATCATATTTAATCATCTGACCAATTTTTAGAATTTTTGGACTCCATTTGATATCTTAATTGAATTAACTTCATATTGGCCTGTTGGTTGCATGTGTTTTGCATAAAAAACCGAAAAGACCAAAAATATTCCCTCTGAAAATCGAACATCGGATTTTGCTAAAATTTGACCTAAGGAGACAGATGCCTCCCAGAGTTCGACCTTGGACTTCATCAAGTAAAAAAAAATTGCCGCTTGAAATTAACTCAAATCTAATTAAAGTGGTTTTTGATTAGCCCTCTCGTATCCGACTGCAACGAACACTTTAAATTAATTTGGACATTAATCTGACCGGATTAACAAGGGTGCGGGAGGCGTTCATCAGAGTGCATGTGCACATAAATGGATATGTGTATGTGTTAATTCATATGTTTGTGTGTTTGCATGTGTATGCCTTTTTGTGTGTGTTTGTGTAATTGTTTGTATTTGTGTGTATGTGAATGTTTACATGAGTGTGAGCGCTTGTGTATGTGTATATGCATATGTGTGTCTGCATAAGAAAATGTTTGTGTATATGCGAACTGTGTATGTATTAATGTGTATGGAAATGTGTAAATAAGTATGCATGAATGTGTACATATGAATGAGCGTGCATATGTGAATGTGTGTATGTGGGGAGTTCGTATGTGTAAATGCATTTATGTGAATGTGCGTGCATGTGTATGTATTTGTTGTCATTTGGATGTTGTGGAGGTAGTTTCCATCGCAATATGTCCTTAATATGTAAGAATGTTTGCATATACAGATATGTTTTTATGTGAATGTGTGTATGTGTAAATATAAATTGGGATAATTACACCCATAACCCTGAGTAATTTTGCAATCTCAATCATAACCCTGTATAATCGTGAATTACATGATAAATTCTGAATAGTTATTCCGTCTCACATTTGTAACCCTCCGTTAATTTTTTCCTTAACTCAACCGCATCATTGAGTTAATCCAACCCTTTCTCAATCCAAAGGCTGCTAAAAGATTTAAAAAAAATAAAAAAAACACCTTCGTCTTCATCCAGCCCCTTCCCCTTCTTCCTCCTCCATCCATCCCCCTGCAACCACCCCCTCCGCACCTCCACTCGCAGCCACACCCTCCTCCCCTCCAGCCTCAGGCACCCCCCTCTGCCCCGTCGCCTCCCTCCCAGGCGACCTCCAGAAGACACCCGTCCCCGCGCTCCTGAAAGATCTCTCCCCACAGCCCTCCTCCCGCTGGCTACGAGCCCCCTCCTCCCCAAGGCCCGATCCCCCCGCGCCGTCGAGCGCGCTTGCATCCCGCCTCGAGCTGCAAGACCCAACAACTCCTGCGAACCCCCTCCCAGGCGACCCCCAGGAGCACCCCTCCTCCGCGCGCCTGCATGTTGACCTCCTCCCCAAGCGCCCCCCTCCCGCGCGCCGGCTGCGAGTCCCCTCCCCAAGCCCAAACCCCCCGCGCGTTCTTGCGAGCCGCCCCGACCTGCAAGCCCCGAACCCCCACGCCTGCGAGCCCCCTCCCATGCGACCCCCAGGAGCACCGTTTGCAAGGTGGAACTCCTCCCCAAGCGCCCTGCCCCCGCGCACGCCTGTTGCGAGCCACCTCCTCCCCAAGCCCAAACCCCCCCGCGCGTGCTTGCGAGCTGCCCCTACCCGCAAGCCACGAACAATCCCCATCGCCTGGGTCGAGAGAGATGGGATGGCATAATTGGTAAATAAGGATGAATATTAGGGACAACTTTGTCTCTTTCTGACGAAAACCGTTAAATATAACAGGCTTCTCAAACTGAACATAACACAGGGTTATGTCATGTAAGAGTTAAGTATTACTCAGGGGTTATCATGTAATTCACGATTATACAGGGTTATGATTGAGATTGCAAAATTACTCAGGGTTATGGGTGTAATAATCCCATATCAATTTGGATGTTTCTATCACCACAAGTTCTTATATTATGCCAATGTTAGTCGTGGCAAGGCCTTTTTATTTTAACAAAGTTTCTTTTAGTTCTTATGAGATCTTTCTTAGTATTTGATGCACTTTCTCCTTCAGTCATGGTTTTCATTATTAGACCTTCCATTTGCCATTCTCATTTATTCGGGACTTGGAAGAAGATATACTTTCTTATCTTGAGATTTTTTTGTATATTTCATTAACTTGATATTTTTTATTTTCATGTTCATCAAAGTATTTTTGGGAAACAATGATACTTGTCTCATCTTATACTTAATTGGATAATTTTACTACAATTGTTATTTGTTACGTAGAGGATGTCTAACTGTTGTTTATTTCAAATTTAGCTTGCATTGCCTTCATGAATAAGTCCTCAAGGGTGAGTTTTACATTTCAATTTAAAGTTGTATTGTTTCTCCTTGTCATGGATCTGATCTAGATAAAAATGATTAAGTTAAATTCAATTTGGTAAGTATGATTCTCATGTATTACTAATCTTTATTTTACTTCCAGTTTGTAAATAGAATTACTGCATAAATATTTTATGAAGTTTTTCATTTATTTTAATATGCAGTTCTCTGCTAAGCTCAGTTAGAAGTCCTTAGACCGATTGTTGAATCAAAACTTCCAATAACATATATTCATCTCAAAAATCCATACGAATTCGCAACATGCTTGAAAATTGATACATATACTAGAATTTTGACGTTTATTATGGAGATAGACGAACACTCGATTTTAGTAGCCACATTTTGACGTCTCGATGACTCCGATTTCCTATTATATTTTCCTTCTCAAGTTCTTTCCCCATTGTAATCTAACTTTGTTGAATCTCAGGACAAGGAAACTCCTCCAACAGAGGGTTGTCTCCCCAATGCTAACCTTTGGCGTTTATTTAATAGCACAACCATATGCATAATTCAGTTTCTTTCCCAGTACCAAAGTAGAGAACCGCAATAATGTTACATCCAGATACAACACCATTTCATGTTTCTATTATCATGGTCTTCTTTCCTTCAAAACTTGTAGCTGAAGATAACTTGCTTACATCTGAGTCAGTTCCAAGTCAAAAATCATTTTTGAACAATAAGCACAGTCAACTAGAGAAAGAATAAGATGCATGTAATTAGATAATCCGTAGGGTTCGTTTGGTTGCAGGGTTGGACAGGGTTGGGTTGGGCAGGGATACCCCTGTGAATAGTAAACTGTGAGGAGGAGAACCCTGTTTGGTTGCAGGGCCAACCCGGGTTGGGCCAAGCCAACCCTACCCAACCCTGCAACCAAACGAGCCCGTAGTGTTTATTAGAACAGCTCATGGACAGAGTTGTAAAACAGAACACATACCTGAAACGGTATGGAAAATAATGCAATGATCATTTGCAGATGAAGTTAATGCATCCAAAGTCTCCCAATTTGGCTAAATCTGTAAAAAGATACAAAGACTATAGCCCCATGAAAATAACAAATCCATTGTTAGATGTGTAAGCTGACCCTATTGCTCTGGTGTTTTTCAGTGCGGCTTTTGGCACTAGACCTTCTCATTTTAGTGGTATACGAAGAATATATATGTCATACTATAATTTTGTAAGAGTGATATGGAATGAAGATGTTATCTGTGGGTGTGATGTTACAAATTTTAGGGAATCTAAGCTCAAATTTATTTGATGGTAAGCAATGTTTTTGATTTGCTACTAGCAGTTAACTAAATCAGAGGTTCTGTCCTGTAGTTGCTCAATATTTTATTCTTTAAAATATGATGAGTAAATTTGATTTGTTAGTTAGAGTATAAGTATATTGCTCAATTCCTAGATTATTGAAGTGAAGCTACGAGGTCAGATGCTTCACAAGCATCAGCTTCGTCTCATCTTTCATTATCTTGGAGCTATATTAGGTTGGCCTTTAAGAAAGAGTTCCCAGGTTCTAAATTTTCATTCTTCATTAAATTCTTATCAATAGATTTAATGATTTTATTTGAAACATTATTATTAAAAAGAATATTGAATTGTTACCAGGATGTTTGATTTTTCGAACTTGCTACAATCAAACTGTGATCACACTCAACAAGTTGGCTTTCAAGTAAGTATACTTGATTTTTATTTTTACATAAAATATTTGGTAATATTTTATTCTTTAAAATATGATGAGTAAATTTGATTTGTTAGTTAGAGTATAAGTGTATTGCTCAATTCCTAGATTATTGAAGTGAAGCTACAAGGTCAGATGCTTCACAAGCATCAGCTTCATCTCATCTTTCATTGTCTTGGAGCTACATTAGGTTGGCCTTTAAGAAAGAGTTCCCAGGTTCTAAATTTTAATTCTTCATTAAATTCTTATCAATAGATTTAATGATTTTATTTAAAACATTATTGTTAAATAGAATATTGAATTGTTACCAGGATGTTTGATTTTTTGAACTTGCTACAATCAAACTGTGATCGCACTCAACAAGTTGGCTTTCAAGTAAATATACTTGATTTTTATTTTTACATAAAATATTTGGTAATATTTTATTCTTTAAAATATGATGAGTAAATTTGATTTGTTAGTTAGAGTATAAGTGTATTGCTCAATTCCTAGATTATTGAAGTGAAGCTACAAGGTCAGATGCTTCACAAGCATCAGCTTCATCTCATCTTTCATTGTCTTGGAGCTACATTAGGTTGGCCTTTAAGAAAGAGTTCCCAGGTTCTAAATTTTCATTCTTCATTAAATTCTTATCAATAGATTTAATGATTTTATTTGAAACATTATTGTTAAATAGAATATTGAATTGTTACCAGGATGTTTGATTTTTTGAACTTGCTACAATCAAACTGTGATCACACTCAACAAGTTGGCTTTCAAGTAAATATACTTGATTTTTATTTTTACATAAAATATTTGGTAATATTTTATTCTTTAAAATATGATGAGTAAATTTGATTTGTTAGTTAGAGTATAAGTGTATTGCTCAATTCCTAGATTATTGAAGTGAAGCTACAAGGTCAGATGCTTCACAAGCATCAGCTTCATCTCATCTTTCATTGTCTTGGAGCTACATTAGGTTGGCCTTTAAGAAAGAGTTCCCAGGTTCTAAATTTTCATTCTTCATTAAATTCTTATCAATAGATTTAATGATTTTATTTGAAACATTATTGTTAAATAGAACATTGAATTGTTACCAGGATGTTTGATTTTTTGAACTTGCTACAATCAAACTGTGATCACACTCAACAAGTTGGCTTTCAAGTAAATATACTTGATTTTTATTTTTACATAAAATATTTGGTAATATTTTATTCTTTAAAATATGATGAGTAAATTTGATTTGTTAGTTAGAGTATAAGTGTATTGCTCAATTCCTAGATTATTGAAGTGAAGCTACAAGGTCAGATGCTTCACAAGCATCAGCTTCATCTCATCTTTCATTGTCTTGGAGCTACATTAGGTTGGCCTTTAAGAAAGAGTTCCCAGGTTCTAAATTTTCATTCTTCATTAAATTCTTATCAATAGATTTAATGATTTTATTTGAAACATTATTATTAAATAGGAAATTGAATTGTTACCAGGATGTTTGATTTTTCGAACTTGCTACAATCAAACTGTGATCACACTCAACAAGTTGGCTTTCAAGTAAGTATACTTGATTTTTATTTTTACATAAAATATTTGGGATGTAGTCTTGATTATTATTTTTACACAAATTACTGGAGCTTCTTCATGATTGAAAACAAAAAGCCAAAGAACTGCAAGAACATCTTTAGGGCACTTACCCTCAACAATTCCCATGTGAGCTCTCATCATAATTCCCCAGGATTTCTTTAACGAGTAAAGTTTATTAATTAGTTAGGTTATATGCAGGTTACTAGTGAATCTATACATCTGTCAAACATAACAAATCCACAGTCAATCCATTTTACCATGGCTGATCTTCTGAGTGCATTGATCTATCATGAAATCATGTTGCATTGAATCTTTTTCATAAATATAGAATACATTCCAAGCATCATACATTAATGGACATTACAGTTCACCTTTTTTACTAGTTAATAACATAAAGCTGAACTTATTATCTTCAGGAAAAAAAATCTTAAGCGAGAACAAGAAACTGAGAACCGTCCAGCTCAGTTTCATGCTATAATCTTGTACAAGTCTTACTTTACAAAGTAACAAAACATACGGGGGTTTAATTAACCCAAACAAACATAATATCAACTAAATATAACCCAATGAGCCACAATAACACATGGTTGACTGAGATCCTTCTAGACATTTATCCAGAACTCAATTTAAATGGGATATTGGAATTGTTCAGCATGTTGGCTAGGAATTGTCTTATTAGTAGTTTAGTTTTTTGATATCTAGTTTTCTAAATCTCTCTTTTTTGTCATGATGGTTTCTTGTTAGTTGACCTCTTTATTTTTTTACAAGTCCTTTGTAAATATTTACCAGAGTTCGATTTAAATCCGGCTGAAATATTATCGTTTTGTTTTATGAGAAATGCTGCAAATGAAAGTGTATCTATTTTTGCTAGTTAATATCACGATGTTGAAGATATTATCAAGATTTACGCTAATTACTTTTCTTTTCAATGGTACAGGTTCCTGATTTATCAAATGACCTGTCTACAAACTATTCTAGCAAATGAGCATCTGAATTTTTCTAAGACATTAAAGTTTCATGATTGATATTGATGATGTTTCAAGTTATGATATTTCTTACGGTGTTGTTGTTTTGATTCCTTCATAACAATGTTTGGTTCACATTTTATTCGCTTTTATCTTTAGGTGATTTCATAACTAGTGGTCTTTGTTTGAAGATTGATGAATGTGGAATGAAATAAAGTGTTGATACATGCATGGTATCAATTAATATATGTAATTATAATTAAAAAATAAATGGCAATATTAATTTATATAATGATGAATTAATCATATATTTTATTTTAATGACAGATTATTTGTTGGCAATGTTGCAAATAGTGACGGAAAAAACAATGTTATATATTAAAAGAGTCAAATAAGAAGCTCTACATAGTGACAAAAAAACGTTGACATGTCTAAATTGCAACAGTTTTGTTTGTCATTAAATTTAATCTCATGACGATTTTTTTTTCGTGATTTTAAATTTCTCAACGGTTACTAATTGTTGCTAAAAATTTAACAAGGGCTTATATAACAACGAATCTTACAACGAATCATAAATTCGTCACGAGATGGTTTAGTGACATTTTATTCGTTGCATGCTTAACAAAATAAACCTCATTGTAGATCTTAATTGTTGTAGTGTCCGAGAGTTTAGTGATGAATCCATGATTCATTAACGTTTCTGTCAAATTTGTCTTAAAACCCTTAACAAATACATGTAATATGCATTAATATCTACTGTTTATCAAAATGAGATTCATGAATAAAAATGCATTTTATGCATTAAAAAGACATAAAAATATTAAGAATAAATAAAAATAAAGAAAACATAAGGCTGGCTGTAAATATGTATATATTGTATAGAATTAATTACGAAATATAAATATAGCTATAAGATATATTTATATAACCTAACCTCTGATACTAATTCGGCATGACTTGGTCAACAAATAATAAAGTGGGGGGAGATAAGGAAGAAAATACAAAAATAACTAATTACGTACATAACACGTTAACTGACCTTTATTTATTATATATATACAATCTTCAACTAGTTTTAATTAATTCATATGTACATATTTTTCACTAAAATATTCTTTAATGTGTATATAAAAATACGTATAAAAAATAAAAAATTCAACCTTTAACTATCCCAAATAAATAGACTTCCAAATTGTCAATTTCCCGAATATCGAACCTCATAACTTTGTCATACGAACTCCATTTTCACTCTACTCACATTTAAAGTTCATGAAATAAAATTCTCTAATTAATGAAGATGATTTCATCGAAAACGGAATCTGTTTGCAAGAAGTCAATTTTTATATCTAATAACAACCAGATTTCTGAGCTATTTATTTTTATTATGTGCATACTATAAGTGATTTAACAAATTTCAATTATTTTATTTATCTTCTAGTTTATTTATAAAATAAAAAAATAAAATCCTTATTTAATATTTTAAATAAATCAAAAACCCTGAAAATAGAGAAATTTGAAGTGCAGTGTATATACATGTATTTATTAATATATGTATATTAAAGTATTAAAATCTAAAACTTCACTTAAACCTTATTTATTATATATAAATTAATAAAATATAAAAACGGTATCATTATATATTAAATTATCTAACTAAAAAAAAGGTGCTATTTATAAAGCTTATTATATACATATTTATTAATATTTTATTTACATATCCAAAAATAAATATTACTTATATAGGTAAAAAGTAATATAATTTAGATAATTTAATTATTTATGGTTTTCATTTTTATACCTCTCAAAATAACCTAATTTTATATTTATTATATAATTTATACTTAATTATTACTTCTTGATTTTTGTGGTGTTGATACTTGTCAGCACCACATGTTTCTTCTTCAAGAATAGGTCTATTGCAGCTTCTTCCAACCACCTAACTTCAATATTTTTTATAACCCTCGATTATTCTCTTATCTTCATTCTAAACCCTCGATTTTCTACTTTAATCATCTAACTTTCATGCCCAATCTTCATTTCATTCTAACTACGTCCAATTATCCTTATATACTACCATCAAATCGATAAAATTCTCCCAACATCCTCCAACCGTTACTCTAACTAAATTGAAACCTCCACTTCCATAGCCCATAGCTTCTTCCTTGGTGGGGACAACATCTTGAAGATCAGTTCGTATGGAAGAAGGATCATCATGGGAGTGATTCCAAGGTCTCCTTGACCTTGAATCGCCAACAACAACTTGCATGAAGCTCCAGGAGTTTGTCGTTCTGTCAAGCCATTATTAGAGGTCATACACCTCTCAATCCCAAGTGACTTTTCATATGCCAAATTAGTTTATATTGATTTGTTTTTAGAATGTTGATCATCATCTTAGATTCCCTATCACCCTTATTTTTATTGCAACCAATTCCTCTCTTACATTTGATAGATTCTTTGCTCAAATTCTAATCTAAAATCTGTTTTAAGTTGTATTATTGGTGCAAGAACACCTTTTTTAGGCCTATTCTTATAGAGTCGAGCCATTATATCCTTCTTGCAAGTGTTCCAATCACTTGGGAGTATTGTCGCATCACATCTAGGGAAGATTACTACACTTCATCGCGTCAATCGAAGGAGGATTTCGATATGAAGCTACACAATAACTGAAAGACTACCCAGACCTGGAACCCTAGTTTTCACTTCCTCATCTTCTACATGCCACCTCTCCGCAAGCGCCCCCTTCTGGCCCTGCCGGAGTCGCCCTACACCTCTCTGATCTTTGCAAACCATTGCAAACGACCACAAGAATTGAATATGCCTCCACCACTCCATATTTGGGGAAGAACTTCCTAAAGAACACCAAAGCTAAATAACATGATATGTGTCTTCATCAACATGTAGGATCTCATCCACACCGTCTCATCATAGCAGTCCAGGCCGAACCATTAGAGAAATTGCATAAAGAGCTCAACCTTTCAAAATTCCATCGTGCTTGTAAACTTTATAATTATTGCATTTAGGTCCCTTTATTCTGAATCCTCATTTCTAATGGAATCGAAATGATAACTGGATTGATCAGAAGATCCTTTCAATTGGCTAGAATCCATTACTTGAATGAAAATGGATCTTGTGGAATCATATTGAATATTTGACGATACATTCCGTACCTTGCTAAAAAAATGGATCCTTGTTTACCAACCACACATTGTCTAACCAAATCCTAATGCAAAGTCCAGTTTATTTTTCTTTAGAATATTCTATTTTTTTTACACTTGTACCCCTAGACCTCTTTTGACACTTGGACATTCTGGAAGTATTATTTTCACCGATTTTTCTTGGGTAGTTATCCAACTAACCTACCTTGGTTTTGATGAATTTTCAAAGCTTTTCATCGCTGATTTCTATCATTTTGATTTTTTCAAACTTCATCTTGATTTTGAGTATTGTTGTGTGTTTGTCAAGCATGTTGCTTAGTTTCTTTTCGTCCTTGTCTCTACTATATAGTATCACCTATATAAATATTTCACATATATCAAATATATAGTTTATATTTTAAAAATATATTACTACTTTTTGAAAATAAAAAATAAAAAAAATCATTTTCTTTTTCTCTTTTTTTGAGCAATATAGAAGAATACAACATTACACTATATTTTGCCTATTATATTGTATAATTTTTTTGCAAAATTAATAATTTTGAAAAATAAAAAAAAACAAAATAGAAATAAAATAAAAAATTCAAAAATACTAAATAAAAATAAAAAATACAAAAACAACTTCGAAGAAGAAAATTCAATCACAAAATCCGATCTCGAAATTCGAGTATACTCTCTGCCTCCTTGTGTTTGATCTAGAGAAACTGACCTGCTTAATATCAAGTGAAAAGAAATATATAGAGATAGAGACTTGTATTCATCTTATATATTCCTCCTCTCTCCTATATGATTTTTGTTTGATGGAGCGCTTTTCTCTTCACTATCACAACAACCGACATTCTTCCCAATTAATTAACCATGAAGGAGAGCACTCTCATCAAAATGGCATTGTTGCCAGGAGGCGCTAGCAATACTCGGACTCCGATATTTTTGTTATTTTTTCTTCTTGTTGTTTTTTTCTTGGGTTTGTTTTACGATTTCATTGTTTCCCTGATTTATTATGACTTTTCTCCCATTAGTGCTCATGAAAATGGCAGCGTTGCTAGGGAGGCGTTAGCTATACTTAGGTTTAGAGTTTTTTGTGATTTTTCTTTCTTCTTGTTTTGATCGTTATTCTTGATTTCATTTCTCATTTATGGTTTTATCAATTTTTGTTTGTCTCAATTTTCTTTTCAAGTTTTGATTTCTCTCGATCTTGTTTTCGATTTTTGTCTCGTTAGTGCTGACAAGTGGTATAGGGCCTGCAGGATCAACCAACTTCTGCAGAAGTTGAATTAGATGAAAGTGTAGAGATCGTCTCTTTCTCTATGAGCCGGTTATAGAGCAACAACACATGCCAACTTGATATTTTTTATTTTCTTTTAGAGACATTTTTCTATTTTCTTTTTGATAGAAAGGGCACTTACCTGTTATTTTGGTTTAGTAAGAAAGTAAGGGTCACTTTCTCATTTTTCATTTTATAGAAAGGGGTCCCTTAAGGAGATTGCGACTTGTATCTTGACTTTAGACTTCTTCTCAGGGTCATTTTCTCCAACACAGGTTCTAGGAGACCTTACCATGATTTCGATTTTCTTGACTATTTTGCTTTGCTTTCTGTGATTTCATGGAGCCTAGGGGCATGTTTGTTTGATTAGATGATTAAATAGAACCCACTACCCTAATCCACATTTACGCATACAAATCAGATGATTTTGAAAAATCAACTCATTCTTATGCCAGAGCATGATTTTATCACTTTTGCGTGTACTAGAATTAGATTTTAAATTATATGCAGATCACTTGCATGTAGAGCGTTGAACCCATGTATGATTTCAATTTCTGCATGCATCATGTTTTTGCACCGCATTCTGTGATTGTTCCCCTCATGTGATACAACTTTCACTAAAAAGTAAAATTGAACAACTGTTAGATTTATTAAAAATACCAAAAAAGTGAAAAGTAGGAAAAAATAAATTATTTTTCTTTTGAAACTTCCACAACAATAAAAAAAAATAACTGGATTTTCTTTGGGGAGCAATCCCATCATTGTTATATGTACTTACCTCTAGACAGAGCGGGTGAGGACATATCCTTTAAGGATTAGAGCCAAATATCCATGGACAAGTGCCCTAAATACCCATGTATGACCTTTCGGTAGACATCCTCAAATGCAAGCACTTGTCTCTAACCATAGAAAGTCGTTTTGGTGTACTTTGCTTCACATTTCCCTTTTGGCCTGATATAACCTGACAACCCGGTCAAATGGTTCCACTATTTGGGGGAGTGTGAAGATGTACGTTGGGAGACAGGGCGACACCACTTGTGAGTCTAATATTAAATAAATGCTTGAATCACCTAACTATAAAATTGAAAAGATAAACGACAGAATTCTTATGGTCATCACTATGTGAAATTGGTGAATTGGGGGTTGCCATTGTGTTTGTTTGTAGTGTACATGTGACACGTCTTCCTTATGTTTACTGATTTGACATCGTGCTCTATCTCGTAGTCTTTTGTCATCGAGGATGACGTATTGATAGGCTTTACCCTTGGACCTTGCGAGCCATTGATCTTCCACCGAGATATATATATGCCTTCATAGACTAGAGATGACCCACTTTCTGAATCAGTTTTACCATGTCACGAGGTGAGTTAGACCCAAACTCCTACCTCCTAGTCCTTTAGTCGAGGAAGACCTTCACCTCGACATTTCATCTTCTCGTGCACATTTTTCACTGAGTGCTTATGAGGTCTTTTCCTTTCCTGAGCAGTTGATTGATACCACAGTGAGAGGGAATGCACTGATTTAAGAGGGATAGACTGATGGGAGACTAGCTTATTGAAGGATATGGTTAGATCCTCAAGCGCATCACGGAAGCGTGATCGTCGTATCGAATACGACGAAGAACGACTAGTCGCACTAGTTGTTCTATGCAGCGGAAATTAAAAATTTTCATGTGACGAAACCACATGATCCAAGAACACTTCTCGGATCGTTTCGTCTAAACCACAACCAAGTATTAGGTTTACCTCTTGAAGCGTGGTTGCGATCAAGTCTCTAAACGAAGAGACCTCCTGTCTCAAGTCCGATCCGTCGGAGGAGACGCTTGCGAGCGCGGGGATGAACCCCGTGCTTCTCGCAATCCATGTTGATGATCCAAGCGGCGGATCTCCTGATCTCGACACACGAGATCCGATGTCTTCTTCATGAGCGGGGCGCACCGAAGGAGACAGAGATCCACGAGCAAACCATCGGGCAGCATAACGACGATGCCACGGCGATGGAGAACCTCTCTAGGGCATCCATGGTGGACGACCACATGAGAGAGATGGAGAGAGGACGTGTAGAGAGAATGAGAGAGAGAGAGATTTGTTGCCTCAACTTATGTGTTTGGAAGAGCAATGGGGTGCCTCTCCTTTTATAGGGTTTTGGGATCCATGGATCTCAATCCATTTGTCAACACAAATCCAATGGTCCACATCAATTTGTGTTTCTTTCAATGGTCATGATTTGTTGCTAAAAACACAACAACAATTAATTTAATTTAAATTAAATATATGTTGATAAATCAACACAATTTAATTACAAAATTAAATCATCAATACATGGAGATAATGAAAGGAGAGAAAGCCTCCTTCCATGTGGAGAGGGGGGACGGCCTCCCTTTCCTAATGGGAGTGGTGGCCGTCCACCCTCCTCCATTAGGAAGGTGGCTATTTCACCTTTTATGTAATCTCCATTATTTGCAACAACTTTTGTTGCAAATTATTTCACAAAAAAATAAATCCAATTTATTTTGTGAACATTGCAATCATGCCATTGAAAAATTGTGAATCACATTCACAACCCAAAACAAAATGTAAATTACATTTTCAATTTGATGTCCAATGTGAATCCAATTCACATTAACATTTAATTAACAAATGTAAATTACAAATAGCTCTCTCTTATATATTATAAATCACATTTATAATATATATGACTAATATGGATATTGCTATCCACATTATTCATATCCATGATAATTAAATCATATTTAATCATCTTGGATCTCTATTCTCTTGTGCCAAATAATATGAATCACATTCACATTATTTACATCTTTGATAATTAAATCTCATTTAATTATCTAAGATAACTCTCTTTATAATATGAATCAAATTCATATTACTCATGATAATTAAATCACATTTAATTATCCATTTTCTCAATGCTCGGATACATATATCAACAATAGAATTATCCATGAACTCCTTCAAGGATAATGCGCATTCTCCGCAGATACTTGGAGATAAGGACAGGGCGATTGTATTGTTCCACGTATAGTGACATGGATATTGAGATCATATCTCAAATCCAGATCGCGGGCCTCCCATAGATGCTTGATTAAATCAAGACCGTAAATCTAATCTTCTTATTGTATCTGAATCACATTCAGATCAATGTCCAACACTTGGACCAAGATCAGATCACTTCTCTACTGAGAGGAGTCACTAAAATCCAGACCCGTTTCATCACTCCCTAGGAATGGAAGCGTCATGGTTATACAATCGTTTATGATCACATCACCCTCAGGTATTCCCAATACCTGTACATCCTGCATACTGGAAGACTCAGACTAAACCTGAAGTATTCGATCAACTTTATACTGTCTACTTCATGGTTTTATCAGTAAGTTTCTCATTCGATCATTGGGAGTCGGTATCGATCATATACTTTCCAAAAGCATATATCATACCTAGGTCTTGATCATATACTTTCCAAAAGTATATATCAAACCTACAAATTCAGTCAAGCTTTCAAAGCGAGACGACCGTGCGCACGGAATTTGATTCTTCCCAATATCTCATGAGTGAGCTCATGTCTTCCGGTTCAGTAACTGAACCTGTATGATCCCTTTGAGAGATCGTATTACTCATATGCCCTTATATGCACACCAGCGCGCCGGTGTGTAGACCTTGATTAGGTCATCAACCTATTGGTCTGCCAAATGTACATACTTAGACATATATCAACACATCTGTCTCCGGTCAGAGGATGCGTGCCTATATCCTGACAGCATACGATATAGGACTTTGGTTATCTCGATCTCGTTAAGTCAACTCTTTGACCTAACTAATCTGACACCTCCGAATCTCTATTCCTATGCAGAGGACCTGCATCAAGAGGTCGGTCAGATATCAGCCTTCAGAGATAAGGATTGTCATCTCCTACTCAGGCTGGAGATCATCTCTTAACAATCATCTGACGGTGCTTGATGAGTCCTCAATCTAACTCTTTAGATATTCATTCAAGCACCAACCTCTATGATTCAATAGTTGAATCAACAGCTGTATGATCATCAAGATGGCCATGGTACATAACCCTAATTGTACTAAGGGACCTATTATGCAAATTATGTATTCTTCATTTCAGATTAAGGAGTGAATTGCAATAACATTTATTGCATAATGGCTCGCCGTGGGCTCGCATTTCCAACAATCTCCCACTAGCCCAAAGAGCCATTAATGGGCTAATCATTTAAACCCGCACTCATGTGACAATCATAGGCTATTTAGAAAATAGCTAGGTATGCTGATCAGTCACTCTGTTCCCGCGAGACTATGCCAAGTCCTTTTACGGCACTTGCATATCCCCAGTAACAGTGCTCGCATCTAATGCGAATGTTGCATCTCATGCAACCAATACTCAATCTAGTTGGTTACATTGTCCCTGACATCATAACCAGTATCCCCATAATCCTTATTAGAATACCTTCATTCCCGGAGATCTCTATCTCCTAAGGTATCTAAAGTTTAGACCTTTATAGATCACTATCTACATGGTCTTAAACTTTTGAAGATAAGACTTTGAGATTACAATCTCAAAAATCTCCTCATCTATGAAGATTTTGTTATTACTGCAATCAAGTGTTTTATCTCTACAGTAGGATTAGTAACAATTTACTACTCCCACTGCATGACAGACATCTGGTATTTGTACACTCTAGCATACACTCAGCTTCTCGTAACTAATGCACAAGTGCAAGTAGTTGTAGCATTTACTTCCTCAACTCTTTGAGGTGCTATCCCTTAAGATAGGTCAGTACCATATCTTAAGGGTTAGAAGCCTTTCTTGGAATTTCTATGAATAGAATATGTCCAAGGTATACTATAAATGTGACAGTCCAATTATCCTCTTCTCTTGGCTTCTGAACAACTTCAGAACTAAGATCTAAGAGGTATCTTTGAAATCATATTTCAAGATATGGAATAACCAGATTATAAAACACTTATTATTATCCTTATATCATTTTAAATGATCAGGATATCATCTATATTTAGCGCAATGAACACATAGGCACTCCCACTAAGCTTCGCATGGCTCATCAAGATTTTATTTGAAATCATAACATTTATAATTTCATCAAATCTTATGGTCCATCTCAAAGAAGCTTATTTGAGTCCTTAGATGGATTCCTTATCTTGCACACCTTGCTTTCCTCAACCATGAAGCCCTGGGGCTACTTCATGTGAATATCGTCAGAGAGATATTCATAGAGGAATGCAATCTGGACTTACATCTCGAAGATGCAATAGTCAAGTTGTGTAGCTAAGGTTAGCAATATTCTGATGATTTTAAGCATGTTCACCGAAAAGCAAGTCTCATTGCAAGCAATGTCTTCTCTTCCATGTGTAGCTCATTGCTACGAACTATGCTTTGAAGGTATGTACCTTCTCATCAGGTTCCCTTTCTCTTGAAGATCCATTTACACCTTTACAGGTCTTACCTATATAGGTGGATCCTATAGGGTCCATATACAACATTTGTATATGAAGTCTACTTTAGACTTTTATTTCTAACATCCATCTATCCATGCTATGATCTTCAGAAGCTTCATCACATGAAGTTCGATCATTGTCAGATTTCTCTGACACATGGAATCCTTCCTCAAACTCTTTTGAAGAGGTTTTAGTGTTTCATCTTCAATTATCCTTTTAGTTTCCAATTTCAGGAGCCTCATTATCTTTTCAAGATTAAATGAGTTCCTACACTTCATTTTCATCTTGATTCTCAAGAGTCTCAACCACCAAGAATCACATTCTCAGAGATGAGATATTTCAAGAATCTCAAGGTCATAAAGTAGGTATCCAATACCATCCTTTATTTTCCTAATGAAGCAGCACTCTCAAGTGCTAGATTCCATCTTGCATGGAACCTTATTAAGGATATATACTGTAGTCTCTACTACACATATATACCTGGAAACTAAGGGATAATTATGCTAAAAATCATCATTGATAAGATCATGTCACACATGATCCAATTGTATCTCCCTATAACTCTATTGAGTTAAGGTGAGTTAGGAGGATTGAGATAGAAATGATATTCATATCTCCATAAGGTATCCTTTGAATTCATCTAACAGGTACATGCTACCTTGATTAGATCAAATTCATTTTATCTTCCTTCAAACTTTGGTTGTAGACCAAAATTATGAAATCTTTGAACATTTCAAAGGTTTCTTCAGGTGAAGAGAAGAAATTTCATATCATACATAATCATTAATAGATATCATATATCCATAATGTTTACTATGATATAGATGATCCGCATACATCAATATGTATGAGATCCCGAATACCTTATCATCTTACACCATTCCCAAAGAAGGGTGTATTGGACATTTTATTATGAATACAATATTCATAAGCATGTAAGCTTTGAAATTTTAGACATTCTAAAGTTTCATCTCTTACTAGCCTATTGATCAAATCAATAGACAAATGTCCAAGGCTTGATGCTAGATCATTGTCAAATGATCTTCATCCTCCTATTGATCTTAAGGTTTAATTTCAGTATTTAGAAATGTTAATGAACCATTCATTAATTTTCTAATTTAGTGAAGTCCACTAGATTATTAGATTACTATCTGAAATATATACATCATAACTCTTTATGATAGTTCTATCTCAGATTCATGTTTATTTCTAACATTTAGAAACAAACAATGAGTGTATTCTTATATCTAGGTCATAGAGACATTCTCTAAGACTAAGGACTCTCCCACTGAAATTAACAAGTCTATCAATCCAACAGAGATTGTTGCAACAATTGCATCAATATCCATGTGGATAACTATAAACCTTTAAGATCAAATTTTCCAGTCTTCTAAAACATATGCATCCTATTGCAAATGTCATCAGAAGATTGAGATACAATTATTTGACTTTATCTTATCAATGATTTATGTAGATTAATCTGATGCTCCATCCGAGTCCTTCTCTAAGGATTCTAGATAGACTTGATAGTCATACTATCAACACATCAACTTATTGCAGTATTGGCATTCATCCAACTCTTCGGATGACATATGGAAGTCATAGATGTATAGTCAACTCTTTGATTATACTTCTTACTCGGGTCCAACCCATGCTTCCACTGCGCTCCCTTTATCTATAAGCAACCATTGCTTAAGACTAAGGATCTCTTATGTAAGAGCATTTCAACATTTATACATGCTTCATTAAATTCATACAATATGAATATTATGAAGCTTCATGAATGACCAGAGTATAGATAGTAGAATGATGACACTCATCATCTACATCCATCTAAACTCTTAAAACATAGGTTCAGGTAGGTACTCAAACAATTTGAATACATCATCTCTTATAGAGCCACCATTCTGCATGATGCAGTGAACCATCTCATTCATGTTAAATGTCAAGAGCACATGTGTATGCCAGAATATCTTCATTAATTTTATAAGGATTATTTGACAATTGCGATCATCATCGACATGTCACTTCCAAAGTACATCCGATGAGAGATCAAGACTATAGAGACATACAAACTCTAGGGTTGTAGTCCTATTATCTATTTAATTGTCATTCCTCAATATTATGAGGAAACTTGCACATTGCAACCACATACAATATGTGTCCAATTGCAAGTACAATATCTGGATCATGAGTCCAATCCATGATATTTTACTGGTTATTATTGAGTATATCATTGAGTGGGTTTTAATGAAGGATTATCTTAAATAAGAAATTTGCATAAATATATAAATATATATATTACTTTGATTTAGGATTTTTATATCAAAGTTGTCTTGTCTTGTCAACACTGAAAGTTCATTCCCTTAATCACTTTCAATGTAAGAGATATACTTACCATTATATCTCAACAAGATCTGGGATCTCCTTCCTTATCTTTGTTGCATCCCAATAATATGAGAACCTACAACTCGGATAAAAAGAAGCGGGAACACATTCCGCCTTGCAAGTCCAACTTGCATCTCCCAATTCGGTCTTTAACACCCGGGCCCACCACCCCTAAGGCAATGTTGACCCGTCATTAATTGAACCAACCGTCAACAGGAATACAACTCGCTATGCGCAATCCAATATCGCCCCAATAATATGAGGACCCGACATTGGGGTCACTACGCATACGTCCTTACTCTTTCGAGAAGCGAAGAGCCCGATCCAAATGGATCGTATGCAGGAGCTGTCACTTCGGACAGGCGTCTCCTACATACAATATCTGGCGACGGAACCCTTCGCCTTGACGGGAGATCATGAATGTCACTTATGTGATCCTCCATATCATATTCAAATTCTAATTAATCATTATGAATCATATTCATTATGATTAATTCTTCCAAGGGAAATAACATCTCTATTCATAATAGAGTGTTTTAATTTTAATTGGATTCCAATTAATCTAATCATATTAAATTAATGATCCAATTAGTATCCAACAAACATTTTAATAGTTACTTGAATAATGGTATTATCTCAAATACGTATTATTTCGAATTTTAATAATTAGAAATACATCATGATTTCTTAAGCATTATACTAACCCTACCCGCTGTCATGGCCAGTACCGACGAGAGTGGGACGGACCACATACGTTGCAACCCGCAACCCCAATGCTCTCCGACTAGACACCATATCCACCTCGGGAAAGGATAATGCAAAATAGATCATTTTGTACTTGAGATGATCATCGGTTCTTCAACCGAAATTATACCATATAGTAATAATCAAAACAATTTTGATTAACATTATAATGAGATTTGCTAAACAAATCCCAAGTCCTATTCAAGCAACATGTTTGTTGGAATGTTGATCATGTAGATCATGTAACCAATCTTGATCTAGATCACATCTAATCATTTGTTGGTTAGGGCAAAGTCATTTAAAGACATAATTATCATTAAATATTTCACAAATATTTATGCATAATTATTCCAGGAAATTAAACAATTTAATTTCACTAATCAATTAAATGACAATCACAAGGTTCTTGATTAGGAAAGTATTTTCAGCAGTGACCCTCACTTACTAAAAAATACCATATCTCAATCAATTTAAATCCAAATTAAGCAAAGTAAATTTCTAAAGTTTGCTAACTTGATTTACAACAGAACCCAAGTGATTTGCATGCATTTCAAGGTGTAACTAAAATGAGCATATCTGGAGCAAACGGAATCGAAATCACGCAAACTTAGATCTTACGGTTTCCTTATTTAATGGGGAATAAAATCCAAATATTATTTCGTGTTTAAACAATTTAAACAGTGCCGAAAATAATATCAAAACAGAGATGCGAAAATGAAATGCAAGAAAACTTTCGCAAACCCTAATGAACCCAAGTCGTCCTCGGTTTATGGATCGTATCCAAAAACACCGACCTATGGCTCTGATACCACTTTGGAGGATATGGTTAGATCCTCAAGCGCATAACGGAAGCGTGATCGTCGTATCGAATACGACGAAGAACGACTAGTCGCACTAGTTGTTCTATGCAGCGGAAATTAAAAATTTTCATGTGACGAAACCACATGATCCAAGAACACTTCTCGGATCGTTTCGTCTAAACCACAACCAAGTATTAGGTTTACCTCTTGAAGCGTGGTTGCGATCAAGTCTCTAAACGAAGAGACCTCCTGTCTCAAGTCCGATCCGTCGGAGGAGACGCTTGCGAGCGCAGGGATGAATCGCGTGCTTCTCGCAATCCATGTTGATGATCCAAGCGGCGGATCTCCTGATCTCGACACACGAGATCCGATGTCTTCTTCATGAGCGGGGCGCACCGAAGGAGACAGAGATCCACGAGCAAACCATCGGGCAGCATAACGACGATGCCACGGCGATGGAGAACCTCTCTAGGGCATCCATGGTGGACGACCACATGAGAGAGATGGAGAGAGGACGTGTAGAGAGAATGAGAGAGAGAGAGATTTGTTGCCTCAACTTATGTGTTTGGAAGAGCAATGGGGTGCCTCTCCTTTTATAGGGTTTTGGGATCCATGGATCTCAATCCATTTGTCAACACAAATCCAATGGTCCACATCAATTTGTGTTTCTTTCAATGGTCATGATTTGTTGCTAAAAACACAACAACAATTAATTTAATTTAAATTAAATATATGTTGATAAATCAACACAATTTAATTACAAAATTAAATCATCAATACATGGAGATAATGAAAGGAGAGAAAGCCTCCTTCCATGTGGAGAGGGGGGACGGCCTCCCTTTCCTAATGGGAGTGGTGGCCGTCCACCCTCCTCCATTAGGAAGGTGGCTATTTCACCTTTTATGTAATCTCCATTATTTGCAACAACTTTTGTTGCAAATTATTTCACAAAAAAATAAATCCAATTTATTTTGTGAACATTGCAATCATGCCATTGAAAAATTGTGAATCACATTCATAACCCAAAACAAAATGTAAATTACATTTTCAATTTGATGTCGAATGTGAATCCAATTCACATTAACATTTAATTAACAAATGTAAATTACAAATAGCTCTCTCTTATATATTATAAATCACATTTATAATATATATGACTAATATGGATATTGCTATCCACATTATTCATATCCATGATAATTAAATCATATTTAATCATCTTGGATCTCTATTCTCTTGTGCCAAATAATATGAATCACATTCACATTATTTACATCTTTGATAATTAAATCTCATTTAATTATCTAAGATAACTCTCTTTATAATATGAATCAAATTCATATTACTCATGATAATTAAATCACATTTAATTATCCATTTTCTCAATGCTCGGATACATATATCAACAATAGAATTATCCATGAACTCCTTCAAGGATAATGCGCATTCTCCGCAGATACTTGGAGATAAGGACAGGGCGATTGTATTGTTCCACGTATAGTGACATGGATATTGAGATCATATCTCAAATCCAGATCGCGGGCCTCCCATAGATGCTTGATTAAATCAAGACCGTAAATCTAATCTTCTTATTGTATCTGAATCACATTCAGATCAATGTCCAACACTTGGACCAAGATCAGATCACTTCTCTACTGAGAGGAGTCACTAAAATCCAGACCCGTTTCATCACTCCCTAGGAATGGAAGCGTCATGGTTATACAATCGTTTATGATCACATCACCCTCAGGTATTCCCAATACCTGTACATCCTGCATACTGGAAGACTCAGACTAAACCTGAAGTATTCGATCAACTTTATACTGTCTACTTCATGGTTTTATCAGTAAGTTTCTCATTCGATCATTGGGAGTCGGTATCGATCATATACTTTCCAAAAGCATATATCATACCTAGGTCTTGATCATATACTTTCCAAAAGTATATATCAAACCTACAAATTCAGTCAAGCTTTCAAAGCGAGACGACCGTGCGTACGGAATTTGATTCTTCCCAATATCTCATGAGTGAGCTCATGTCTTCCGGTTCAGTAACTGAACCTGTATGATCCCTTTGAGAGATCGTATTACTCATATGCCCTTATATGCACACCAGCGCGCCGGTGTGTAGACCTTGATTAGGTCATCAACCTATTGGTCTGCCAAATGTACATACTTAGACATATATCAACACATCTGTCTCCGGTCAGAGGATGCGTGCCTATATCCTGACAGCATACGATATAGGACTTTGGTTATCTCGATCTCGTTAAGTCAACTCTTTGACCTATCTAATCTGACACCTCCGAATCTCTATTCCTATGCAGAGGACCTGCATCAAGAGGTCGGTCAGATATCAGCCTTCAGAGATAAGGATTGCCATCTCCTACTCAGGATGGAGATCATCTCTTAACAATCATCTGACGGTGCTTGATGAGTCCTCAATCTAACTCTTTAGATATTCATTCAAGCACCAGCCTCTATGATTCAATAGTTGAATCAACAGCTGTATGATCATCAAGATGGCCATGGTACATAACCCTAATTGTACTAAGGGACCTATTATGCAAATTATGTATTCTTCTTTTCAGATTAAGGAGTGAATTGCAATAACATTTATTGCATAATGGCTCGCCGTGGGCTCGCATTTCCAACACTTATGACAGTCATGATACCAGATCAGATGTGACTGCATGGATTCTTGATACGCTACAATAGATGAATGTACACATTCATGGGTAATTTAGAATCCCGAAGAGCTGAGAGTTAAGATCTCCATATTGAGAGCTGGAGGAGGGAACCTACTAGCCACACTTGTTCTCGTGGCCATACTATGTGATGAGTACAACCTTGGATCGAAGATATTACAACATTGGATTTGATTGTTATCGAACCAAGGTCTGTATGATTTGAGGCCATCTTTTACGTCACTTCTTCTCAAATTTTATGGGAACATTTTTGAGGAGGTGTTTACCTTTCTTCAACAATTTGAGATGATTTGTGGTATGACTTGTTACCCGAACGTTACACATGAGGCTATATGCCTCAAGGCTTTCCCCTTCGCCTTATCAAATAAGGCGCTTTATTAGCTGAATCATTTGGGGAGAAAGATCTCTACTTGGTAGGATCTCAAATCCACATTCTTACGTAAATATTTTCCTCTTAGAAGGACAAATGCGATGAGGAGGCAAATTTTGAACTTCACACAACACTCCCATGAGTTGTTCCATGAAGAACGAGAGTGCCTCAAAGACATGATGGAGAAGTGCCCTCATATGAGATACCGCTGAAGGTGCTAGTCCAAAATTATTTGGAGGACTTCATGCTGATATTCAAGGATTAATTAGTGCCACATGTGGCGGTAGTTAATTGAAAAATGATACCAAGTCAGTTTGGAATATTGATGATGGCTGAGAACTCTAGATTTGTTTATTCTACTCGAGAATACCAAAATACTACTCACCCTCCACACCATAGAGATCATCATAAGGAGGCCAACATTGCTGAGTATGATTCATGATCTGTTGACATGGAATACACTAGTGAGAATCTTACAGTTGTAGATTTGATCAGAAGCAAGATCACGAGTTGCAGAAGTTGCGAGTTGGAGAAGCTTTCCACATTACCTCAACAAATGACTGATTTGGCGAAGAAGGTAGAGGATATTCAATGACAGAGCCATCAAACACCTACACTTCAACATACATGGAGATCTTTACCCATTCCTCCCACCCATCATGTACACTTTGTAGAGGGTGAGGTAGGGTGTTCTATTCAGACTCCATAGTTGGCTTGGCCTGAGTATTCGTCCACAACCAATTAGAGCCAGATCATGACACATGTAGCAGATGATGTTGATACTTCTCCTACATTTGATATCAATAGCATATTACACCACTTATCAATCTCCACCACTTATTACACCATAGAGCCTACATCATACACCACAACAAATGCATCAACAACGTGGTCATCCACATTATTAGCAGCACTGAGGATAGTATATGCAACATTAGTCTCATCATTCTTCCTTTTTGAGACCAGTTCATCATCCTCTAGTTCTACACTACCAGCAACAGAAATAGTAGTCACAATTTGCACCTTCGTGATCTCCATAGCACTATACTTCACAACCTTTCCACACTACTAGGCAGGAGAGACCAGAGAGCCATGAACAAGCTTCTAATCACGAGTTATCTGCACGGTCCTTGGCCCAGAACTAGATTATGGACAAGTTGAGTACGCTTCAAGTAGCAGACAGATATGGAGCGGGTTGACCATCACCTTGATGAGTTAGTTGTGCCCAAGACTACTTTTCCAACATAACCACAAATGAATCCAATCAACAAGCGTCATCATCTAGATCAAGTAGAGAGCATATACAGATCCACTTGTAAGGTCTCTTTTCTTGAATCTTTAGCTAACTTCATTCGTCTCAGGAGCGGTAGATAGCGACCAGTATCTGCTCCAGATGAGGAGGAAGTCATAGATGATAAGGAGCATAAGTCCATACATGTGGAGTCACATTCTGATGCTGATGAGGAGTGCCTTGATGATACCATTCTTGATGATGACATACATGATGATGCCATACATGATGATGCCAGAGATGGGAGCGATGTTGATACAATAGACATGGATACAAATGATTGTGATGATGATGCCATACCATCCCATGCAAACACTCTTGAAGGATTTTCTTCTCATGTTTTAAGAGTTTTGTACATAATTTGGATACTCTCAATGTACATGTTGATTCCGATGATATCAATAAAAATGAGAACTTTGTGGTTCAAAAAATTAGTCCTTTTCCTGATGCCTTATTTCATAAAGGAAATAAAAAATAAAAAATAATGGTGTGACTCCAGAAAGGGAAAGGTTGTTGAAAGATCACATATTTCTGGAAATTTCACTCAATGATGCCTTGGATCATATTCTACACTCAAGCAACAATAGAAGAACAAATGTACAACATGTAGGAAAAAGAAGTCACATACTGGTAAATACATTTGGACCAAGGCCACATATTGTGCTATATAGAACATGTTACTAAAGAAGAAGAGAGATTCATATGCTCATTATATCAGATGTGAGATTTTCAATGCCACATTTGATCGTGCTTCCTTAGACAATGATTAATCCATTTGTTGCCATCTTCTTTACTCGATAAACTCGAGCTAGGTCCTATTTACAAATCATGCACGATCCTTCAGTTTATTGATAGATCAGTAAAGAGACCTTGGGGCATGTTGATGAACATTAGCATGATTTTGTAGGGTCAACATATCCCAGTAGATTTCATTGGGTAGACAGAATGCCCTACAAAGTTACACCTTACCCCAATCATTCTTGAAGGCCTTTCTTGTAAACTTCGGAGGCTCTCTTTGGTTATGATATTGGGAAGGTATCATTTTCGTACAGAGGATGAGAAGGTACACATCGAGATGGTAAGAGAATCATCTAGTTCTAGTGTTGTATCTACATACAGTTCAGATATCCTGAGTTCTCCATCAAGCTACGATTACATGAATGAGGTTCGTTACGACGACCTTAAGAGGTATCAGATTGAGATTTGTGATATCCTAGGAAAGGATGGGTCACACACAACAGTTGGCATTCTGAGGACAACTTGTACATAGAGACATATCAGATGGAGCAACATTTTGATGATATTATTTTAAATATTTAAGAGAGTTTGCTTGATGTCTTCACTTCAGATGATCTAGAGCCAAATTATCACTTACATGAGTTCTTTACTTCTAGTCCTTCTGAGGAGGAGCGCAATAGAGAGTCGGATGGTGTGATGGACACATTTATTGAAACATTCTATATTCCAACTCCAAAGAAATACACTATGGTAGAGAGATCGATGCCACATATAGATTTCACCTATAGTGGCAGCTCTACTCAGTCGGCAAGGGATTGGTCCACACTTTCACAACATATGATATCGTATGACCCAAGTTGAGGTGATCTTCTTTGTACGGGGCTTGTGACTACTTTTCCTCTTCATTTTCTCCTATATAGATATCTTGCGACCTTTCGTTTTGGAGTTACATCACTTGTACATTCTTCTTAGATCTCAATTATCCCCATTTTTGCTAGTCTTTAAACTTAGGATAACAGATCCTAAGTATTGGGGGACTGATTGTTTTTGTTGATTTTCCATTTCTTATTTTAATATTTTTACATTTCTTTGTGTACATTCTTTTACACCCATCACTCATCTCCAATTTTGACCACATTCTTTTCTGTACTTAGGATACATGATCCTAAGTATGGGGGGGGGCTAAGTGATCACGTTGGTTTCTTTTCCTCTTTTTTCTTTCGTTTGTTTATTCCTTGCCATCAGTTACCTCTTTTTTGTCTTCAACTATACTTATAATGACTGAATCATAAGTATAGGGGGTGACTGAATTCTATTCTTTCATTCTTTTCACCTACTTTTACTTAGCATGAGTTATGTCCTCCTTTTTCTCTTTTTGATGGTATGAGGACATAACATAAGCTAAGTACATGGGTGTGTATATATTATATATATACTTTTATCTGCAACTTGTACTTTTATGTATTATATATAATCAATAAAAAGTGGGTGTGGGTAACACTTATTTCAACAACAACAATAAATCCTTTTCCCCACAATTAAGTTGGGTTAACTACTTGGGTCAATCTCAGGCTTATATCCAAAAAAGCTAAGATCCCTTTGTATAGTCTCATTCCAACATTTCTTGGATCCTCCTCACCATCTCTTAGCCGACTCAACATCCCAAACCTCGCATCTCTTAACTGGTGCATCAGCTAACCTACCTTAAGCAATTTTCTCACATCTTAGCCTATATCAAAGCTACACCAACCTTCCTTAAGATTACGTCATTCTAAATCTGATATTTACGTGTTTGTGTGTGTGTCCACATATCCACCTTAGCATTTTCATTTCTACTATTGTCATTCTCTGCACATGTCTATGGTTCAGAGGCCGACATTTATGTCCATAGAGCATAGCAATTCTTATGGAAGCTTTGTAGGTCTTTCCTTTGTTTTTTAAAGAAATTTTCTTATCATAAAGAATATCAGAGGCTCCTCTCCACTTTAACCATCCTGCATTTATTATATTAGTAACATCTCCATCAATTTCCCAATCATGGTGCAAAGTAGATACCATGTATCTAAAAGAATATCTCTTTTGAATGTTATCATCATCAATATTAACCTCAAGTCCTTCATCTTTACTTCCATCAAAGTTGCACTCCATATATTCAGTCTTAGCCCTACTTATACGAAATCTTTTAGTCTCCAATGCATGTCTCCAGACCTCAGGCTTCTCATTTACTCCATTTCTAGTCTCATTAATCAACATAATATTATCAACAAATAAAATACACCAAGATATTCTTAATATGACTTGTCAACTCATCCACAATCAAAGTAAAAGCGAACGGACTCAACGGTGAAATTTGATGTAACCAATGTTGATGCCAAAATAGTCAGCCTTCCCAGACTAGATCCTTATACAAGATAAAGTACTATCATACATATCCTTCATGAAGTTAATGTGGAGAAATTTTATATTTATTAAGTATACATAAAAGCCTTATAAATAAATACAATATATGTAAAACTCTTATTGAAAAACCTTATTTAAAACTGGTATTTAAAATGTGTATTTAAAGTATATAATATTTATTCGAAGATCCTATTTATTAAAATATGTAAAAATAATTTAATATTTAAAATTTTTATATTTAAAACTTTTAAAATACATTAGTTATTTAATCTAACATAAAATATGTGTAACCTTTGGTAAAATATGTTTGTTTATAAAATTTAAAAATCTAAACAATTCATCAAAAAATACAAAGATCTAAAAATCCATAAAAATTACAAAATCCATAAAATCTATAAAAACAAGTAAAATTCAAAAAATTTACCCCACAAACCGTTATTGCATTTGCATTCTCATTTTTCAGAATAAGTTTGAATTCTTGAACTAAAGAATGGAAATAGTTCAAGGTATGGAGCTTGATTATGACCTTTGACCCTAAATTCTAAGTAGCCTAGTTAGAAGCAAGAATTTAGACTTTTCAGGTCTTTGACTTAAATCATTGAGTTCCATAAAACTATATTCAGAATTCAACTTAAACTTGCCTAAATATGACACTTGATATCATATGTTTAACTCTTCAATGATGGATCAATTTCAGACACATGTACTCCGTACTTATCTTGACTTGCATGGGATTGCGAAGGGGAGTTCATTTTAGTGGTGCATGTTCATCCTTGTCTAGTGGCGTGGACGTCTAAAGATGGGAGTTGTGGAGATGAAATAAAGATCAGACGAGGGATGGTTTGTTGTCATAAGTTTTTCTAAGACTCCAAAACATGGGCGGAACAAAATATTTTATATCTGAAAGGGCACCCAAGAATGTAGTGCAATTATTTCTTTATCCCAAAACATGGACAGACCAAAAGATTCTATATCCTTCAGGGAAAAATTCATGAAGTATATCATTGACCAAAAATAGTCTAAGCTTGATAGAACACACATATCTTGGTGGAAACTTGGCTACACTCTTCAAGCTTGACAAGGAGATGTGACTATATTGGTCACACTCTAGTTCTCTTCTCATTCTTCTATCTTCTTTCCTCTTTTGATTGTGTACACATGACAACCTAAACTTAGAAGCCCCCTTCTCAGGGATCGAGTAGCTGGACAAGGAAGCCATGGAGTGTATTACTTGGGTGGTCGGTTTCTTCGCCTCCTTGAAAGGAAGAGTTAAAACATTTCAAACACAATAAAAAAAGAATTCAAGGTTGAAGGAGTTATCTAAATGGATAAGTAGATCTGAGCTGGATGTTGAGATGAACCTGAATAAGGATTTGTATAACTTGAGGACTGGTGAGAGTAAAATCCTAATCTTAGTTAATTATCTGACAAAATCCTTATTCTAAGGATGTTTTGTCCTTTGTAAATTCTCATGAATTGGCTTAGGAAAAAATTCTTTCTAATTTTCTTTCTCTTTCTTTGTTTTTTAAATAAGTGTTTGTTAAGGGACTAGCAAAGAATAAATACAGGGGGTTGATGAACCAATGATTCATTAATGTTTCTGTTTCATTTTGTCTTGACACGGTGAATAAATATACGTAAATATGCATTATACACTTCTTATCAAAATAACATTTATGAATAAAAACATTCTTATGCATTAAAAATACATAAAAATTAATAAGAAGAAAAAATAAAAATAAAGAAAAATAAGGTAGTCTATAATATGTATATATTGTATAGAAGGACTTAATAAATATAAAGATGCAACATATATTTATATAACCTAATCTCCGAGACCAAGTCAGCATGACTTGGTCGACAAACAATAAAATAGGGGGAGATAAGGATGAAAATACAAAAATAACTACCCATATAAATAACGCATTAACTCACATTTATTTATCACATATTTATAATCTTAATATAATTTTAATTAGTTTCTATGTAGATAATTTTCACTAAACTCTTCACAAATGTGTATATAAATATATATATATATATAATAAAAAATTCCAACATTCAAATATGTCAAATAAATAGACTTCCAAATTATCAATTTATCAACTTCCAAACCTCATAAGTTCGTCATATAAATTCCAATTTCACTCTACTCACATTTAAAATCATAAAATAAAATTCTCTAATTAATAGAGGTGACTTCATCAAAAACAAAGTCTATAGGCAAAAAAATCGATTTTTGGACCTAATGACAAATAGGTTTCTAGGCTATTTATTTTATCATGTATACATTACTTATAGTCCAAGTGATTTGACAATTTTTAATTATTTTCTTGATCATGTCAGTTATTTAAAAAATAAAAACTAAAAATAAAATCCTTATTTAATATCTTAAATAAATAAAATCCAAAAATAGAAAATTTTGAATTGTAGTGTATATAATGTATTTAATAATGTATGTAAACTAAATTATTAAAATATAAAAAATTCACTCACATCTTATTTATTATTATATAAATTAATTAAATATAAAAATGATATCATTATTTATTAAAATATCAAATTAAGAATACAAGTGCTATTTATAAAGCTTATTATATATATTAAGATTTTATTTATATATACTAAAATAAATATTATTTATAAAGGTAAAATATACTATTATTTTGATAATTTATATATTTATACCGAATTATTACTTCTGGATTTTTGTGGTACTGATGCATTGTCAGTGATATATCCCATATTTATCATCATTAAGCACTAATATTATCTCCTTATTTAAGGTTAATCACAAGATTCATTGATTAATTAACATTAATTCACTACAAACTGGACAGCCTTTGGGGACAGTTATTCAAGCCTTTGTGTTGCATATATTTGACACTAATTCATGCATACTAATATAACCTATTATTATGCTAATAATTTATGTTTTTATTCTTTATTAAAAATCAAAGAAAAATTAAAATAATATTGTATATAAATATATTAACATAAATAAAATTAAAAATACAAAAATAAACAAAATAAAAATCAAAGAAAATTATTTTATATTATTTTAGTTAGTATTTAATTTTTATTTATGCATAGATGACCTCAAATCTCTTTGACTTCTACATGAAAGTTGTAGATCTTATCATAACTATTTCCGGTTCATCTCTATCTATTTCTTTCTGATTATTCTTGATTTTCTCTAATTTCTTCGATTCTTATTGGGCCACGCGACATCCTCAGATGGAGCCACGTGGCCCACTTCTTTTGTCACCATCTGCACCTATTGATCGACCATTAGATCAACTTGCCTTTGCATCTTGACTATTCTTTAGCACCTCTATCATGACCACTTGATCTGATTTGATTAAAGGCTTCTTAATCGCCCTACCGCACCCAAATCTGGGTTGTTAGATCTTAATCCAATGGTTTCAAGTCATTTATAGCCTCCATACGTTCACCCTCCTTGTTCAAATTTCCCCATCTTCTCCTATATATTCCAACCACCACCAAATTTTTTCCGATCAACCGCTACCACCATCTTCTTCTCCTAACATCAGCGACTCTTTCTCTAACCCTAACTTCCCTTAGCATCTAACCTCCTTTCATCTACAGGTGGTTGAAACCACCACCTTTGTTTAGTAACCCCCAAACTTCCATTCCAGAAAAACCCGATCCGACCAACTTACAAGCTATCTCGCTACTTAGAGCGAAACTTTCGAGATGCACCAACCCTTCCAGTGACAGAGGAACCTAGTTCCAAATCTATGACCGAAGGTGTTCATCGGTGAGATCCACGTCCTTGTCAGCGTGTTACATCATGCAATTTGTTGATCAAGCTTCATCTCTTAGCCAGAGATATGGAGTGAAGACCCGAGATCGTGGAACTCCAATCCAAGCCATCTTCTTCATTTACCTATATCCTTCAGAGCTCTAGGTAATATTATGTAAAACTCATTCTTGGTTTATTCTTCAATTTTTATTGATTGTTGGAAACACCTAACATTTGAATCATGTTGGTTAGTCCTGTCACCGTCGACCCTTGACCCACGTAGAAGGTCTCAATCTTTGTTCCTCTTGTCCCATCGCAACCTACATCTCGATCATTCTTCTCCTTCAGCTGGAGGAGAGCCACCGAGAATTTCACCTTCTGCTCCTCTGATTTAGCCCTCCGCATCGCTCATTCGCGTGCGCGCACACACATGTTTCTTTGCTTCAGTTTTGTTTGCTAACGTTGCATGTTCGAAGGCTTTCAATGGTCGTAACTTGAAGCTCTTCTATGATATGCAATTTTGCCTATATAGTGTCTTCACCTTCACCGACCTCCAGGTGCTCGTCGCCACTCGTCGACCATTCTTCATCTTCGCTGACCTGTTGTGGATGATCCTCGACCTTTAGAGCACTTCCAAGAAGACATCGAAGTGGTGGGACTCTCACTGGAGACCCGTCTCTTAGTAGTCGTGCAAGGCGGAGAAGAAGATCTAGGTTATACATATGTCGTTGGATCAAGCCAACTTGGGCACGATATAACAACTGAATAGAGGCCATGCCATCAACTCCAAACCTCAGCCTCGGATAGCGAGACTGTAACCTTGTACGCATCCAAGCTAAAGTTGAAGCGCAACAGGCTGCCATGTGGCCGAAGCCGCACCTTTGATCCGATCTTGGATTCACATGCTTGCTTGCACGTGATTTTGGGAAATTTGCAGCCACTTCCCTGCTGGTCTTCTTATTTGCAAAAAACATCCCTATGCAAGGGGTATCTAATAAAACCAAGGCCAATTTTTATTTAATTGCATATTAGTCCTTCTAGGGACCTGATTATAAGACGTATTCTTTGTTTTCTTCAATTTTTATTACAATTATGCCCCTGGATTCAATTGCCAACAACTTGAGCATCTCTCATCCAAATGAAGTGATTTTAGTCTCGTTTGAAAGCTAATTGATTGCTTTATCTATTGGCATGTTGCTTTGTGAGTTTTATATGAAAACGTTGCATAATTATTTCATCTTCTAAGTGCTTGATAAGACCTTAAATGAAGTAGAAAATGGTATCTTTGTGAGCAATTCATTTTGATAAAGACATTGTTTCTTAAGTGTTATCCTTTAATTGATTTTGATCGTTAACATCAAGTAACTAAATTATTTAATTTATTGCTAAGAATATTGATTGTCAAAGGTAAATTACTTTTAGCAACTGATTAGTACCTAAAGTCTTCATTGGATTTGTACTCATGACTTAATTAATATCGAATGAACTCAGGGAATTATTGTGACTTTTCTATTTTTCCTAATGAGTGTTTTTTTTATTTTGTTAAAGTTAATTGTGTTTGTGCAAGATTATCTTCATATAATTTAAGTTGATAAAAAAATTATGTTGAAAATTTTTTATCTTGTTTTGATATGTGTATCTTCTCAAAATAAGCATCCCAGAAATTGCTACATTAAGTATTTGACATTTAAAATGTAATCATTTAATTGCTCGTGTCCTTGTGTTCGACCTGAACATCTCAGTTTATAAATTAAAGCCGAATCTTCCTCTTGGAGATTACTCATTCGAATTGTATGACACTCTAAGTGCTCGTGCTACAATGGATCCATATTATCTTACGCATTTATCCCTTCATTAGTCAGCACTACATGTTTCTTCTTTAAGAACAAGTTTGTTGCAGCTTGTTCCAACCACCTAACTTCAATAATTTTTATAGACCTTGATTATTCTTCACTTATCTTCAATCCAAACACTCGATCTTCTACCTTGATCATCTAACTTTCACTCCCAGTCTTCATTTTATTCTAAGAACCTCCGATTATCCCTATATAATCTAATCAAATCGATAAACTTTTCCCAACTTCCTCCATCCATCAGTCTAACTGACTTGAAACCTCCACTTCCATAGTCCATAGCTTCTTTTTTGGTGGTGACAGCATCTTGAAGATCAACCCGCGTAGAAGAAGGATCATAAGGGAGTGGTTCCAAGGTCTCGTTGACCTTGAATCACCAACAATTGCTTGCATGAAGCTCCAGGAGTTCATCGTATTGTCAAACCATTAACATACATCATACACCTCTCAATCCCAAGTGACTTTCCATATGCCAAATTAGTTTCAATTGATTAGTTTTTAGACTATTAATCATCATCTTAGATTCCCTAAACACCCTTCTTTTGATTGCAACCAATTCCCTCTCCAATTTGATAGATTATTTTCTCAAATCTTGATCTGAAAGTTTAATCCGAGCTTTGCTTTTGGTGCAAGAACACCATTTTTTAGGTCTATTAACATAGAATCGATCCATTATATCCTTCTTGCAGGTGTTCTAATCGTTTGGGAGTACTACCACATCATATATAGCGAAGATTATTGCACTTCATCACGTCAATTAGAGGAGGATTTCAATATAAATCTATGCAAGAAATGAAAGACTACCTAGGCATGGAACCCTAGTTTTCAATTACTCATATTCTACATGCCACCTCTATGCAAGTATGCTCGAAGGGGGAGGATTCCCCTTCTGGCCCTGCGGTGTCGTCTCACCTCTTCGATCTTCGTAAACTGTCGCCATGCGCCACCAAAATTGAAAAAGTCACCGATGCTTCATATTTGGGAAAGAACTTACATAAGAACACCAAATGTACATAATGATGATGTGTGTCTTCATCAATGGCCAGGGTCTCATCCACACCATCAAATCCTAGCCGCCCAGGCCGAACTGTCAGAGAATTGCATAAAGAGCTCGACGACCTTTCAAAATTCCATTGTGCATGCAAAATTTCCGATTATTGCATTTGGATCTCTCTGCAGGGATCTAAACACAAAGTCTAATTTACTTTTCTTCAGCACATTTTGTTATTTTTTTACACTTGTACCCCTAGATCTCTATAGACATTTGGATATTCTAGATATTCGTCGGTTTTTCTAAGATAGTTACCCAACAACCCTAGCTTAGTTTTGGTGTATTTTCTGAAGTCTTTCATCGATGATTTCTATCATTTTGATTTTTCAAACTTCATCTTGATTTTGAGATTTTTGTGTGTTTGTCAAGCACGTTGCTCAGTTTTTTTCATTCTTGTCTCTACTATATAGTATCACGTACATATATAATTCACCTATATCTAGTTTATCTTTTGAATATATTCCTTCTTCTTGAAAATAAAAATAAATAAAAAAGTCATTTTCTTTTCCTTTTCTTCATTTTGAGCAATATAGTAGAATACTACATGACACTATATTCTACATATTATATTATATCATTTCTTTTGTAAAATTAATCTTTTTGAAATATCAAATAAAAATTTAAAAAAAGTAAAAAAAAATTAAAATAAAATAACCCGAAAAAAAATAAAAACTACAAAAGCATCTTTCGCAAAGAAGAAAATCAAATCACAAAATTAACCTCCAAATCTGAGGTATACTTTATGTTGCCTTGTGTTCGACTCATGGACACTTAACTGGTTAATATGAAGTGAAAAGAGATAGAGAGAGAAACTTATTCTTTATTCATTCATACTTTATATGCTCTCTTCTCTTATTTTTTATTTGATAGAGCACTCTTCTCTCCGCGGTCGCTACAACCTACATACATCTCAATTAATTAATCATGAAGGAGATCACACTCATCATTTATCCAAGCTAAGGTTCTAGATTGGGTTCTAATACTTTCATGTTCATCAAGTTTCTGTGTATTTTAGTTTCTTGTTACTTTACAAATTTATAATATCAAAAGCTTTAGATCCTGTAAAGTGATAAAGCTAAAGTTGTAGTTTGACCAAATATAACAATTGAAGTGAGAAAATCTCAAAGCCCGACTTGTTAAATGTGCTTGGGCCTGAGCCCTATAGAGCTCAGCTCAAGTTTGGTCCATGCTTAACCCTACGTACAATGACTCATAAACTCAAGGTATTCAAACTCTCTAGCTTAGTAACTAACATACTCTCGTGCCGATCTAATTGTAAGTTAGATCATTTTTTAATAATTAAAGAGTTATAGATTTTTTTCATTCAATCCACAAATATGCACGATAACTCTCACAATGATAGGCACCATGGTTTACTTCTTGTATGCACCACTCCCATATTACGGTTAACAAAGATGTACAAGTACTAACTCTAGTTGGAATGTAAGGACATGCATCCATCCTTTTTCTAAACCTTAGTTGGTATTAAGTGTAATCAATATATCAGTTTATCTCATTTCCTCCAACTATTTACATGAAGGATCTAAGTAATTGATAACACTGCATCCATAGTAAAGGTGCATTTTAGTTGATTCATATGGGTCAATAACATAGAGATGCTTCTAAGAAGCATTCTAGTCAGTTATGTCACAAAGAGGGTCAGGTGTGAACCAATTATTTTTTTTACACAAGCAAACATATACGAGGGGATGGGGCCAATTTGTGTCAACTAGAAATCCATAAGGCATTTCTAATCCAAGTTACATCTAGGTAGATATAAATCTAATTTATACCCTATCCAAGACATAACTGCCTTGCAATAATGCTACTAACTCCCTACCTATTGCACATTTTTGCCCTTCCAAACCAAGCTCAATATTTTATTAAAAGAAATCATTACAGCTCGTTCTCTTTAACTTAAATAAATAAATAGAAGCCACTGAATCCAACATTACCATCCCTCTCCTTTGTATTCAACATCAACTCATAAGTGGATCTTAGGGGTTGTTTGGTTGTCAGAGTACACCGGGGAACTCTGGTATATCTCTAGCTCCAATCTTGCAATTTTAGGTTGGAATAACGTGTATTGATCCTATAATTTTTTTGATATAATATATATTTTAACCATGTTCAAATAAAATTATTGACATAAAAAATATATTATAATAACTAAAACAATAATATAACACATAATCAATGTCATATCACATAATTATCATTTCAATCCTCCCAACCTTCCAAACAGTTCTATTCATACGAGGATATCCCAATCCAGCACTACCCAATTACCAAACAGACGTTTTCGTAAGGTAAATATGTATTCATCACAAATTATTTTCTCTTGAAATCTGGTGCAGAGGCAGCTGCGGAACCATGCACTGTCCATTAATGATCGCAAGGAAGAGATACACGATGCACGCATTTCTACCACGTATGCATTATTTCAACAAAGAGAGAGACCGTAGTTGTCAATATCCTGTTTCATTCGTAGGCTTTCAAATTACATGATGCATGAAACTAATTCTTTTACGTGGTTTAAAAAATTGGACAGGACCGACAAGTCGGATCGGTTGGATCGGAATCGGCTCCGAATCGATTGATTCGACCAATTCCATGTAAATATTTTTTTAATATAATAATAATAATAATAATAATAATAATAATAATAAAAAATCCATTCGGACTGGTTGGACCAGATCGGGTTGACCCTGAGTTGGACTGATTTTGATTGTTTTGGATATGTATTAATAATAGACCGTTGGTAACTTGGTATAGCAAAATCAGTAATGAAATAGTGTTTTAGTACTGTGAGATTATATTAGATTTTGAATATCATATGATAAGGTAGAGATTAATTGTTTAACATTAAATTTGATCTTGATTTACAAAATGAAAAAAAAAATACAAGAAATTTTAGTATTATCTTGATATATACATGGCTAAATAGGCACCTAACTACTCAACTTATCCAACCTACACATAACATGCCATATAGTTTGATATGGTTCGATCTACTCCTCGTTTGTTCAACTTGACATATCATAAACATGTTCCATATAATGGTTAAACTACGATTCATTATGAATTATTGTTACCAATGTATTAAATTACTTTTTCATTGTCATGTTTAGTTTATTAGCATTCCACTTTAGTAAATTTTGAATGATCATTTTGTTAACATGTACACATATATGTCTATCGTATCCTATTTTTTTCGAATCGAAAAAAGATTTGACCGATCTAAACAATAAATTCAACCCTGTCCGATTTTCTACAAGTCGATGGGAATGATGATATCATACTGACATCATTGCATGTTTGACCGGTTTGAATCGACGGTCCAACCGCTCATTTGAAATTGAAAAATTACTGGTTCAACGTCTAGTCTGATTTTAAAACCTTGTTTTATACATGTTTTAAGTGTTGGATTGTGCATAGAAGTACGTGGGACGATGCATAATAAACAAATGCCATTCTAAAAGAGCAGCTCGTTTAGATCACGGTCTCCTTGACAAATGATATTTGAATAATGAATTTTTTATTGGAAATAGGCACATAATCGAGATTTTTTGCAATATCAATTATGTCCTTTCCTTTTTTTAAAATATCAGTTCAGCTCATGACTTCTTCTATAATAATCATTTGTGCTTCTCGGGTTAGTTGCCTTTCATCCTCAATACAAACAAATGTTAACTTTGAGGACACAAGGAAAATTATATAAAAAAGAGAAAATCATACCATTCCTCCCTCACCCCTCCTCCTCATCCGCTCCAGCCTCCTCCTACTCCTTCGGCCCAGCCTCCTCCTCCGCTCCAACCTCCTCCATCGCCCCCTCCTCCTCTGCCCTCCACCCCCTCCTCTACCCTGGCCTCCTCCTCCTCACCCCCTCCTCCATTACCCCCTCTCTAACAACAACTGTAACTTCTGGAGATAAAGGGGTGTTCTTCCCCAATCTTCATCAGCAGGAGGATCCCATCGAAGCTATTTAGAAATCGGTGCTTGATCTCTATCTGTGACTTTTGGTCAGGTGATCCAAGCTCCTCAAATGCTTCTGATGACGTTGATGAGGATGGATGAGGTTCGAGTGCAGGCAATCGCTAATTCAATCTCAAGCGTTCTATCACTACTCGAATTGATCCTCCAGGTGCATGTTCTTCTTGAAAGCTTTGAAAATGATTTCAAATGCAACTTGACGATGTTAGACCATGTTCCATGAAATGGATAACTTACATGTGCTCCAAGTGGTGATATACCAGCGAACCGAGGCTCGGCTCAAGGATACCTCGACTAGAAGTTGAAGAGACGAAGGAGGAGGCTGGAGGACGCGTGGTGAAGGAGGAGGGGTCGGAGGAGGATGGGTGGGGTGTTGGAAATGCGAGCCCACGGCGAGCCATTATGCAATAAATATTATTGCAATTCACTCCTTAATTTGAAATGAAGAATACATAATTTGCATAATAGGTCCCTTAGTACAATTAGGGTTATGTACCATGGCCATCTTGATGATCATACAGCTGTTGATTCAACTATTGAATCATAGAGGCTGGTGCTTGAATGAATATCTAAATAGTTAGATTGAGGACTCATCAAGCACCGTCAGATGATTGTTAAGAGATGATCTCCAGCCTGAGTAGGAGAGGGCAATCCTTATCTCTGAAGGCTGATATCTGACCGACCTCTTGATGCAGGTCCTCTGCATAGGAATAGAGATTCGGAGGTGTCAAATTAGTTAGGTCAAAGAGTTGACTTAACGAGATCGAGATAACCAAAGTCCTATATCGTATGCTGTCAGGATATAGGCACACATCCTCTGACCGGAGACAGATGTGTTGCTATATGTCTAAGTATGTACATTTGGCAGACCAATAGGTTGATGACCTAATCAAGGTCTACACACCGGCGCGCTGGTGTGCATATAAGGGCATATGAGTAATACGATCTCTCAAAGGGATCATACAGGTTCAGTTACTGAACCGGAAGACATGAGCTCACTCATGAGATATTGGGAAGAATCAAATTCCGTGCGCACGGTCGTCTCGCTTTGGAAGCTTGACTGAATTTGTAGGTTTGATATATACTTTTGGAAAGTATATGATCAAGACCTAGGTATGATATATGCTTTTGGAAAGTATATGATCGATACCGACTCCCAATGATCGAATGAGAAACTTACTGATAAAACCATGAAGTAGACAGTATAAAGTTGATCGAATACTTCGGGTTTAGTCTGAGTCTTCCAGTATGCAGGATGTACAGGTATTGGGAATACCTGAGGGTGATGTGATCATAAACGATTGTATAACCATGACGCTTCCATTCTTAGGGAGTGATGAAACGGGTCTGGATTTTAGTGACTCCTCTCAGTAGAGAAGTGATCTGATCTTGGTCCAAGTATTGGACGTTGATCTGAATGTGATTCAGATTCAATGAGAAGATTAGATTTACGGTCTTGATTTAATCAAGCATCTATGGGAGGCCCGCGATCTGGATTTGAGATACGATCTCAATATCCATGTCACTATACGTGGAACAATACAATCGCCCTGTCCTTATCTCCAAGTATCTGCGGAGAAAGCGCATTATCCTTGAAGGAGTTCATGGATAATTCTATTGTTGATATATGTATCCGAGCATTGAGAAAATGGATAATTAAATGTGATTTAATTATCATGAGTAATATGAATTTGATTCATATTATAAAGAGAGTTATCTTAGATAATTAAATAAGATTTAATTATCAAAGATGTAAATAATGTGAATGTGATTCATATTATTTGGACACAAGAGAATAGAGATCCAAGATGATTAAATATGATTTAATTATCATGGATATGAATAATGTGGATAGCAATATCCATATTAGTCATATATATTATAAATGTGATTTATAATATACAAGAGAGAGCTATTTGTAATTTACATTTGTTAATTAAATGTTAATGTGAATCGGATTCACATTGGACATCAAATTGAAAATGTAATTTACATTTTGTTTTGGGTTGTGAATGTGATTCACAATTTTTTCAATGGCATGATTGCAATGTTCACAAAATGAATTGGATTTATTTTTTGTGAAATAATTTACAACAAAAGTTGTTGCAAATAATGGAGATTACATAAAAGGTGAAATAGCCACCTTCCTAATGGAGGAGGGTGGACGGCCACCACTCCCATTAGGAAAGGGAGGCCGTCCCCCCTCTCCACATGGAAGGAGGCTATCTCTCCTTTCATTATCTCCATGTATTGACGATTTAATTTTGTAATTAAATTGTGTTGATTTATCAACATATATTTAATTTAAATTAAATTAATTGTTGTTGTGTTTTTAGCAACAAATCATGACCATTGAAAGAAACACAAATTGATGTGGACCATTGGATTTGTGTTGACACATGGATTGAGATCCATGGATCCCAAAACCCTATAAAAGGAGAGGCACCCCATTGCTCTTCTTGACACATAGGTTGAGGCAACAAAATCTCTCTCTCTCTCTCATTCTCTCTACACGTCCTCTCTCCATCTCTCTCATGTGGCCGTCCACCATGGATGCCCTAGAGAGGTTCTCCATCGCCGCGGCATCGTCGTTATGCTGCCTGATGGTTTGCTCGTGGATCTCCATCTCCTTCGGTGCGCCCCGCTCATGAAGAAGACATCGGATCTCATGTGTCGAGATCAGGAGATCCTCCGCTTGGATCATCAACATGGATTGCGAGAAGCACGCGGTTCATCCCCGCGCTCGCAAGCGTCTCCTCCGACGGATCGGACTTGAGACAGGAGGTCTCTTCGTTTAGAGACTTGATCGCAACCACGCTTCAAGAGGTAAACCTAATACTTGGTTGTGGTTTAGACGAAACGATCCGAGAAGTGTTCTTGGATCATGTGGTTTCGTCACATGAATTTTTTTAATTTCCGCTGCATAGAACAACTAGTGCGACTAGTCGTTCTTCGTCGTATTCGATACGACGATCACGCTTCCGTGATGCGCTCGAGGATCTAACTATATCCTTCAAGTGGTATCAGAGCCTTAGGTCGGTGGTTTTGGATACGATCCATAAACCGAGGACGACTTGGGTTCATTAGGGTATGCGAAAGTTTTCTTGCATTTCATTTTCGCATCTCTGTTTTGATATTATTTTCGGCACTGTTTAAATTGTTTAAACACGAAAATAATATTTGGATTTTATTCCCCATTAAATAAGGAAACCGTAGGATCTGAGTTTGCGTGATTTCGATTCCGTTTGCTCTAGATATGCTCATTTTAGTGAACATGTATCTACTGTTTCGGGGACTGCGGATCATGACGTAATTAAGATGTTAATTGCGGATTTGAAACGCCTTGAAATGCGTGCAAATCACTTGGGTTCTGTTGTAAATCAAGTTAGCAAACTTTAGAAATTTACTTTGCTTAATTTGGATTTAAATTGTTTGAGATATGATACTTTTAGTAAGTGAGGGTCACTGCTGAAAATACTTTCCTAATCAAGAACCTAGTGATTGTCATTTAATTAATTAGTGAAATTAAATTGTTTAATTTCCTGGAATAATTATGCATAAATATTTGTGAAATATTTAATGATAATTATGCCCTTAAATGACTTTGCCCTAACCAACAAATGATTAGATGTGATCTAGATCAAGATTGATTACATGATCTACATGATCAACATTCCAACAAACATGTTGCTTGAATAGGACTTGGGATTTGTTTAGCAAATCTCATTATAATGTTAATCAAAAATGTTTTGATTATTACTATATGGTACAATTTCGGTTGAAGAACCGATGATCATCTCAAGTACAAATTAATCAATTTGGCATTATCCTTTCCCGAGGCGGATATGGTGCCTAGTCGGAGAGCATTGGGGTTGCGGGTTGCAACGTATGTGGTCTGTCCCACTCTCGTCGGTACTGGCCATGACAGCGGGTAGGGCCGGGATAATGTCCGAGGGATTAAGATGTATTTTTCTAATTATTAAAATTCGAAATAATACGTATTTGAGATAATACCATTATTCAAGTAACTATTAAAATGTTTGTTGGATATTAATTGGATCATTAATTTAATATGATTAGATTAATTGGAATCCAATTAAGATTGAAATACTCTAATATTATTAGAGTTAATTATTTCCCTTGGAAGAATTAATCATAATGAATATGATTCATAATGATTAATTTGAATTTGAATATGATATGGAAGATCACATAAGTGACATCCATGGTCTCCCGTCAAGGCGAAGGGTTCCGTTGCCAGATATTGTATGTATTAGACGCCTGTCCGAAGTGACAGCTCCTGCATACGATCCATTTGGATCGGGCTCTTCGCTTCTCGAAAGAGTAAGGACGTATGCGTAGTGACCCCAATATCGGGTCCTCATATTATTGGGGTTATATTGGATTGCGCATAGCGAGTTGTATTCCTGTTGACGGTTGGTTCAATTAATGACGGGTCAACATTGCCTTAGGGGTGGTGGGCCCGGGTGTTAAAGACCGAATTGGGAGATGCAAGTTGGACTTGCAAGGCGGAATGTGTTCCCGCTTCTTTTTATCCGAGTTGTAGGTTCTCATATTATTAGGATGCAACAAAGATAAGGAAGGAGATCCCAGATCTTGTTGAGATATAATGGTAAGTATATCTCTTACATTGAAAGTGATTAAGGGAATGAACTTTCAGTGTTGACAAGACAAGACAACTTTGATGTAAAAATCCTAAGTCAAAGTAAAAAATATATATATATATATATATTTATATATTTATGCAAATTTCTTATTTCAGATAATCCTTCATTAAAACCCACTCAATGATATACTCAATAATAACCAGTAAAATATCATGGATTGGACTCATGATCCAGATATTGTACTTGCAATTGGACACATAATGTATGTGGTTGCAATGTGCAAGTTTCCTCATAATATTGAGGAATGACAATTAAATAGATAATAGGACTACAACCCTAGGGTTTGTATGTCTCTATAGTCTTGATCTCTCATCGGATGTACTTTGGAAGTGACATGTCGATGATGATCGCAATGGTCAAATAATCCTTATAAAATTAATGAAGATATTCTGGCATACATATGTGCTCTTGATATTTAACATGAATGAGATGGTTCACTGCATCATGCAGAATGGTGGCTCTATAAGAGAGGATGTATTCAAATTGTTTGAGTACCTACCTGAACCTATGTTTTAAGAGTGTAGATGGATGTAGATGATGAGTGTCATCATTCTATTATCTATACTCTGGTCATTCATGAAGCTTCATAATATTCATATTGTATGAATTTAATGAAGCATGTATAAATGTTGAAATGTTCTTACATAAGAGATCCTTAGTCTTAAGCAATGGTTGCTTATAGATAAAGGGAGCGCAGTGGAAGCATGGGTTGGACCCGAGTAAGAATTATGGTCAAAGAGTTGACTGTACGTCTATGACTTCCATATGTCATCCGAAGAGTTGGATGAATGCCAATACTGCAATAAGTTGATGTGTTGATTGTATGACTATCAAGTCTATTTAGAATCCTTAGAGAAGGACTCAGATGGAGCATCAGATTAATCTACATAAATCATTGATATTGACTTGCTTAATAAATAAGATAAAGTCAAATAATTGTATCTCAATCTTCTGATGACATTTGCAATAGGTTGCATATGTTTTAGAAGACTGGAAAATTGATCTTAAAGGTTTATAGTTATCCACATGGATATTGATGCAATTGTTGCAACAATCTCTGTTGGATTGATAGACTTGTTAATTTCAGTGGGAGAGCCCTTAGTCTTAGAGAATGTCTCTATGACCTAGACATTAGAATACACTCGTTGTTTGTTTCTAAATGTTGGAAATAAACATGAATTCTGGAATGGACCTATCATAAGGAGTTATGATGGAGATATTTCAGAAAGTAATCTAAAATCTAGTGGACTCCACTAAATTAGAAAATTAATGAATGGTTCATTAACATTTCTAAATACTGAAATTAAAACTTAAGATCAATATGAGGATGAAGATCATTTGACAATGATCTAGCATCAAGCTTTGGACATTTGTGAGAAGCACGCGGTTCATCCCCGCGCTCGCAAGCGTCTCCTCCGACGGATCGGACTTGAGACAGGAGGTCTCTTCGTTTAGAGACTTGATCGCAACCACGCTTCAAGAGGTAAACCTAATACTTGGTTGTGGTTTAGACGAAACGATCCGAGAAGTGTTCTTGGATCATGTGGTTTCGTCACATGAAATCTTTTAATATCCGCTGCATAGAACAACTAGTGCGACTAGTCGTTCTTCGTCGTATTCGATACGACGATCACGCTTCCGTGATGCGCTTGAGGATCTAACTATATCCTTCATGGGGGTGGAGTATTTGGATAGTTATGTCCATTTAACCATACCATGATTTGAAAAAATCACACTACAAGAAAAATAAGTTGTACCTACAAAACTATACTCACGGATGTTGGGTTTGTGGTAATAGAATTGGGCTTTGGCCACAAAACTCCGTGGCCAGTAGTCGTAGCTACAAGTCTCATCGTGAGAGTTCTCTAACCACGAATATGTCGTGGCCACTACAAGTGACCACAGAACTTGTCGTGACCACAAGTCAGGTATGAAGACTTTGGTCACGAATTGTAGCTACGAGAAACTAGTGACCATAGAATTATCGTGTCCACAAGTTCCGTAGCCACATTCCGTGGCCACAACTCATTTTTCTTGTGGTGTCAGGATTAAGTTCGACTCACACTATAAGGAAAACACCTTGTGGCTATAGAACATGCCCATGGATGTGAGGTTTGTGGTCACAGAATTGGGCTCTGCTCACAGCATGTCGTGGCCAGTAGCCGTAGCTACAAGTCTCGTCGCGAGTGTTTTCTAACCACGAATATGTCGTGGCCACTACAAGTGACCACAGAACTTGTTGTGACCACAACTCTTGTATGAAGACTTTAACGATGTATTGTAGCTACGAAAAACTAGTGACTACGGAATTATCGTCGCCACAAGTTTCCGCAGCTACATTCCGTTGCTACAACTCTTTTTTCTTGTAGTGTCATTAATGGCTAATTGATAGAATGGCAATAAGTTAGGGGCACAAATCATATTTCAAAAATGGAAGGACATAACTGATACTGCAATATCTCACAGGGACACACACTACAAGAAAAATGAGTTGTGGTCACGGAATGTGGCGACGGAAACTTGTGGCCACGATAATTCCGTGGCCACTAGTTTCTTGTAGTTACAATCCATGGCTAAAGTCTTTATACAAGAGTTGTGGCCACGACAAATTTTGTGGTCACTTGTAGTGGCCACGGCATATTTGTGGTTAGAGAACTCTCACGACGAGACTTGTAGCTACGGCTACTGGCCACGATGTGTCGTGGCTAGAGCCCAATTCCGTGGCCACAAACCTCATATCCATGGGCATAGTTCTGTAGCCACAACTTGTTTTCCTTGTAGTGACAACTGATAAAAATCCAAATATTAAAGTACAGGAAAACCAAACACATTCAATACAACTATAGTTTAAGTGCTCATCAAAATGACGTCGTTGTCAGGGAGACATGACCAGGACAAGTTATATAACTTAGCATATATGATTATCCAAATTTTATCTAGTAATAGGAAACAAAAATTCTCTATTTTAATTCATTTATTTATTTTGTGCTTTCAGTTTGGTTGCTATGTTTTTCATTATATTTGTATTGCAACTTTAAATAGGACCCAAGCCAAACAATTGCTTTTTTTTGGAGGACCCAAGCCAAGCAGTTGTAAACATTGCCGCCATAATTCTTTATTTTTTTACTACTAGAAGGGGGGTTGGGAGATTCGAACCCTAGTCGATTTAAAGTGTGAGTCACTCTGCTTCTACCATCAGAGCATTAGAAGATTCTTTATCCGGGGCTATCTACAATTATAGGAGGCAGAGGATCCTCTCAAAGAGTGAAGGGAAACGAGAATAATCAACGGGACGTGATTGCTCGTTCATCTAATTAGTTAGTAATTGAGCCATTAAATTAAAGCATTACTTTTGGTGGTCGAGACATTATTATTTTTGATATTAGCATCGTACTTTGAAAATTTTTCTTGAGCTACCTTCAACTCAACCAGTAGCTATTCGTTTTCGTAGACCAAAAACTCTATCCTCTTCTAGCTCCATACCAATTGGTGATGCTGGCTGACGAGCCACTACAATGAACTCAACTAGGATGCTCCTTAGGGTATATGGAGAAAAATGCATAATCATACTAAAAGAAAAATGAGTTGTGACCACATAATATGGCTACGGAAACTTGTGGCCACGATAATTCTGTGGTGACTAATTTCTCGTAGCTACAATCCGTGGTCAAAGTCTTCAAACAAGAGTTGTGGTCACGACAAGTTTTGTGGTCACTTGTAGCGGCCACGACATATTCCTGGTTAGAGAACTCTCACAGCGAGACTTGTAACTACGACTACTGGCAACGATGTGTTGTGGCCAGATCTCAATTTTGTGGCCACAAATCCCATATCCGTGGGCATAGTTCTGTGGCCACAATTTATTTTCTTTGTAGTGTCAGTTCTCATTAGCACTGTCACATCGATTGTATCATAAGGTGGTTGAGTAGATTGGAACAATTGAATCATCTCCTCCTATTTTATTTTTTTTTAGAAAAAAGAAATTTTTATAATTAATCATGTCAAGCTAAACTTTAAGGAAAACTTACGTGGGCATTTGCATAACCTTGTGATACTATATATACATGGGAATCATCGACCCCGTTCTTTTCTTTAAGAGTTAGAAGGTTTGTATCTAATCGGGTTTTCTTAACTTTATATATTAAAAACGAGTTAGAAATTGAATCTTAATTTTGTAATTTATAAATATGTAATAGCAGAAAAATAATTACCAAGTCTCCTCTGGTTGGGTTGTTTCTCTCCATTAGCTTTATTTTCAAAGCAACTAGCATGTAGTTGTAATTTTTTTAAATTGTCAATAATAAAATAAAATTCAAATTTTAGTAGAAATTATTACCTTGAACAATTTAGAAGATCAATATGTACCTGCATGCTTCAATCTACTTTTCCAGAGTAATATTAATTGGGCGGATTATGATGAAATAACTCAAAGATCTGATATTTTTAAAGGATAAGTTGAAAAATATAAATCAATGATATAAAACTATAATCGAGCAATAACCACACCCCTAACCACACATGCACCACATTCCCCACGTTGACGGACACTAAGTCCCCGTATTGACAAACACCCACTACAAGAAAATGAGTTGTGGTTATGGAATGTGGTTACGGGAACTTGTGGCCATGATAATTCCGTGACCACTAGTTTCTCGTATTTACAATCCATAGACGAAGTCTTCATACAAGAGTTGTGGCCACGACAAAATCTATGGTCACTTGTAATGGCCACGACATATTCTTGGTCAGAGAACTCTTGCGATGAAACTTGTAGCTACGGCTAATGACTACGACGTGTTGTGGCTAAATTCCAATTCTGTGGCCACAAACCCCATATCCGTGAGTATAGTTTTAGCCACAACTTATTTTCCTTATAGCGACCCAATACCCCACCACAACCCCCCACACCTAGGGTGGAGCATTGGATCGGGCCGGTCCGAACCAACCCTGATCTGACCCGTAAAACTCTGTACTCGGCCCGAACCCAATGTATAAATGGATGGGGCTCGGGCCCTCGTATTTAAAAAATATCATTCCCGGAACGGGTCAATCCTGAACCCGAAGTACAAATGGGCAGAGCTCGTGTCCTCATATTTCAAAATATCATATTACAACCAAATTAAGGATCATGGATAATTAATCACAATACATCCAATATTTCCATCATACATGAATAATAATATTATATCATAACAATACATCTAATATTCATATGTTATAGATAAATTATATCCATAACAATAAATTGAAATCAAAGTGCAACTTCATTGAATCAAAATAGGTGTAGATTAAGCTCGAACCGAACCCAAGCCCGATCCCGCGGGCCTTTGGTTGGGCCCGAGTCCTCATTTTGCTAAAAAAACGAGTCTCAACCCAACCCAAGGCCTACGAAAAATTGATGGGCTCAGATCGGACTTTCCCAGGTTGGATCGAATCAAGTCCAATGCACCACCCTACCCACACCATAACTCACCACACCACAACCCACCTCCACATCCCCCAACCCTCACATCTAAGCACCTACATGACAGACACCCAAGCCTCCTTGATAAACACTCGAGCCGATCCGTTGGTTGGCCCGATCCGTTGGTTGGCCCGGCCCGCATTTTAATCAGGTCTACTGATAGACAACAAGCTCACACACCACAACAATCGACCCCCATAGCCCCCAAGCCACACCACAACCCCCCAAGCACGATTATACCACGACACCCCCTACACTACGAGCCCCAAGCCCCCACACTATATCTCTCCCACTAGGGATGAAAATGATCGGATATGGATACGAATATATTTGTTACCATATTCTTATCCTTTGTAAAATCTGGATACGAATACGAATATGAATATCACACGAACATGTAAAATGTAAAATCATATCATCAAAATACAAATGTAAAACGAATATTGATAATTCGAATTTGGATATTTGGCAAACAAATACGAATTAATATACATATTATACATGTCCAAATTTACTTAAACACTGTAAGCATTTTAGGTTTGTAACATTTTTATTAAATATTTTAATAATGAATATTTGCATAAACTAAATAATAGAAGAAAAACGTAAATACATAACTAAACAATTAACGAAAGCTTACCAAACTTACTTATTTGTGTACCATGTAAGTATTGATATCATCCAGAATTTGAGCATTTGTATTTGTATCCATATTCGTATCCTTGAAAAAATGAATATTCGTATTCGTATCCTAAAAGATTTGAACATTCGTATTCACACTCGTATTCATCAAAATTGAGTATATTATATCCGTACTCGATGAATGCTGTATATTTGTATTCGTATCTGCATTCGCATTCGTCACATACGAGTAAATAGCATCGATATCCTCTATTTGACGACTGCGGATACGAACGGATACAAATATATATATATATATATATATATATATGTATGCGTTTTCACCCCTATCTCCAAGCGACACTACAACACCTACACCCGAGCCCACCAATCCACAACCCCACAAGAAGCTACAAAATAGCAACAAAAGACCTAAGCCAAAGGTAGCAACATAATCAACATGAAGAGAAACAAGACCTAATCGGAAAAGCGACATAATATACATGGAAAAGCAACTGGATAAGGGAATAAAAATAATAGGAACAAAAGACCTAACCAGAGGAGGAGTAGGGAGCCAAAGGCCAGAGAAAGGCGTAAGTGACGCGTCGAAACACCCCACCGGGGACAAGGGAGGAAGGCACGATTAAAGCGCTGGAGGTTGAAGCTTGAAGGATGAGCGGGATGCTAGGAGGAAGGGGAGAGTGTTTGCAGAAAAAAGTGACAATAGAATGCTGCAATCCATATTTATAAAAATATTTCTTCATGGTTTGGAAACTGCCATCATAACAAAGCTATAAAAACTCCAACAAGTGCTAAAGTTAGCATCTTTTTCAGTACTCCTTGAGCTCTAGACGAGGTTAGGTGCCCCTCCACTCTCATGGACCATTAGTAGTAGAGGGATGGACGATTCACTTGCCTCCTGCATTGATGGACTTCAAGCATGATTGTAATGCAATTTGGTCCTCAAGGGCCCTGCTGAAGGTCATGCTTTTCGTGTGTTGTGGTTCCTATGTCTTGGTCGCCTAATGACGCGGCTTCAGAGGGGTTCCTTCACGCCAAGGGTGGATGTGCGTGGCCCTTTCTATGTCGGTCATCCGGAGGAGCTGGAGCATTTTTTGCTCACTTGTGGATGTATCGATGTTTAGGCGTGAAGCTTCTTCCCTTTGGGTGGGTACCTCATCTTTGGACCAGTTTCAGGAATCTTTTCCATGTGTTGGGACATCAAACGATCTACTGAAGCCCTTGACCTGGATTTGATCTACTTGGTTCACCATAAATGGCGTAGTGTTTTGTGATGACCATATGTATATGGACAATGTAGAACACTACACAACTTTTTTCATTGAATTGTGGACCCTTGCAATTTGTTTTTTTGGGATATTTACACCCATAACCCTGAGTAATTCCGTAATTACCCCATAAACCTTGCGTAATCACGAATTACATGAGAAATCTTGAATAGTTACTCCGTATCACACCCATAACCTTCCGTTAGTTTCAACCATTAACTCAACCACATCATTGAGTTAATCTAACCTAACGTCGATCAAATGACTAATATTAAATAAAAAAGAAGAAAGAAAGCCAAGAAGGGCCGGCGCTGGAGGACGGATACGTGCGATGGTCGACAAGAACTTCCGCAAGTACGCAATCTTGTAATTCGGCGGTATCGGGTAAGCTCGGCTGCCCAAGGCACGACCGCTATACCTCCAATTGCCAGCACCCTCTCGATGAAAGCTGCGTTGTCGGCATCATCGAGGCTGTCTGGAGACACGAGAAATTCTATAGATTCTTCAGGGACCAACTGATTGCGGTCGTCGATGAGCTCAATCTTGTTCTGATTGAGAAACAGAAGCATTGCCTCAGGATTCCAGCCTATGAGGCTTCCAAGGAAGAGAGCGGAGCGGCCCGTACCCTGGTGGAAAATGTCGTTCTGCTTGAGATCGCGGTGGAGCAAAGGGAGAAACACGATACCGCTGTGGGAATCGGAGGAGGATGAGGAATTGGATTTGGGGGAATTGCCGAGGAGCCACGGTAGAGAGATAATGGCGATGGCGAGGAGGAAGGACCTCGCCGCGAGGCGAAGGACGCTCCAGCGCGGGAGCTTGATCACGAGGCGCTGCTCGCAACCGTCGGCTCCCACGAGCCAAATTCCTTCGCCAATGCCGCCGAAGCGCCGCTGCTTCCTTTGCATTCTGACGAGGTACAGAGGAGAAGAAGGAATCCAAGAGGGAGAAATGGAGATAAATATGGAGATGGTTTTTTAGGGGAAGGTTGAGGGGGAGGGGAAGGGAGCAGTTGCGGGTTGCTAGCGGGTGCAGAACCTGGCGGCGGTGTGGTTCCCACCCACGAGGGCCGTACGTGCGGTGCACGATGCGGAGGAGAGGAGGAGACGCTTGGGTTCCATGCTCGCAGACCCTCAGATCGGCGATCAACGGATTACCATCGACGACCGGGGGATCGCGACGCGGTTGGGATACTACAAGGCGGTGGATCGTGGAGGTGGGAGCCGATGAGCGGGCGGCGGGGGCTTTGGTTTGCGGGTTTCCGTCGGGGACGAGGGGACAGGGCTATAAAGGACATGTTTCTAATTTTGGGCCTTTGCTGGAGGGCGGTGCGACGACCGGGATGGGGGTTTATTAGAGGGCGGCGCGGTGGGCGGGGACTTCATCACGATGCAGGGGGCAATGTGGGTGGGGGGTTTGCTGGAGTGTTGTGCGGCGAGGTTGGGGGGCATGGATTCGTCACGGGATTGCATACGGAGCATGTGTGGGCGAGGGGAGGAGGAGGTCCACGGAGGAAGCCAACGAGGAGACATGTTTGGGGGTGGCGGTTCCTGATGGGAGAAGGAAGAGGAGGTGGATGTTAGCTGATTGGAGGAGGAAGGAAGATGGGGGTATTTTTTGAGAATGTGATTTTGTTCGAGGGGTAAAATTGTCTAAAATTGATGGAATCTGTCAAAGTTAACAGCATAAACAGATGGAAGTTGACACATGGTTATGTAATGTAAGGGTTAAATATTATTCAGGGTTCTGGGCGTAATTCGTGATTACACAAGGTTTCTGGGATAATTACGGAATTACTCAAGGTCATGGGTGTAAATATCCCTGTTTTTTTAGTTAACGAAAGCTTTAGGGGCGCACTTTCTGGACATACACCCTTTTTGCTTGAAAAAGAGTGGAAGATGACATGAAACCGTGATATTATTTGGTGTAATGGTTGTAGACCATAGGAATGGCATTTTGTATATTAATTTAAGTTGTTGTTGTCATGCATGTGCCAAGGAATTTGAAACACTTTTGTTCATCGAAAGCACAGTCATGCATTGCTCAGCTTTGAAGGAGAAGATCATCTCGTAAATGAAATCAGGTTGCAAATACACAATGCCGTTCTTTTCTTCCGTAGTATCCTAAAAAGTAGGACAGGAACATCTCAAATCAGAAAGTATTGCTCGGCTTAATTTCTCTCTCTCTCTCCCACTTTCTTTCTCCTCAATGAACATGTGGATGCAAAAGATGGCTCGGATAAGATCCTGGATGGCACAGTCGTCGCACCAGTTGAGGGCTAGGAAGCCTATAGCCTTTTCTAAGGTTGCAGAGACGTTGGAGGACCTCTAGACGAGTGTGACCTCAACGGGATGTTTGTGGGGGAGGACGAGGTCGATAGCGGTGACAGGATACAGGAAGAAGGATGTGCACTCAACGCCCGCCCGTGCTCCAGGTCCCGCACGCTCCAGGCCCTGCGCCCCCAACCCCAACACCCCCGTGCCACCGGACCCCGACCCCAACGCCCCCGCGCCCAGACCCCTGCGCTGAGGTCCCTCCGTGTCTAGGTCCTCCGTGCCCAAGCGCCCTCGTGTTGAGGTCCCTGCACGTCCAGGCGCCCAGGTCCCTCCGCGCCTTGGCCCTCCGCGCTGAGGTCCCTGGCGCAACCAGGTCCTTGCACACCCAGGCTCCTCCCATGCCCAGGCGCCCGCATCAGGCTCCTCCACGCCCATGCGTCCCCTGCCAGACCCCTCCGCACCCTGATCCCTGCCTCCCTAGCCCCCTGCGAGTCCAGGCCCCTTGCACACAAAACCCTCCCTGCGTCCAGGCCCCTTGCACACAAAACCCTCCCTGCGTCCAGGCCCTTGCGCCCCCTGCACCTCTGCCCCCTAAGTTGCGAGTCTGTCCTTACACTTCCGAGCATATCCACGGATAGTTGTACGATGGAATTTCTACCAGAGAGCGTGATTTCAGACCTCTAAGTCATATTTTCTGATAAGCGACGAGGATTAGTACGGATGATTGTATGAGTCCATGCGTACAACCAATCCTTCATATGATTCTGTAGAATCGTTTATATCAGTTTACTCCCCAGTTGAATTCTGTTATTTTGCTCTATTATCATAATTTCAGACAACAAGGGTAGCATCTTCTCGTCCAGAGCCTTCAAGGGACCGGCTCCCATCGCTAAGATGGATGGGACCAACTATGAGTTATGGTCCATGCAATTTCTCACCCTCATGCAGTGCAATAAAAAGGAGCACATCCTGACAGATCCAGAGCCAATGGACAAGATTGGGGCAAATGCTTATTGGAAGCAAGATGATGTGTACACGCGTGTTTGGCTTTGTGAGACTCTTACTACAGAGATAGCCAATGATATTCTAACTCAGCCCACTGCTAAGGCAATATGGGACACTTTGGCATCCACCTATGCATAAGCAAAAAATGAGGCCAAGATCCTTCAACTAAAGTTTGATATCTACAATACCAATCAGAATGGTCGCCCCCTAATAAAATATAAATTTAGTCTATATATATATAAGAAAATAAAAATAACTGTACAAAATACATAGGTATTTTATACCTGTATGTAATAAAAAATATTATATATAACATAATTTAATTTTCAAAAAATAAATAAAAATCATAAAAAATAATTTGAAAATAAAAAACATTTTTCATTTTCTACACTTTTTGATTTAAGGTCATTTACTATTTTTTATTCAATTTGTAAACATTTTGTAAATCCTAGTTTCTGATTGGTCCATGTCAGGAGGTTGACCTCGGTCAACCCCCTCTTCCCGGGCTTGACCCCACCCGACATCTTCACCGGACCGTCTTCTCGGAATTTCCTAGGGCGGGTCGCGCGTGCCCATGCTCTGATTCTTCACTCGTACCTTCCCCTTGGACCCAAGATCCTCGCGGATCCCTAGGGAAGCACAGATCCTTCTCGGTTCGCGCACCCTCGCCCGATCTCTCCACTCGCCTAGGATGTGCTATATATTCCTCATTCGATTCCCCAGCAGCTAACCTCGCACCACACCCCTTCTTGATACTCTAGACTTCTTCCTCGTAGTGACAGCCGTCGGAGGACGCCTTTGGTGGTCGGATTGGTGTCGTGTAGCCGCAGCTCAACCTTCGTGGCCGGAGAACCGCCATGAGAAGCCTCCTTCACCAGCCGTAGTGTGGTTGAGGCCACAACCCCATCGTTCACTCTGCTTGGAGCTAAGGATCACATTCAGACCATCGGGTACCCCTTTGATCTTTCCTAGCTCCATCAGTTATGAATCCTTCCATTTATCGCCGCCGTAGCCCTGCCAGCTCCGACCAGCTGGTCGGAGTTTCGTCACCCTTACTCATTCGCTCCGATAGACCCGCACGTTCACCCTCCATCTCCTTACACACCATGATCACCTGAGACTCAATCTTCAGATCGAGATTAGGCTCGATGTTTCCATCTATCGCGACCGTTGGAGACCAACCCCATTCACTGTCGCTTCTCTACTTTTCAGGCTAAATAACACCGATCAGAGCCTTGCTCCGAGTCTGAGCTTTTCCCTGGAGGTCTTAGTGTGTGTGGAGACACCTCGGTTCGCCTTAGACCATCCCCGCCGAAGCTCGCCCAGGTCCCAGCCATTACCACAGAGATCTGACCGTCAGCGAACCCATCCGACCCGTTCCCCTGATGCAGAGGGGCTCCACGATTTGTTTGCCATCGTCCGATCATTCATCGGAGTCGCTGATCTCCCTTGGTTCTCCGGTGAACTTCGCCTCGACACAGTTCTTCTAGTTCCTCTCTCCATCGTCGGATCGCAGCCTTCGCCCAAATGCCATCCTCGCCATCCATACACAACAGCTATTAGGCCATTAGATGTCAGATCTAACGACCCCTATACCGCCCACGTCCCGATATCTAACGACCGTTGGATCTGACAACTGACAGAGCCAGAGCCGCATGTTCGCCCGCACTAAGCGCCAACCACCTGTCCACTCCACGCGACGCTCACGTGCTGCATGGGTAATTTGCTCCATCTACCTTGCATTTATTTTAGCTTTCATTTCAGTCTGTAAAATAAAAGTGATACAGTGGGCCTTTTTGCATATTAGCACCTGTAGTTTTAGATATTTGCATTTTAGTCCTACCTGTGTGGACCCACGTGAGTCGTCACATGTTATTTGGGATATTTGCAGTATGTAACGTGGATCTCTTTACTGTGATGGTTTGAAGTTTTAGTTTTCATATTTGCAAGTATACCCCTGTGTGTACAGATTTTTAACATGTGCAGTTATTCGTGGGAAAATTGCAGTTTGAGCCCTAGACTTTTCTTGCGTGTTATTATTTGGTTCCAAAATAACAAAAATTGCAGTTTATTTTTGATTTAATAAAATAGAAAATATTGTCCAAAATTTACGAAAGTTTGACCCATGGCTCCTGCCATGGTGTAGGAATTTTGATGAATTTTTTGTTTTGTCTTCGTTTATTATTTTTAAAAATTCAAAAACCAAAAAATATCACTGTCTGTTTTAGAAAATCAACTAAAAATACTAAAAATTCTTGAAAAATTCTAAAAAAGTTCTTGCTTGCGTGCTTTGCTATGTCTAAATTTCTTTCCAAGTTTCACTTCATTCTCATCTATAAAACTCAAAAAAATTGAGAAAGACTAAAAGCCTTAGAAAATTCATTAAAAATTCATAGAAATTTAAAAAAATGTATTTTCTTCTTTTGTATTTAGATTATTACTTGTAGTTTCACATAAAATTGCTGCTCAAATTTTATAAGCATTTTAAGTAATTTTAACTTGCCTTTATATTTCCGTTGTACACTGGTTGTCATTTTTGACCTTGTTTGATTTTTAGAAAATTAATAAAAAATCAGAAAAAAGCTAAGAAAATTCATAAAAGGATCTGAATATTTTAAAAACACAAAAACATTTTTATTTTGAATTTTCGAGTATTTTTGAGCTATGAAATAATTGTGTGAGTGTTGATTTATACTTCCCTTTTAGCCTTTTTCTTATATTAAAAATCACAAAATTTTTTGAAAAATAAAAAACGACCATTGTTTTACTTTTTTGGACTCTCTACTACTTCATATCTATCGCATTACGTGCTCCTTGTGTTCGTCCCTGGTAGCTATACCAGGTAAAAATAAATAGCAAGACTGCTTGCCATATTTTGATTGTTTGATTTCCTTGTTTGGTGGTCTGTTTTTCTTGATTGACTTAGCCTTGTTATTTAGGTCGCAACAACCTTAATTATTACTTAACCCGAGTAGCCATAGACCCGTCATCAGTTCCCTTTCTCTTGAAGATCCATTTACACCTAACAGGTTTTCCCCTTGTAGGTGGATTCTTGAGGGTCCATATACAACACTTGTATATGAAGTCTACTCTAGACTTTATTGCTAACATCCATCTTTCCATGTCATGATCCTCAGGAGCTTCATCACATGAAGTCTGATCATTGTCAGACTTAACTGACACATGGAATACATCCTCAAACTTATTTGAAGAGGTATCGGTGTTTCATCATTTATTATTCTTTTAGTTTCCGATTCCAGGAGCCTCATTATTTTATTAATACTAAATGAGTTCCTTCACTTCATTTTCATCTTGATTCTCAAGATTCTCAACCTTTAAGAATCACATTCTCAGAGATGAGATATTTTAAGAATCTCAAGGTCATAAAGTAGGTATCCAATGCCATCCTTTATTTTCCTAATGAAGTAGCACTCTCTAGTGCTAGATTCCAGCTTATATGCATGGAAACTTATTAAGGATATATATTGTAGTCTCTACTACATATATACCTGGAAACTAAGAGATAATTATGCTAAAATTAATCATTTATCCAATCATGTCACACATGATCCAATTGTATCTACCTACAACTCTATTGAGTTTAGGTGTATGAAGAGGAGTGAGATATAAATAATATTCATATCTCCATAAGGTATTCATTGAATTCATCTAATAGGTACATGCTACCTAGATTAGATCAAATTCATTTTATCTTCCTTCAAACTTTGGTTATAAATCAAAATTATGAAATCTTTGAATATTGCAATGGTTTCATATGTGAAGAGAAGAAATCTCATATCATATATAATCATTAATAGATATCACATATACATAATGTTTACTATGATATAGATGATTCACATACATCAATATGTATGAGATCCTGAATACCATGACATCTTACACCTTTCCCAAGAGAAGGGTGTATTGGACATTCTTCGAATATAATATTCACAAATATGTAAGATTTAAAATTTTTAGACATTCTAAAGTTTCATCTCTTACTTGTCTACTGATCTCATCAACAGACATATGTCCAAGGCTTGATGCCAGATCTTTTTAAATGTTCTTCTTCCTCATATTGATCTTTTAATATTTTATTTTTCAATGTTAGAAATCTTAATGAACCCTTCATTAATTATCTAATTTTAGCAGATCCACCAGATGTCAAGTTACTATCTGAAATATATCCATCATAACCTTTTATGATAGGTCTATTCCAAAATTCATGTTTATTTCTAACATTTAGAAATAAACTATGAGTGTATTCTTATATCTAGGTCATAGCGACATTCTCTATGACTAAGGGCTCTCCCACTGAAAATATGAAGTCCATCTATCCAATAGAGATTGTTGCAACAATTGCATCAAAATCCATGTAGATGACTATTAAATCTTAAGATCAAATTTCTAATCTTCTAATATATATGCAACCAATTACAAGTGTCATTAGAAGATTGGGATACAATTATTAGACTTTATCTTATCAAATAAGTAAGTCATTGTCAATGATTATATGTAGATTATTTTGATGCTCTATCTGAGTCCTTTACTAAGGATTCTAGATAGACTTGATAGTCATACTGTCAACACATTAACTTATTGCAGTATTGGCATTCATCCAACTCTTAGGATGTTATATGGAAGTCATAGAAGTATAGTCAACTCTTCTACTTTCCTTCTCACATGGGCCCGACCCACGCTTCCACTGCACTCTCTTTATCTATGAACAAACATTGCTCAAGACAAAGGATCTCTTATGTTGAACTCAAAATATTTCAATATAAGAGCACTTCAACATTTATATATGCTTCATTAAATTCATACAATATGAATGTTATGAATCTTCACGAATGACTAGAGTATAAAGTAGAATGATGACACTCATCATGTCTACATCCATCTAGACTCGTAAAACATTGGTTCAGGTAGGTATTCAAATATTTTGAATACATCATGTCATATAGAGCTACCATTCTGCATGATGCAGAGAACCATGCCACTCATGATTAAATGTCAAGAGCACATATGTATGCCAAAAACATCTTCTTAGATTTTATAAGGATTAATTGACAATTATCATCATCATCATCATCAACAACATTTCACTTCCAAAGTACATTCGATGAGATCAAGACTACAGAGACATACAGACCCTAGGTTTGAAGTCCAATTATCTATTAATTGTCATTCCTCATTCATATGAGGAAACTTGCACATTGCAACCACATACAATATGTGTCAAACTGCAAGTACAACATCTTGATCATGGATCTAATCCATGATATTTACTGGTTATTATAGAGTATAGAATTGAGTGGGTTTAATGAAGGATTATCTGAAATAAGAAATTTGCATAAGTATATATATTACATATACATATTTTACTTCAATTTAGGAATTTTATATCAAATCTGTCTTGCCTTGTCAACAATGAATGTTCGTTCCCTTAATCACTTTCAATGTAAGAGATATACTTACCATTATATCTCAGCAAGATCTGGGATCTCCTTACTTAGCTTTGTCACATCCCAATAATATGAGAACTTGTGACTCCGATAGAAAGAAGCGGGAACACATTCTGCCTTGCAAGTCCAACTTGCATTTCCCAATTAAGCCCATCACCCCTAAGGTGATGTTGACCCGTCATTAATTGAATCAACCGTCAACAGGAATATAACTCACTATGCGCAATCCAATATGGCCCTAATAATATAAGGACTCAATATTTGGGTCACTACGCATACGTCCTTACTCTTTAAAAAAGCGAAGAGCCCGATCCAAATGGATTATATGCAGGAGCTGTCACTTCGAACATGCGTCTCCAACATACAATATCTGGCAACGGAACCGTTCGCCTTGACGGGAGACCATGGATGACACTTATGTGATCCTCCATATCATGTTCAAATTTAAATAATCATCATGAATCATATTCATTACGATTAATTCTTCCAAGGGAAATAACAACTCTATTAAAAATAGAGTGTTTAATTGGATATAATTCATTTAATCACATTAAATCAATTATTAATCCATTTCAATCAACAAACTTGATTGTTACTTGAATATATGGTATTATTTCAAAGTACATGTTAATTCGAATTTTAATAATTAGAAAATACATCATGATATCTCATGCATCATCTGTTCCCTACCCGTTGTCATGGCCAGTACCGACGGGAGTAGGATAGATCGCACACGGTGCAACCTGCTACCCCATTGCTCCCCGACTAGACACCATATCCGCCTCGGGAAAAATAATGCCGAGTCAATCACTTTGTATTTGAGATGATTATCGGGTTTTCAACCAAATATATACTATATAATAATAATCAAAACCATTTTGATTATAAGAAGATTTGCTAGACAAATTCCTAAAACCTATTCAAGTAACAAGTTTGATGAAAGTGTATCAAGTAACCAATTGGTGATCTAGATCTAATCTAATCATTCATTGGTTGAGGCAATGTCATTTGAGAGAATAATTATTATTCTAATATTTTCCAAATATTATCCATAATTATTCCAGGAAATTAACCATTAATTTCACAAGATTCTTAAATGACAATCACAAGGTTCATGGTTGAGTATGTAATTTTTAGCAGTGACCCCTACTCACTAAAATTAATATATCTCATTTATTTTAAATCCAAATTAAGCAAAATTAATTTTCAGAGTTTGATAATTTGATCTAAAACATAAACTATGTGATTAGCACATATTTCCAGGTGTTTTAAAACAGCAATTAACATCTTAACTACGTCACTAACCGCCATCCCCGAAACAATGGACATATGGTCATTAAAACGATCATATCTTGAGCAAATGAAATCTAAATTATGCAAACTTAAATTCCACATTTTCTTTGTTTAATGGGGAACATACATTACCCACTTATAAATTCATGTTTAAACATTCTAAATAGGGTCGAAAAATTATCACAAAATTGGACTGCGAAAATTGAAATGCAACAAAAACATTTCACGAACCCCAACGAGCTCAAATCTTCGTAGGTTCATGGATCTAATCTAAAACCTTCAACAACCTGGCTTTGATACCACTTGAAAGATATAGAGAGATTCTTAAGCACATCATGAAAGTGTGAGGATCGCATCGTATGCGATCAGGAGCGAGTAGTCGTACTACTTGCTCCAGACAACGGAATTTTAAAAATTTTTAAATGATGAAACCACATGATCCAAGAACACTTCTTGGATCGTTTCATCTGAACCACAAATAGGTACTAGGGTTATCTATTGAAGCGTGGTTGCGATCAGTCTCTAAACCAAGAGACCCCCTGTCTCAAATCCGATCCAGCAGAGGAGACGCTTGCGAGCGCGTTGATGAGATGCGTGCTCCTCGCAATCCAAGTTGATGATCTAAGCGATGAATCTCCTGATCTTATCACACGAGATTCGACATCTTCTTCATGAGCGAGGTGCACCGAAGGAGACAGAGATCCACGAGCAAGAACTCCAGCAGCATAACGACGATGCTGCGGCGATGTCGACTCTCTCATTAGCTCCATGGTGGAAGACCATAAAAGAGAGAGGGAGAGAGGAACATGACATGTAGAGAGAGGAAGAGAGCATTAGTTTACGTGTAAACATGCCACACGAAGAGTAATGGATGCCTCTTCTTATATAGGGTTTTGGGAACCCATGGATCCTAATCCATGGACAACACATAATCAATGGATGAGATTGATTTGTGTTTCTTTCAATGGCTAATATGTTGTTGTAAAAACACAACAACTAATGACTTAATTTAAATTAATTTTCATTGATATATCAACAAAATTAATTTCAAATTAAATCATCTTTGATAAGAGAAAAGATAATGAAGAGGATAAACCAATCTCCTAAAAAGAGGGGACGCCTACTCTTCTCATGGAGATTTGTAGCCGTCCACTTCTCTTTGGTGGACTTGGTCCATCTAGGGATGGACATTGGGCTGGGCCAGCCCGGCCCAGCTCGAAGCCCGGCCCAAGCCCAAATGAACAATGGGCCGGGCTTGGGCTGAACATACAGGCCCGATTTATTTTTGGGCCGGGCTTGGGCTTTCCTCGGCCCAACCCGACTTGGCCCGTAGGCCCGGCCCGAATATAAGCCCGACGACCCAGCCCGAATCTAGGCCCGACGACCCGGCCCGAATATAGGCCTAACGACCCAGCCTGAATATAGGGCCGACCCGCGTCCCTCCCCACTTATTCTATCCGAACAGAAACCCCTCGGTCCCTTCCCATTCCCATACCCTGATCCCTCCCCTCCCTTTCCCGTTCGTTCGTACGCTGCAGCCCTAATAGAGCCGTCCCCGCCACTCCTCATCTCGAGGGGTTCGAGCCACCGACGCATCACTCCTCCTCAGCCCCAGCGCCACTCCACCTCGTCCTCGCCTCCATCGAGCCCTCGGTCTCCCCCACTGCGCCATCGTCGCTCCTCCACATCTCAAGGGGGGCGAGCCGCGACTGCGCCATCGCCACTCCTCCATCGGCCGCAACCCAGCGAGGGCACACTCTCATTTCAAGGGTGGCAAGGCGAGCAATTGGCTCGTCAACTTCAAGAGTAGTTTTTCAACGGGTCAAAGTTCTGGCAATCTTGAGGAGGTTTTGTTTTTATTGTATTGCCATAATATTTAGTTAACATTTCTTGCTTAAACTGATGGTTGTATAATGATCACATTAAGATTCATACTTCACTGTATAAACCTTGCATCTGGCTCTTGTTCTAATATGACTGAAATAAATAGAGCGATGCCAGCATAGCATGGAGATTGCAGCAAGAGGATACAAGGAGAAGGCCTTCAACACTACGGCTCAACTAGTAAGAATTCCATATGGAATTTTGTTCATATTGCATAAGCTATATTTTATAAATTACTTGATACTTTACTACTCTGATAAAATTGGAGAAAATATATATACGTTCTTGAGGTACCCTTCGGTGCTATTTTAGGACTTGGGGACATCTTGGTGTAAGAAGCTTCCACTATGTACGGGGAAAGGGTCACACCATTTTTAGGTGTATTAACCGCATACCGCATCCTAATTTTGGAGGTGGGCCGGCCCGGCCCAAGCCCAGCCCGAAGAAATTGGGCCGGGCCTGGGCTTGGGCCGAAAGACAACAAAAACTTCGGGCCTAGGCCCGGCCCAAGGCCCGAACTACTAAGATGGGCTTGGGCCTGGGCCCTTCAGGGCCCGACCCAACCCAACCCATGCCCATCCCTAGGTCCATCTCTTATAATTATCATGAGATCTCATTATCTCATGATATATATCATCATCTCTTGTCGATAATATTTTCACCAAAAAATAATTCAAAATTATCTTATGGAAAATATCAACCACACCAGTGAAATTATATGAATCTCATTCCCAACCCAAAACTAAATGTAATTATATTTTCAATTAATCATTCAATGTGAATCCAATTCACATTAACAATTAATCAACAAATATAAATCACAATATGCTCTCTCTAGTATATTATAAATCACATTTATAATATGTATGATTAATATAGATAGTGCTATCCATATTATTCATATCCATTTTCTCGATTCTCGGATACATATATCGACAATGAAATTATCCATGAACTCTTTTAAGGATAATGCGCTTTCTCCGCAGATATTTGGAGATAAGGACAGGGCGATTGTATTATTCCACGTATAGTGACTTGGATATTGAGATCAAATCTCAAATCCAAATCTTGCAGACCTCCCATAGATTCTTGATTAAATAAAGACCGTAGATCTAATCTTCTCATTGTATCTGAATCACATTCAGATCAATGTAAAACATTTGGACTAAGATTAGATCACTTCTCTACGAGAGGAGTCACTAAAATACAAATCCGTTTCATCACTCTCTAGGAATGGAAGCGTCATGGTTATACAATCGTTTAATATCACATAACCCTCAGATATTCTCAATACTTGTACATCCTGTATACTGGAAGACATAGATTAAATCCGAAGTTTTAGATCTCTTTTAGACTGTCTCCTTCAGGATTTTATCATTAAGTTTTCTCATTCGATCATTGGGAGTTGGTATCGATTATATACGTTCCAAAAGCATATATCATACCATGTGTTGATCATATACTTTCCAAAATTATATATCAAAAATATAAATTCAGTCAAGCTTCCAAAGCGGGACGACCGTGCACGTCATTTGATTCTTCCCAATATCTCATGAGTGAACTCATATCTTTTGATTCAGTAAATGGACATGTATGATCCCTTTGAGAGATCATATTACTCATATGCACACCAGCTTGCCCATATATAAACCATGATTAGGTCATCAACCTATTAGTTTGCCAAATGTACATACTCAGACATATAGTAACACATTTGTCTCCGGTTAGAGGATGCGTGCCTATATCGTGATAGCATACGACATAGGACTTTTGTTATCTCGATCTCGCTAAGTCAACTCTTTGACCCAACTAATGTAATACATCCGAATCTCTATTCCTATGCAGAGGACGTGCATCAAGAGCGGTCAGATATCAGCCTGACTGAGAAAGGATTGCCATCTCATACTCAGGTTGCAGATCATCTCTTAACAATCATTTGACAGTGCTTGATGAGTCCTCAATCTAACCCTTTAGATATTCATCCAAGCACCAGCATCTATGATTCAATAGTTGAATCAATAGGTGTATGATTATTAAGATGGCGATGGTACATAACCCTAATTGTACTAAGGGACCTATCATGCAATTTATTTATTCTCCATTTCAGATTAGGGGATGATATTTGCAATAACATTTATTGCGTAATGGCTCGTCGTGGGCTCGAATGTCCAACAATATCAATGCTGCCATTGCCATGCAGACCAAGTATGGTCCCTTCCACTTGCTCTGCAACTTCCCTGGAAATAGTTTTAGCTTGGCATCGAATAACCATACCTATTGTTTTGGCTCAAACTTCTTATGGCTGATGTGAGATTCATGCCATACATTCACTCGCTCCTTATACTGTAGGCTACTCGAAAAGGTTGTATCTCTAAGCTCCTCTACGGCTGCCAATTCTGCCTTTCTCTGATCTCCTACACTCCTTGGATCCAATAATATCTCAATGACATCCCATAGTGACTTATGCTTCAGCGCAAATGGTAAGTGGCATGACTTGCCATAAATGGGTCAGAATGGAGATGTACCCAACGGAGTCTTGAAGGATGTCCGATATACCCACAAGACCGAGTCCAAAAGCTGTGACCAATCCTTTCGATCTGGGCGGACTACCTTCTGCAATATAGTATTAATATCCATGTTAGAAACCTCAACAAGACCATTCGTCTGTGGATGATAAGCAGTAGAAACTCTATGATCTATGCTGAACTCATTAGCAAGGGACCTTACCTTGTCATTGATAAAATGAGTTCCCTTATATGATATCAAAACTCTAGGTACTCCAAACTGTGAAATGATATTTTTCCTCAAGAATTTGCAAACAGTATTAGCATCTATGGTTCAGGCGGGGATGGCTTCAACCCAAAGACTCACATAATCTACAACAAGATAAATATACTCAAATCCATGACTCTTAGGAAATGGGCCCATGAAATCAACACCCTATTTGTCAAAGACCTCACAGAAGTGAATGGACTGCATCAGCATCATATCTCCATGTCCACAAGTTACCATTTTCTAATAGTCAGTACATCTTTTCACGAACTCATCTGAATCCTTGAAGAGAGTAGGCCACCAAAGGCCGGATTGAACCTTTTGTGATGTCCGTCTCCCAAAATGTTGTCCTCCTGCCTCAAGCTTGTGGTAATAGGTGAGGACGCTATGCTACTCTTCTTGAGGAATACACCGTCTTCAGATGTTGTCCCCCTTCATGATAAAGATTGGAATTTTCCCAATGGTACGACTTGGCCTTCAAAAGAAAGGTTTCAAGTTGTTGTTTGGGCCAATCTTGTGGAACTTTCTTCGTGACAAGATAGCTCCCAATGTTAGCATAACATGGAAGTGAGGTAATTGCAAGGATTTCCTCATCTGGGAATGCCTCTATAATAGGTGTGATCTGATCCGAATCCACAAGGTTCTATAAATGGGAGAGGTGATCAACCACCACATTTTTGACTCCAGGTTTATCCGTAGTCTCTATATCAAACACCTAGAGTAGAAGGATCCATCTGGTAAATCTGGATTTGGCATCCTTCTTTGCTATTAAGTATCGGATGGTGTTGTGATTAGTATAAATGGTCACTCTAGATCCAAGAATGCAAGATCGAAACTTATCCAGGGCAAAGACTACAACTAGCATCTCCTTTTCTGTGACTGTGTAATTCTGCTGAGCGGCATCCAATGTACAACTAGCGTAGTGAATGACAAATGGTAATCCGTCCCTCCTCTATGCTAGAACGGCCCCTACAGCAAAATTAGAGGCATCCGTCATGATCTCGAATGGGAGAGACCAATCAGGCGGCTGAAGGACAGGAGCCTCAACAACTTGATTCTTCAGAGTATCAAATGACGCAAGGCACTTATCATCGACAAGGAACTCGGTGTCTTTTATAAACAAATCAATAAGCGGTCGGGCAATCATGATGAGTTCCTGTATAAACTGTCGGTAGAATTTGACATGCCCCAGAAAATACCGCAACTGTCGTAAATTAAAAGGTGGGTTGAGTTTCTTGATGATATCCACCTTGGTCGGGTCAACCTCAATGCCCCTGTTGGAGATGATATGGCCAAGGACCGTCCCCTGAGTCACCATGAAGTGACTATTCACCCAAGATAATACTAAGTTGACCTTAATGCAACACTGAAGTACTCGGTCTAGGTAATCAAGTCATGCATCAAAACTATTACTGTAGACTGAGAAATCATCCATGAAGACCTCTAAAATTTCACCAACCATGTCCGAGAAAATAGAGAGCATGCACCATTGGAATGTAGCTAGGACATTACATAATCCAAAGGGCATCCATCTAAAATCATACGTCCCAAATGGACAGGTGAAAGTTATTTTCTCTTGATCTTCGGGCGCTATGGTGTAACGTCCCGGGCTTAGGTCCCGGTCCGTTATTGGAGCATTACTGGCCCTGACAACCTCTTGGGATGGGGTCCATACGAACCCGATTAACCACCCCCAAAATACTTAAGCCGGGTTGTTCGGTAGTAATCTCCTCACTATTTATCCCACCCAGAAATTTTTGTGTTCCACGGTGTGGGACTTTTTGTTTGGGGTTTTACAACCTCCCCCACTTATATTCGCAATATCCTCGTTGCGACATGGCACATCACTTCTTCCCAGTGACAGTGGCGGCTGCACGCTCCAGGTAGCCATTTCCTCCAACCTCTTGTAGGGGCGACTCCACCTCTCGGGTAGCCCTTTCCACTGTCAGAGGGCGTTCGACTCTGATACCATTTGTAACATCCCGTGATTAGGTCCCAGGTCCGTTATTGGAGAATTACTAGCCCTGACAACCTCTTGGGATCAGGTCCATACGAACCCGATTAACCACCCCCAAAATACTTAAGCCGGGTTGTTCGGTAGTAAGCTCCTCACTATTTATTCCACCCGGAAATTTTTGTGTTCCACGGTGTGGGACTTTTTGTTTGGGGTTTTACATATGGCCACCTGGTTGTTGATAACTGGCCCCGCACCCTTAGTTAATTCGAGAAAATTAATGTCCAAATTAATTATCAGTTTTCGTTGCAGTCGGATACGAGAGGGAATATGAAAAACCACTTTAATTAGATTCGAGTTAATTTCAAGCGGCAGATTTTTTTACTTGGTGAAGTCCAAGGTCGAACTCAGGAAGGCATCTGTCTCCTTAGGTTGATTCGAAGAAAATTTCTAAGGTTTGATTTTCAGAGGAGATATTTTTGGTCTTTTCGGGTTTTTTATGCAAGACACTTGCAAAATTAGGTCAAATTACGAGTTAAATCAGAAATATGTCAAATTAATTCCAAAAATTATGAAACTTGGCCAGATTATGAAATGGGATATAATTAAGCTATCCTAATTTTTTTAGAATTTTTTGATGCACGGATAATAAAATATACAGACTTTAGTGAAAATGACTAAACCAATTTTAATAATTACCAAACGATGATATTTCTCAGAAACAAAATATACAGACTTGAATTTCCTTAAAATACTTCACAGTTGATTAATTAAAAATCAATTAAGGTTTTCACTAAATGATTTTTCTAAGACAAACTATACGTGCAAATGGTGTGATTTTTGGATATGTTGTAGCATAGACTTAGATCTACCAATGATGACTTTTCAGAGATTTTTCGATAAGCAGATAATACACAATCAATTAATCAATCAAAATGGGCAAAATGTTGCAATTTTCACCAAATTAATTTCCACAAATATTCTGCAAATCAAAAAAATACAAATAAATGCTAAACTGGTAGAACAAGAGTTATACTACACAATGCAACTTTCGGAATTAAATATGGATGACAAAATGATAATAAAATAAACGTGCAAATGCAAGGGTGTAAATGCAATACAAAAATAGAAATATGAACTCAAATGGAGAACAAGAACTTACATGCAATTACCAGAAACTTCAATTTTTTTTAAGAACTTGCAAAGGGGTGCAAGTGTCCCCTTTGCAAATGGCCACTTGTCTTATTATGCGCTATGGAGCTCCCCTGTTGTTGGCTTGAAACAGGGGAATGGAGATGGAGGTGGAGCTTCACGCGCAGGCGGAGAGCTTGAAGGTGGCGGCGCTCCACGGTTGACGGCGGTGAGGGGGAGGCGGTGTCCGTGCGTGAGGTGGCGGAGGCGGAGGGCACCACGCGGATGGCGGCGCGAGGGGCGGGTGCCCGCGCACGGGAGGTCTGCTGTAGCGGGACGAGGCGGCAGCAGAGGCGTGGCACACCGCAGCGGGGGCGCGTGGGCACAGCGCGTCGCTGAAGGCTTGAGGGCGCGCGGGCGCTGAGCACCTCGGCGAGGCGGGGCGGAGAAGCGTGGCAGCCGCCTGCTGCAGGCCAGGCGATGGGGTGACGTGCGCCCTGGCCAGACGGCAAGGAGGTGGCTGGGAAGGCCGCATGCGCGGCGGCGGTTGGCTTGGTGGTGATGACGTCGACGGCAGTTGGCCGCGCTTGGTCGCTGGCATGTAGCTCCAGCCGCAGGTGGCTGCGGTTGATGAAGATTGACGGTGCGGCGGCTGCGGGAGTCGTTGACGGCGAGGGAGGAGGGCCGACACACAGCCAAGGGTCGTTGGGGCAGAGGAGGCGTCGGCCGTGCGGTTGGTGGCTGATGGGTGTGTGCGTGTGACGTGATGAGAGGAGGAAGAAGGATCAGGAAGGGTGTCACCACCTCCTATGTTTTCTCATGCAATTGTTTAAGTGGCTTAAATAAAAGATTAATTGATTTATAAAATTTCGCCGAAAAATTTAAGAAAAATCACTGTTGCGTTTGCAACGTGTGATTTATCCGTAGAAGTGCAATTGGTTTTGCGAATCGATGAATGGAGCACTGATGGATTGATGAGAGAGAGTGTGTGTAGAAGAAAAAAAAAAGAAGAAATAAGGAAGAAGAAGTTTACCTGAAGGTGATGGTCGGATGCCTATGGAGGGAGAAGCAAAGCTTCTCAGGTCGTCGCTCGACGTGCGGCAAGCGGAGCTCGGCTGCGGTTGGGGGCTGCAGCAACAAGGACCAAAGCCCCTGGATCTCGCCTAGCAAAAGGATCCTGTCTTCACTCGACACGGTGGCTCTCACTTGCTGTCACCAAGAAGAGGGCGGAGCTCAAGGATTGTGTACTCAAGATGGCGGATGGGTATGAATGGAGGGGTGGAGGAGATTATAAAGAGGAGGAGGAGGTAGTTGGAGAGGAGATGGGGAAGATGGAGAAGATGGGGTGGGATGGGAGGTGTCGAAGAGGCCTCTCCCTTAAGTTAAGGGAGAGTGGGGAGGAATGGGTAGAGAGGAGAGAGATGATGCCACTTGGCGTGCTAGGGTACGACCATGTGGCACTTATTTAATTAGTAGCCGAAAAACAAGGGATTGACACGTGGCGGCTTCCGGAGCCACCACGTGTCGCTCTCTGAAAAATCCAATGCTAAATGGAAAGAAAAATAAAAAAGACATAATAAAAGGGGTTAAATCAAAAAGTGGTCAACACAAAAGTTGCTCATCTCGACGA